>JBBPDC010000001.1:23758401-23778848 GCA_037974485.1 Hemigrammopetersius urotaenia
TGTGTATGCCTACTGTGAAATTACCACATCAAACGTGACGTGCTAACATGGATGCAGCTATGAAGCCGCTGGGTTTGTTTCATGGAAAATGTATTTTTAAGAAACTTCCCAATGGAAACCTCGACAAGACTAAGGTTGTTTGCCCCTGGTGCAATGCGGAATTACTTTACTGTAGGAAGCCATTCTCAAAGACTTACTTTTAGTCATTATTTGGGTAGCACACATGGTCTGAACGCCTTCGGCAGAATTCAAATGAGCCGTTTTAATCGAGATTAATCTAGACTAATTCCAAGATTACAGTGAGATTAATCTAGATGAAAAAAAAAATCTATGCCCACCATTAATATATATATAATACCTTCTTACCTTTCACTGAGACTGCTTTGAGATTGAAGGGGGCTGTTGTCTTGACCATGACCCCGACTACATGTGTCTTCACAGCAGAGAGAAGGAATCAGATGTACAGGACCTGCTAAACATTAAAGTTATACAATTAACATAATCAGTACAGCAGCCATTCACAACCATTCAATTATATTCAATTTTATTTATATAGCGCTTTTAACATTGGTCATTGTCACAAAGCAGCTTCACAAAATGAAATAAATGTGTGTGTGTATGAATGTGTGTGAATGAAATGCCTCTGATGAGCAAGCCAAGAGTGACGGCGACAGTGGCAAGGAAAAACTCCCTAAGATGGCAATAGGAAGAAACCTTGAGAGGAACCAGACTCAATCAGGTACAAAACCAGGTACAAAACAACAGAACTCAAAACAGCACTACATCAGTGCAACTCACCACAGGTTTGTCCTGGTATGCGATGACAGTGGCAGCAGGGCCGTTGGGTGAACTCCAGAACTCGCCGTCGATCCAAACAGGACAGCTCGGCTCCGGTGAACGGACCATCCTGAGACCTCAGTGATGCTGGGTTTAATAAAAGAATAATTTATTCCATCATTAAGCCTAAGCTTTGTTTGCTAAAATGACTACTGGAGAACAATACACCTTTTTTGGAATAACTTGTGGGTAACTATCACTCAGGGTTAAGGTTAGGTCTAAGAAACCAGACAGTTTCTTCTTTCTAGAGAAATCTCAGGTATCTAAATGTATAAAAAAAACGTATAAGTAAACATATGGGAATATTAAAAGTGCAACGTCCTTTGCATGATGCCGCAGAACCACTTTTGCTTACCTTTCACTGGATGGTGATTTAGAGCAGTGGTCCCCATCCTTTATTTCATCACGGACCGGTTTAATATCAGAAACTATTTGCGCGCAGTGGCAGATAAATATACGTATTTATACAAATAATGGATACGTATAAAAATGGGGAGAATTTAAAAATATAATAATGGGGTATCTTTAAAAATATAATAATAAACGTAAATCCAATGTGTACTCGCAGCTTTATTAACAGCATTTTCAAACAAGTTTTTTTATTTTTCTGTGCAGCGGTTCTTCACACTCCCATCACATTTACAAAAATGGTTCTCTAAATCACTGGCCACCGATCCCCGGGCCGTGGGTCATGTGGTACTGGTCCGCGGCCCAGGGATCGGGGGGCCAATGATTTAGAGAACCATTTTTGTAAATGTGATGGGAGTGTGAAGAACCGTTGTATATTGTAATGAAGAACTCAAACTCTTAAAGGACTTTTACATTACTTTTAAAGCCGTACATACTTCTTTGTCTAAAATGTTTTTTAATGCAGTGCTTCACACACCAGTCCTCAGAGACCTGCAGATGATCCAAAAGTTTGTCTATCTATATGTGATAGGAGCTGAGATGGAACAAAACCTGTGGACCATCAGTGGAAAAGTACAACTGTAGGAAACTCTGGTTCTTCTAAGGCACTGCTGAAGTCAAGTCAACTTTATTTATGTTGCCCATTGTTATACACGAAGGTCATTCACTGTGCTTTACAGGAATATAATAAAAATATTATTTAAAACTAAAAGAATAATAGTAATAAAAGAATACATATAAAATCAATAAAAGTACAGATGGAAGATCAGATATTTAAAAGAAGGTGGAGGAAAGCAGTGTGATTTTTAGCACTTTTCTAAAGCTACAGTTGTGCAGGTCTAATATTGATGGGCAGTTGGTTGGACAGCATGGTGGATAAACACCACTGTTTGTTTCAGCTCTTTGCACCACAAGCAGGATTTCAGTTTGTTCATGATAATTACCAGGTTTTTTCTCCAAGAGCTGTCTTTTGCAGTAGATGACACAGAGGATGAGCAGAGCCAGCAGAACGGTGGCGAGAGCGCTGCAGATGACCGCAGCCAGGGCCATGTCCCTGGGGCTGGTCACTGTGGATGGGATGGGCACCAGATTCACACGTCCACTGCCTGAAGGACAGCACACAAGGGAGAAATAGAAAAATGCAGCAACTGTTAGTCACTGAACCCTTAGGAGTCAGAGTGTGTTAGTAAAATCAACAAATAAAAATGGTGTCAAACAGGTGTTTGCTCTCCTACACACTCGCAGTTTTCTTCTTTTTTGCTTCCAGCCACACGGTCACTCTCTGGACCCCCTCCCTCAGCAGGTTTTCTCCAACAAATTGTGGGCAGAGACTACCCTGAAAGTTCTCCCAGATTCAAGGTTTTTATGTGTGTTTCAAAGACCTAGACAATTGAATTTGTACATTTTTGTTTGTTATGGTAATTTGTATGTGATGACATTTTAAAACCCCAATTGGGTTTTATTAATGTTTTTTAAATAGCAATAACTTTGGTTCTAAATGGCATAGGAAAACCCAGCAAAATCAGCACGACGCCTGACACCTCAAGCAAAAACACAAACCAAGAGAGCTTCCAAAAGATGTTTTGCTGTCCTTCTGCCGTCATTTTGTCCTTCTGAGCTAAAATCGAAAACCAACCAATGTTACCCTCCAGTGATGCATAGCTGTTGATTTCTTTTGGAAAAGCACCTCATTCCTTTTGAGTTTGACCAACTGCAGCATGACAACCCATGTGAAAACCCGCTCAAGTGTCTTTCCAAGTCCTGCTCAGCAACAGCCATGAATGTTCCAGTGGAAACAGCAGAGTTCAAAGCGAGAACGCCCTCAGGCTGCAGGGGGAGCGAGGGGTGAGCATTCTCAGGCTGCCGATGAGTTTTCACCCCTAACCCCAGGGCAGTCGGGCCTTTACATGCCAGTCTGACGACTCTGTTATTAAGCGTCTGATCAAGGTGAGGAGTCGGGCTGCTTGTTTGAGGCAGAGCTAGGGAATGTCCGCGGAACGTGAGAAAACAGCTGCCTCCAACTAATTCATTCCCCACCATGTAAAAAACAAACCCCTTCTCCAAACTCACGCACCTCATTAGTCTGAGAGGAAACAAGGAGCAACATCTGGATTACACCAGAACCCCTTTGGCAATTTTTCAGCCAAGCCGGAACTTTATAGTAGTACTTTCCCCCTCATAAACTCCAAAAAGACCTTGAGCAGCACTTTGAGAGCAAGATACTGAACTAACTTTATATTCAAGGTTAGACAGTTAGAAGAAGAGGACAATTCAGTACGATTTAACACATTAAACAAGAAAAAGCTGTAAGTTATTCATGGATGTCGATCACATTCATAGTATAAAGTATAAAATCTGAAGTCAACTGAATTGATTTAATTTAAGATCACTTGATATGGTTTGTTAAATTAACATCAGGGGTGAGATTAAGAATTCATATTAAACCTGAGACTAAACTAAAAAGTGCATTCACAGTTTAATAATTGCACTCTTATGTCACCAGACTAGAATATTCCAGCCTAGATGATAGAAGTATCATGCTGCTTGTATACATGTGTTTACATATAGTACTGTCTCGAACCACCCATAGTTCAAAAATACTATTTTATTATTGTCAAGCTATCTAATCTTTGGCATACTGAGTAGATTACCCTGGAGGAAGGCTGAAGAACTGTTCCTCAGGACTACATAAATAATACAAAAACATCTGGATGAAATAAGGGGCGCACCAAGACTTCTGAAAATAATATACATATATATGGAGCACATTTATACTTCAGGGTTTGTGAATTCTCTTCATTTTGACATAAATCAAGCCTAAATAGGAACATGTCTTTATCTAAGGTACATTGTGTAAAGAGAGAACTAAATAAAACAAAAAAATACAAAAATGCACAGTTGTTCATTAACTGAACCCTGTAACCCAATATGAAATGTATTTCTTGGCAAATGTATGTGAACCTAAAGAATAAACATATGCAATAGGGTGGTGATTATGGTAATTCATATAAAGTGAAGGTGATCCTGCTCTATGTATAAAACATCAGTCTGGTCTTCCCCACACATTTCTGTCATGCTTCAGTCAAATAGACTTCTGAGGATCTCAGACCTCAACACAGCTCCTGATGCTCACCAGGTTGGAAGAAATCACTAAACAAATGTGAAAAGTTTGGACTCTTCACCAGTCCACTGTCAGGCAGCTCACAAAGAAGTCCAGATCTACAGGCCTTCTAAAGATCTAAAGATCTGCAGGCAAAACACTGATCAAAACTAGTGTGTATGGAATAATATGAAGGAGGAAGCCACCACTCTCCAGTAAGAGCACTGATGCCTGTTTAAATTTTTTAGAAAGACCACTTGAATATTCCAGAAGATCATTGGAAGAATATTTTGATAAAGTAAAAACAGAAGTTTAAGGCTTAAACAGAGAAACGTTATATTTGTATAGGTAACTGGACATTGCAATGCAGCATAAAGACCTCATTTCAAATGTAAAACATGGTGGTGGCAGCACCTAGGACCAGGACAGCTGGCCATTATTTATAAGACTATAGCTCTGAGCAGTTAATTTACTAAAGAATGGTGGAAACAGAAGAAATGTTGTACTTAGAAGAGAGTCCAGAAATATTGTGGATGCTCATGCAAAAAAGCCCAACAACATCAACAAGTTGAAGAAGCTCTGTAAGGAGAAATGGGCCAATAAATCCTCTGGTTCATAAAGACGGTCGGTTACCACTTTGTTCAATAAATAAATTAGAAACTAAAACCGTTTTGTGTTATTTATTGGGTTCTATTTATTATGTCTTATTATGTCTTTTTTTTTTAGCATCAATTCTGTTTAATGTTCCTATCACTATTCTTATGCTATGCACACATTAAATTGTGCTTTTGTGACCTGCCTTCTGACATGGTCTTTCAAAATTTTCTCACATGGGAAACTGATAAGAAGAGATTTTAATGGCTTCAGAATATAGCCTCTCTTTCATGTGGTGTTTCCAGTGTTTTATCCACTTTCTGTGTTTTGAAACACAAACAATACAGTTTATACAGAAAGATAAAGGCCTCTGAGGCCGCTTTGTGTCAAAAGTATTATTGCGATCTAATGAAGTTAAATATGAACCAATTATTTATTTAAGGCCTTTTTCAATGGATGCACGCAACGGTTCTTTGTTTGGTCTTCAGGAGATTAATCACTGAGTAAATTTGGGCTTGGCCTTCACAAATTCGAGCACTCTTAGAAAGACAATGTAAACATTGCATGATCCCCACCAAAACATTTTTTTTGGAAAGAGGTGCGCTACACACATTTTTTGTTATTTTTTCCCCCCCTAACTTGGCATACCTGATTCAGCTAATTAACGAGCCTCTAGCAGTCGGGGTCAGGTGTGCAGAGCAGGCAACAACACAAAAATGTGGGGTCGCCAGGACTGCAACTGGGAATAAATCATCTAAGAATCAGTGCATGTGTTTATCAGTGCATACGTTGCGTGCATAGTCCCTGTGTACTATCTGTACACGAAGATTAAAAAAGCAGGGTCCAACATTTCAAATACTAGTGCAGAACATACTAGTCAATCACTGAATATTACGTTACTAGTAATTCACTTAACTGTATTTATACCCCAGCATTTCTGTATATAGCCTAGTGTATTGAGTTTTTATCGTATGTATTTAGGCTTCATACTGTTCTTGCTTTTGTCTCTGTGTGTCGGTGCAGTCATTACATCAGCAATTCTCTGATTCTGATTATAATTCATTTTTACTAAATGCATGGAGAATAAAAAACAGGCACATTCATGAAACAATAGAATAAAAGTGTGTGTGTGTGTGTGTGTGTGAGAGAGAGTGAGAGAGAGAGAGAGAGAGAGAGAGAGAGACAGAGGGAAAGAGAGAAAAGATTAGGAAAAAGGCATGAATAAATATGCATGATGACAGAAAAAGGTTGACGGACGAAGAGGGGAAGACTATGGAAGTCTTTTATTGTCTCTGCCACAGGAATTCTTTGCCTGTTACCTAAGCAGCTGCTTATTAAAGCTGCATGGTAGCCTCCGCTGCGTCTTAGTGCCAGCAAATGTGCCCCAGCTGTGCTGCCCTCCACCCCCTCTCACTTCCCCTTTCTCTGCCTCCCTCTCTCTCTCTCTCTCGCTCTCTCTCTCTTCAAAACCAAAGCGTTCCCTCTGTTATCAGCTCCCACAGCTGCAGCAAACACAGACAAAGGCCAGCCCATTGAAGAGATCTCACCTGCTGATCTTATCAGCCGCCCCCAATGCCAATAGACTGCTCCTTTTGAAATGTGCGCTGTGCTTGCTGACTCGGGAGAACGATGCCAAAACTCAAACACACGGACCTGAGGCTGTCACAGCGACCACAGGCCGGACGAACTGTGACCATTTACACACATATGCTTGTTTGCAAAAGCCAAATGACATTTTCTTTCAATTTTCGAAGTGAAAATAAGTTCATATGCATCGTACAGGGCCCATTTCTATTACTATATTAAGTGTAATATATTAAAACAAATACAAAACTTCACTTATGCATGGCCTGCATTTCATGTTTTTAAAATACGTTTAATTCAGCAAATAAACAATGAATGAGTACAGAAGTGTATTTCAGTAGAGAACGTGTACACACACACATCTCTCTCTATACATATATATTACATAATAAAGTACACCTCCTCTACTGACCCACTTCAGCATGTTTACTGTTTATTTGCTGAATTTCTATGTATAAACCCTGAATGGCTTGTTATGAATCACTAAAGGTCATTTTTATAAAGATTATTTGGTGACTCTGTAAAATGAAGCCAAAACTCAGACACAAGGACCTGAGACTTGACGACCACAGGCCGAACAAAGAGAACCTCTAAGACATGCTGTTCTCATCTACTGGCTAAACGGTCCCAGGAGAACCACATCACACACATTTTCTGTCTTAAACTAATCAGAAGTGCCAGCTGTTCTTTACACTGGGTGACTATTTAACAATACATGGGTCATTAGAAGAGCTCCAAAATCATTTGTGTAAGATTTTGTAACATTAACACATTAAAGTTGACACTTTTCTTTCCCTTGTAGAGTTTTCAGAGATCAAAGGGAGGATATTATGTGATGCTGCTACATTTGCTACATTTACACTTCTGTGTATTTCTGAATGGTTTTATTTTTTCTTTTATTTGACTTATCCAGTGTTTTATATTGTTCTTGTCTCTGTGTGTCTGTGGCGTCGTGGCATAAGCAATGTCCTCCGGGATCAATGACGTTTTCTGATTCTAATTATTATTATTTTTCACAAACTTACAGCTGTTAATGGTTTTAGTACCGATTTGGCTGCCGAACAGCTTTAACAACAGAATGGGATTCTGGCAGGAAGTTTACACAGTTCACAGAGTTGAAGCCTCGCCGATCCTTGAGTCAAGT
The DNA here is from genome assembly GCA_037974485.1 of Hemigrammopetersius urotaenia. Lineage (NCBI taxonomy): Eukaryota > Metazoa > Chordata > Actinopteri > Characiformes > Alestidae > Hemigrammopetersius > Hemigrammopetersius urotaenia. Next base: position 23,766,069 of record JBBPDC010000001.1, read on the forward strand.
GCTATTAGGAACGAAAGCATCTGGCCTCAGTGAAATATCAAAGTCCACCTGCTGGAGATCGCTTAAAAAGCGCAAAAGATCTGGCAAATCTGAACAAAAATGAGGACTGTTTCCATCCATTACAGTATTTTCCATTTCCAGACCCAGAGCGCCTCAGTGCTGCACAGTGTAATGTGTTCATGCTCTAATACACTTCACTGAACTCTATCAGGCCTTTCAGGAGCTAACTCAGGTGTGTTAGGGCATGAAAAGCACCAGACTCTTGCTCTGGTGTTCTAGAAATTAGATTAGGAACCCATCTCTGAACCATTTTACTTCACTCAAATTCAGTAGGAACTTTAGATTAGATTTCCAATCTCCTAATTAGTGTAAAACAGTCCAAAACCAATGTTTGTTCTCCAACACGCCTGCTGTTTGCTGCTCTTTCGCTCGACCCACTGCCACTCGGCTGCTCTCTGGACCCCCCTCCCTCTATCCTGAAAGTTCTCCTGGGTTTTGTGTTTTTCCTGCATGTTTATAAGACCTAAAATGAAGAAATTTGGGGTGTTTTGTCATGTGACAACATTTTTAAAACCCCCAAAGCTCAGCATGACGTCTGACACCTCGAGCATCAGTTCAAATTGGGGGAACTTCCAAATAAGGAGCTGTTTTGCAGGCAATTTACCATTTCTATAAATGTTTGTTTGGATGTTTGTTTGTTAACTAATAAACAACTATGAAATGTCCTTAACATTAAATGATTAAATCATTTGAATTTGTGGGAATTCACTAATTCTAATTCTTAGCATTACATAGAATTTATTAATCTTGTTTGTTATTAATGCTGTGTTCAGTTTGAACTGATCTCACTTTATTATGCTTTATTTTCACATTTTACATTAATTAATGTGAAATTATTTTCATTTTTACATTAATTAAAGTAAAACATGGCTCATTGTACTTAAAAACGGCTTGAAAAGTATGTGATCGGGGAAGTTAGTGCTATCTTTCATTACTTGCACCCCATTATCAACTCAGTCACCCGGGTCTCATGTGGCCGTTTCATAAACTGGCTTAACATCAGTTCAAATGGTTCTCTGGGACAGCTGGAGAGGAGCCTTGCCAAATATTTAGAGTTCTCCCATGACAAGAAGAGACAACAGCAGATGAATTACATTAAACCGGCCAGAAGAATCCATAAAACGCCTCTCTCCTCCCCCCTGCTCCAGCGACAGGGCTTCAGATTTATGCTCCTCTCTGAGGGCCGGCCTCCCCGCGCAGCTGTGGGCTCGCCCCAGGCCAGCGCAGGGCTATTAAAATTATTTGGCCTTTAAGTTTTCACCACCCTCTGTCACACGACTCAGATGAAGAGGAACGAGGAGGGCCTTTTCAGACCTTTTCAGTGGGTTCTGTGGGCTCCGGCAGCCTTAAGCTCAAGGTACAAAGGAGGGGGCGTTCTGTTTTCAGCACAGACTCAAATTCAACTAAAAAGACGCAGAACAGGAGCAGATCTTCTGTGCTTTTAAATTTGAAGCTGAACATACACAAAAAGGTGGGACAGGGGAACACAAAAAAGGGAATATCAGCTTCACAGATTACAATTTAGGGCTTTTGATTACTTGATTAAAATGAAATTTTTTATAAAACCCTATATATCGACAGGGTGAGCCAGTGATAAGTAGCCCACCTTCAGCGAAAGTATGACAAGATGAACAAGCAAGTGGATGGAGAGTCCCTGTATTTTGTTAACAGGTTCCAATCATACCATTTAAGACCATTTTATCCAGATTCTTCATTTGCTTATTAAACTAATCCTTTCAATACTTCAATACTTCAATAATTGATTTCTAATACAGTCATTAGTGACAGACCCTCGAAATGTGTTCCACCTCTGTCATAGCAAGGCATTACATAAGACAGTTTAAGGCTTACGGTTTTAAAAATGTGTTAGAACACTTTAAAGCTGAGGGTGCATCTGACAAATGCCGACCAAACCTGGCTGCAAACTCCCCCCTCACACACGGCCAAAACCTTCAGAAGAAGCAGCTGCTCGCCCTGTAGCACTCCATCATAAGAAGTTTAATTTTGCACCACGTTGCCTAAAGACATGGCCTTCCACTGCGCTACTCACTCGCGGCTAAAATGAGACTCATTAGATCTGAGGCCTGCCATAGACCGTATAACCGAACTGCTTATTTATTTATTAACAGCTACAGACGCACCAGCATTATAATTATATTACATTTTAAAAAGCGATCAAGAACACAAGACTGGAGCGGTTCACCCTTAAACTGCGGAGCTCGCCAACAGCTCTTCTCCAACCAACGAATAGGTGTCAGTGTGCAAACCCAAGCTGAATTATTCAGTTTATAAACATGCATTTAAAAGTTCATTTGAAGAAAAAGGAGCAGTCTAGTCTCAGCCCTACTGTGATTATCAATCAAACTGACCGTCTTCAAATCAATTCTCCTGTGTGTTTTGGCATAAAATGAGGCATTTATTTGGTTATAAAATGTTGCTGGCCCAGCCAGTGAGACGGAATGATCAGGATATTCCCCTCATTCCATATAAAAATCATATTCCTGGTTTATGTTTTGGGACACCGGGACAACTGTTTGGACAAGATCACGAGTCAGACATGGTCCAAAACAGCTGAAACATGAAACATTTATATTTTTCTTCTTAATTCGTAAGAGAGTACTTACAGTGAGGCTCATAAGGTGGTGGTGGATCTCCACATGGAATGCACTCCATGTCTTGGAATCCACTTAACTTCGTCTTTCTGTAAAACCTGCCAGGCAAAAGCAATAAAAAGAGATAAAAGAGCAACTCAAAGCAGATTTAATCTCTTCTGCCTTTTCTATTATTAATTATAAGGTGAATTCAGAAACCACGGTTGTTTAAGCTGTACCTACTATGAATTTAACATGTAAGTTATGCAGTAATGAACTGAACTGAATTGTGGTCCTAACTATAAACACTTGAGCTGAAAGGGGTTTACTAGCCTGAGAAATGTCAGGACAGTAGGATATCTAACTGAAAAAAACACATACGTTTCAGTAGTAAGAAAAAACAGCATTTGCCCAAAGCTGTGTCTAAGCGAGCGTGCCAAAGCACTTAATTAGGGGTAATCAAAAGTAATTAAGTGACTCTGGTGAGAGTGAGTTGGTGCTTTGGGGCAACTGGTAACACTTGCACCATGATGAACCGCTTATGTGAAAATCTGGTCTTCAAAGGCCAGACATGTTTCAGCACTGGTGGCATGTCAGGGCCTTTCCTGCAGTCTAGTGTCTATTTCCCTGACCCTTACGTTAACCTCAGCTTTATGAGAGCTTTTACATAAGCCCTCACTCTTTAAATAAGGTTCCTAACCTGGCTTGGATGTATGGTTCTAGAAAAATCTCATATGTTTCTAGAAAATCCTCTTTTTTCTATAAAAAAAAAGATTCTTCATGGTCACATATCTCAGTTACGATATCAGTTCCTTGAAGCAATGGTCCACAACTCTGGTCTTGGCATCCCCTTTCTCGGAACAGGCAGGTGGGCAAAAGGACCCAAGGATACTTTAACACTTAGAAAAAAACTGATTTCAACAAATAAAACATTGTAAAACAATTTAAAACGAGTGTTTGCTCTTATGCACACTTGCCATTTGCTGCGCATTCACTCAGTTGCTCGGCCGCTCTCTGGGCCCCCCTCCCTCTGCAGGTTTTCCACACCCACTTGTGGGTGGAGACTATCCTGAAAGTTCTCCCGGATTCAAAGATTTTGTGTTTATTCTGTGTGTTTCTAAGACCTAAAGTAAAATAAATTTGCCCATTTTTGTTTCTTATGGGTGTGTGGCAGCGTTTTTAAAACTCCAGTAGTATTTATTATTATAACGTGTTTTTTTAATTACTAAAACTTAAAAGCACCAAACAAAGCTCGGCATGACGTTTTGATGCATGGTGAAATTTTTTTCTTCGGGCGTAGATACGTAGTACTTGTGTTCTAGGGGTTTTTTAGACAGTTTTAGATCATTTTATTAGTTGTGATAAGATGTTACAAGCATGCCCTGAGTACTAGGGGCAAAAAAACTCGTTCTGGCATTTTTTGCTGGCTCAGCCGGACTCACCCTGCCAGGCAGTCACCACAGGCAGCATTGCTGGTGCTGGAGCAGTTGGCCTTCTGGAAGCGGTTGAGGAGAGCACAGTCCAGGCAGGGCTTGCACTTCTGCAGGCCGCGGTCCTCTTTGAAGCGACTGGCCCTGCAGGGTACACACTGGGCATCCTCTCCATAGCCAAAGCCACATTCCTGCAGGGATTAACGGAAGAAATCCCACCGGTGAGAAAGGAAAAAAGGAGGTAGGGAAGAGGGAGAGCTGAGGGAGGGGGTGAAGGGGGTGGAGGGTACAGAACTAAAGGAAAGTGCCAATGTGGGCTAACAAGAGTCGGCAATGAAATAATGATCCCGGTGTGTGTGAGATCCCCCCAGCGAACAAAAGCCGGCTTTCTTTTCAGACTCCATCTTACACCGCCAATAATCTCCCTGACTCTCACAGGATCAATGGGCAGCCTTCCGCTCCGGGCCAATAAAGGGCCAGGCATTAGAATGAGAAAGGCCCACTGGGACGCCCATTGTTGGTTTATTGCGGGTTTATTGTGGAGGTCTTTTTTTGGGGGGTCTTGCCGAAGCTAAGTGTGTTCGAGATAGAAGATTTAAGAACTGCTGTTACTTAAAATCAAAGGTGATTTAATAAATCTTTTCTTCAAATATGCAGCACTTTGTTCTTTGGGACTTACTTCTAATATTATTAATATTATTAATTATTCATATGAGAAATTCCATTTTCTTGTTAGTAACTGTCAGTCCTCACAATGATATTCGTGGAGAAAACTTTTCCTACATCTGGATATATCTAGAGTTTCAGTGCTCTTGACAGATTCATCTTTGGCTGTAAAACGGTTCTACAGTTGTCAGCAGAGAATCGCCATTCGTCATTTATTTCTGTCTAGAAATGCATTGTGTCCAAAAGTTTGTAAACACATGCTCATCGAAGGATATTTATGCGGGGGGGTATGAGGACTGAGTGTATTCAGTCACTAGATTCTATTGGCAGTGCTTTTGACAGCATTGTCTCTAATGGAGTGAGTGAACTACATTCTTAACAATAAAGGTTCATTTATGGTTCTTAGTTTGCATGTATAGTTCTATGGAAAGGCTGTAATTGGTACAGAACCTTTACATTATTGTGCACATCCATGCACAGTTAAGGTTCTTTAAAATAGAGACCCACTAAACAGTTCTTTTCTGTTTTCGTAGTTATAATAAGCAGATGATTTAGTGAAGTTAAGGGTGGTGATATTTTATGGTTAGGTTGTCATGTTTTATGATTTTCTGAGCATGCTGTGGACAAGCCGTGTATGCATAACTGAATGCCTGTGTCACCAAAGACTGCGTTTTGAATTCACTAATTAGGAGAGGCACGTCTGGATACTTTTGGCCGCTGAGTGTAAGCCTCAGCAATAACGAGATAAACATTCAGCGCCAAAACAATGAAAGCATTCTCGCACACATTCAGATCCAATAACAAGGAAAAAAGAGAGGCAGTCTAAATGTCAAGAGCAGACCTTGGGAGAAATCCCACCAGCTGCGAACAATAGGAGACAACACCCAAGGCTCTGTTCCCCAACCAGTTTCCTTCTGCCATAGAGCATCCAGTGATTACAAGGGATCATTTACCCGAACACAAACACACAAAAGACGTGCATAATAGCTGCTAAGCGACAACAACAACAACATGCTTGCAGAAAACCCATAACAAGCGCACGTAAACAGAAATCCCGTCAACAACGATTCCTGTCATCGCGATCCGCCTTTCAAATAAACCAGAACGAATTAGATTCGCAGTGCCTGTTTTCGTAAATGTTCTTAACTTTGATGTTTCTCCGTTCCGGGCCCACCATTAAAGAACTTAATGTAACTAAACCTCGCCAGACTGCAAAATCCAAACAGACGTCTTAAGTGCCTCTTAATTGGGGTCACTTGAAACAGTTTGTATCCAGTCCACTTCACTAAACAATACATCAGGCTTTTCCATCTACTCCAGATCCGAGTCTGAACAGACTCAGTGAGGGACGCCGTCTGAAAAGGTCATCCATTCCCGTGTCTTACAATGACTTTGAATGTGGTTCAGCCAATCAGGAGCCAGGACTGTTTTAAACATTTCTTGCATCCACACCTGTCAGAGACATTGGACCACTATCCCCTATACATGAAACAAGACACAATACAGCTCTGGAAAAAAACAAGGGAGCACTGCAAAAATGTTCAGTTTCTCAGGTTTTATCTTTTATAGGTAGTATAATATTATATAGTAACTGAACAGCTTTGGCTTGGTTTGTAAGAACTGCTGACATGATGTCTCCAAATTTCCAATTTTTTTTCTCTAACACATAATTTAAAAGGAAATGACATCAAAATAAGAGAAATTATGCAGTGTTTACAGGACGTAAATGATTAAAAGAAAACACATCTCTTGCTCACTCTTAAACAAAATGTCAATAATTACCTTTAAAGTTCTTCTAGTAGTGTTTTGCCATACATTGTGAGAGAAGAGTGTTGATTACAGCAGTGTTTTTATACTTTTCCTCATGAAATAAGATTCAGATGATCTCTAATCAGTACCTCATAAAGCAGAATGAGGTGCTTGTGTAGGAATTTAACAGACACTGGCATTGAATGGTTGTCACACTCAGACATGCTGATTTAAAAATAAATTGCAGCGATCTCTTATTTTTTTCCCGCTTTAATATGCAGGGAGTAAACTACTGTACAGTCTTAACAATAAAGACTCCTGATTGGTTCTTGGTTTGGATGTATAGGTCTATGGAAAAACCTGTGATTGGTACAGAGCCCTTACATTACATGATGGTTCTTCACATGTACATCCAGGTACAGAAACTAGTATAAAACTTTTCTATAGTTTTATTTTAGTTAGAATACACCAATGATTTAGTATTGAAGGGTGTTGGTATGTTATGGTTATTGCAATAAACCGTGTTTTAAGATTTTCTGTTTAACTGGATTTTGTGCGATTCAGACTGCAATTGCTGATTCATAGAAAAAAATTATAAACGTGACAAAAATGTTTTGCAAATATTCTTTTTTAAAAAACGAAAGAAAACAAACATGACGTTACCGTTTCGTTTAGTCTTAAACAACTTATTAAACCTCAGAAAAACAAAATAGTGTGTCATTTTTTGTAATACTGTATTCGGTTTTCTGCCTTATCACCAAACCCAATTCAATGTCAGCGAATGATATATAAAATATTGACTCATATCAAAGCCTATAAACTACTGGCTCAGAATCCAATAGAGGTGGGAATGAAAGGCTAACTTTACGTTAATGTAGTCCATATCCATGCCATATCAGTAAAAAAAAAAAAAGAATCTTATCCAGAGCCCCCTTTGAGAACCTCCAAACCTCCTGTTTTGGGCCCTTCCTTTTTAAGAGTTTATGTAAAAAGGGGAAGGAGAAAACATTTCTTTTCCTAGACAGAAAAGTTACAAGTGCACTATTAAACAAACTAAGAAAAGCGTTTCATTCTGAATCTCAGTCATGTGGTACTTTGACGGCTAGGCCCAAATTACAGAACAATGATTATACTGTGCAGTATATGATGCAATCATATTTAATAATACTGTTAAATGCCTGTTAACCCATATTGCGGCATTCAGGAGCTCTGCCCTGTTGCGTGGGGCTTCTGGATTTGGCAGCACATCAGTGCATCTTGATTAAAGATCAGTCCTGTCTTCTTGCAGGCAGTCCTTAAGCATTCAAACCACAAACCTCAGTCTTTTCCCGTAACCTTTGAAATAATATCAGTTTTCTAAGGGTCGCATTAGAGGCGTTCGTGTTCCAGCAGACCTTCCTATCTGAAGAGAAAAGCGAGAGGACATCTGTGGCATGACATCATTCGGTAGTATTGTATCATCCAGCTGCCCCCTTTTCTCCAGCGAGAGCACACAGCATTCCCACCACACCGACTGGGCTCATATATCATTAACTTGAAGGTCAGCTTCAAACAGTGGCCTTCTCTCTACACCCGGATACTGTTTCCCTTTCTGGACACACACATGCTCACACTGGGCTCTGAATGTGGGCACAGAGATCAGGCCTGTCAATGGCAAGAGCTTGTGCCAGAACAACAGGAATCAGATGTTTGTTTCAGCCTGAGATCCGATTTGGCCTGGGCTCGGCTCAGACCAGCCCGAGAGAGTGCACAGTTTAGAGCAGGACGGCAGCTGCAGTCTGTCTGCTTGTCCCATATAAGGCCCTTCTCTTTAATGGGGATGTGTCGCGCCTGAAGCTGTGACTGCGGAAAATAACCGTTTTGAGACTTGGAAGCAGCTTTTCTCATATTTCTTTCGTATGTCATGGTTTTAACACAAAAGGCAGAGTATATTTATGAATATCAGCCTTTCCAGTAAGTAGGCTTCAAATTGAATGCAACAAGTTGACAGTATATAGCCTTTTTAATGAGATCTTGCCGTGCAATAACGCTGATTAATATCTACAAATGAAGTAACTGAAGACCCCAACGCTGCCCTGTGTCGCTTTTCAGCCAAAACCTTGTCTGGCACATACAGAGCCTATCAACTCACAACAATCTCGCCTCTGAATGTGGGCACAGATATCAGGTCTGTCAATGGCAAGAGCCTGTGCCAGAACAACAGGATTCAGATATTTGTTTCAGCCTCCACAACCTCCGAGAAGCCCGGGTTTGGCCTGGTCTCGGTTCGGGCCGACCCGAGAGAGCACGCAGGGCGGGAGGAGTTTACAGCAGAACAGTAGCTGCTGCTGCCCGCCTGTCCCATGGAAGGCCCTTCTCTCCAATAGGGCATAGCGGCCAACAGTGGAACCAGTGAGGGGGGGTTTGGACAACAAAGAGAGAGAGGAAATAAAAGAAGCATGGCCTGGTTCTGTTTGTAGGCATGGTGCCATCGCTGGGGAGATAATCAGCAGTAGTGCTGGAGGGAGGCCGAAACCCAAGTAAAGCTGAGGATCCATCATTAGCCTTTTAATGCAGCTGCGGGAAGAGGTTCGGACACTTCGCTGGCCTCCGGACCGAGAGCCGAGTGAAGAGTCCTTCACATGTGGCCATGCGACCGCTCTCTGATCCACGTGGGTGCATTCGAATTGGAAAAACGTAGCACAAAACTGCTTTGAAGTGGGTAACTATCCACTCTTAAAATCCTCTATAACCTATTATATGTCAGTGGTTTGCTCACATAAGCAGTTGATCACAGGGGAAGTACAATTTATCAACATTTAAATGAATAGGCTTTCAGTTTTATATATAAAACAGATTCCATTCTGAGGCCCAGGCCAGCTAAAAGTGCAGGAAAACACCAAATTGTGTTGTGATTTCCTGCTGAAACATATCTGAATGCATTGTGCCCGAAGCAGTTATTCCGAAAAGGACTGTTTTAAGACTTGGAAGCAGTTTTTTCAGGCATTTCTTTGATAAGTCATATTATTTTAACATAAAACACAGTGTGTACTTGTGAATGTCGGGCTTTCCAGTAAGTAGGCTTCTAACTGACTACGACAAGCTGATCCGAAATAGTGTTTTTATGAAATGTAGCCTTGCAATAACAATCATTAATACCTACGAATGAAATAACTGAAAACATCAAAGCTGCCCCGTGTCGTTTTCTAGCCAAAAGCTTGTCTGGCACATACAGCACCAATCAACTCGCAACAATCTTGTCTCAGAGTGCTCTCCAAACCAGCGCCCACAAAAGACGTTTCGCTGCTATCTCTAGATCAGGTCTGAGAGAAGATGCCAAGCAAAGCAGCGAGGAAGTGGGAGATAGTGGAGTAAATGGGTGAATGCGAAAGCATGTTCTGACACAGAGGTGCTTTAAAGGCCCCCAGAGAATTCCTGACCTCTACACCCCAAAATGACCTTACACACCGTCACACACCTTCCCAAAGAGCCCCAGGGTGAACCCTGATGCAGATGGGAAGTCTAGGCAAGTTGCTTCAAGCTTTTTTCTCATGGTAAAGTGTTATTTCATTAAAAATGTACCATAAAAAGTAAAAAAAAAAATCAAGATCTGTTTTGTTTGTAAATAGTAATAAATATTTTGTGAACTGTTGAGGAGAACAAGTTCAGTTCCAGATTTCTCTTCCTCCAGTCGTTGGATGTGTGAAACTCCATCAGCAGCTCCTGATTTAATTTAATGAAGGACTGATTGAGTCAAACCAGGTTTCTGATGGAAACTACAAGTAATACGGGACTTAAACAAGTAACACACTGGTACACTGAACATAAAAGCACTGTATAATATTATCCGTACTCTTTTTGCTTTTATTTAGCATATTTAGTAATATTCATGTGAAAAAAACATTAATCTAAACAATTTTTAAATATTATTTTTGTAGGTGCCTAAGCCTTTGACACAGTACTGGATATCATTTAATGTTTGATCCCAACCTACAATAATGAGGCACCTAAAGTGGATGAAGGTAGAATTGCATTTTCAAAACGCTTCCTAATTGCAGATCTCTCTCTAACTGCAAAAACTACTCAAACTGCTTTACAGTGTTCCTCAGACGGGATGAGAAATGTTTATGAAGGCTGTAATGATGCAACATTTGTAATCAGAACATCTGAATAGGGGTGCGTTTGATGAAATGCAGACGGAGAAGGAGTTCATCCAAAGGTTAGTCCGGTTGGAACCTAAAATGCCTTTTTTTCCGCAACCGGATGAGAATAATGCAACAAATGATTATTAAATAATCTCCCTCCCAATCTAATGCTATCAGGCAAATAAATTTGGCACAAAAAGCTCTGCAAGAGTTTTTAAATGGCCTAGAAAAGCAAAAATAGCATGAATTATTTACGGAAAACATCTACATATGGACACCAGTTGTCTTGAGCTTTTTGATGTTTATTCGGGCCAAAAAACAAGATTATATTGTTTGCTTAACCAAGACTGTGATGAATGAGGTTTCATCTAAAATCCTGTCCTGTCTTTCACACCAAACTTGGTTTTGTCTTTAATAGAGCTCTAAATTGTTTTATTTGTGAAATCTACGTTTCAGGCCAGTGAGATGACTCACTTTTTTAAGCTAAAAGACCAAAATCATTTATTTGCAATGGAACTGAGAATGATAAGAGAAACCGCCAGCATTCCAGTGGAAAAAAAGGAAGCCAATAATTGACTACGGCCTCGGGGCTTCTATTCATAATTGACCAAAATTAGATGAGCTGGGGCCATTTATCCAATAAGCACATTCTGTTGGCCCTCAATGAACTACATTTTGAAAGATGCACATAGAAAATACATGTTTTTTAAAAATGTGCATTAAAAAGCACACTTCTCAGATTTGCATGCAGTGTTTACCTCAGTGTGTGTTTAGCTTCTAAGCTATATGCTCCACAACTAAGCATCAGAAGCCCCTTCTTCGTGCTCTTCTTCACAAATAAAAGAGGCGAACCCGAAAACAGCGGAATAAAGGGTCCAGACGAGGGTCAGGCGCACGGGCGTGACCGCTTAAAACGTGGCCAACACTCCACAAAGGAGAGCCATGTTTTATCCTCTCTCTCTTCAAGGAGGAAGCAATAAATAATTGAGCAGGACAGGCTATTCAAAACATTGGCATCCCCTCTCTACGTGCCGACTCTGAAGCTGCGCTCTTCCAGGGGCCACGTTTGACAGGGAACTCTTTCATAAACCTTTTAGAAGTTTCCTAAACCTTCAGACATTAATGGGGAATTCACTCAATTCTCTCACTTTCTTTCTTTCTTTCCCAGCCAGTCCTGCTCAGACCCTCCCAGTTCCGTGTTTATACTCGGCTTAAGCGTTTCCCCAAACCTGTGAAGAACCATGTTTAGGTCGAGAGCATCACAAGGGGCATCGCAACGTTTTTCAATGATCCGTAAGAGGCCCAACACGACTTTTTTTAATAATGGCTAATTATAATGGACACTCGTAAGAGTATCAGTTACAAGTAGCCATTACATTGAGACTCTTACAATGAATGACTAATTGTGAGAGGACCAATATGATTTTTTAAATAATGACTAATTGTAAATGATCAGGTGGCATTTAATTCTGCTCTTTGTTGGAGTAATAAATCTCTTCTGTATCTTTCCAAAGCACTTGCAAAGAAAACCTTCAGTCAATCAAAAAAAAGCACCATTATATTTCACTGTTTGTACTTAATTAGTTAATACGAAAATGAATGATGTGGCTGGCCTTGAAGATGTGATGATACCCTCATGCAAAGAAATTTGAAGAGAACAGTTCAAACCTTTGATAATTCCTGTCCGGCGTCACACTGCCTGCAGGCGATGCAGTTCCCAAACTGGTCCTTGTACTCCTGTTCCCTGCATTCCCTTCTCTCCTCTGCCATTATGGCAATCTGAGAGGGACATAAAACATGATCTCCCATAGATAAGAATTCCAACATTTCATCCGGGCTTATGATCCCCAAACTATGTGCTCAGTCTCAAAACAACACTGTAACTCTGAGGACAGGATTCTGAGGGACAGGCAAGGGTTGGTATCAAATACAATACATGGAGAAAATTGCTTATGATACTAATGCACAGAAACACAAGAGACAGGAACAATATAAAAGGTAAAGACTAGGGATGCACCGATTGATCGGCCAGTGATCGGAAACGGACGATTTTTGCCCTGACCGGCCTGATCAGTGAACGGCCGATCACTCACACGTATTGCCGATTTCAAACCGATCTTTTTTGGGGGGTTTATTTATTTGTTTATGTATTACATTTTA
>JBBPDC010000001.1:23787846-23812854 GCA_037974485.1 Hemigrammopetersius urotaenia
GGCTATCAGCAGACTATCCAACCTAGTTTTTCTGAAAAGCAATGGGCCACCATTGGAACTCTTCAATCCACAAAGCTATGTACAATCATGGTTAGCTAAAGGACGGAGATCTGCAGATGAAACAGCATGCGAAGCTCCTCACTCTGCCAAAGATGATCCCAAGATTTTCTGGAGCCTTTTTAAGTAGGTCATGTGCATCATTCATTCCACATCTCTGAAATGCAAATAGCCAAACCATATAATCATAGTGTTGTATGTATGTTGTATGTATGTGCTTAGGATATATGGAGAACCTGGCAGACTTGCCTCACCCCCTATTAGAGATGTGGTGAATCTCTATAGACTTGATGACCAGTGACTCAACCACACAACATTGATTGGACAGGCTTCCCCCAACCAAACACACACACCCACACACATACACACAACAAAACACTTACAGTCACACTTACTCTCTTGTTCTGACTTTTGACCTTGAATCTCTGTTCTTGGCCAGTTGTTAATATTGTTAATTTAATCAATGTAACAAGTAGGCTACAGCCTATTTCACAATTCTCTTCATCTGGGCCTTTAGCCCAAAGGTTTCTTTAAGGTTCTATGGCCTTTAGCCCTAGTCTATTGTTAGGCCTACAAGTATCACACTGGTCTGGTTCATGTTGTTTTAATGGTTTTTCAGTATTCCATTTGTGAATTAGAAAAAAGTAGCCTATGCCTATAGGTTATTGCTTGGAAGAATGATTAAATTAAAATAGTTTTTGAACCAACAAATCCTAAAGACTTGATTTTTTTTTCACCGCACAAATGTCAAATGTCGGAAAATTAGAGTCCCTGCACTTATTCCTGCACTTACTTCAAGCACTGTATATATATATATATATATATACACTAAATATATACACTAAAACCATTGTAGCTTACAGGTAAGCTACGGGTATTAACACTTTTTTGTAAAGAGTTCGAATCAACAATGGTTTTTAAACAGGTACTAAAATCACCATTGATTCAACCTGCAGCTCTTAAACTGGGAATACTAAGAATTTTCAATGAGGAATGGGTGAAGAAGACTCAGAGACTGAATTAATTATTATGGACTAATTAATTATTACTCTATTACTCTCCTTTTTGTATAGTTTACAATTTATTTTTCCTCTGGAATAGTTTGTATCTTGAAAACTTTTTTGTTTACAATTTAGTAGGCAAGTTCAAATGTTATATATTTATTTATTGTTTAGACATTTGCAGTTTTTTATTTGTTATGTATGTTCATATTTATGTTTAGTCAGTGTTAAATAAATGCTAAGCTGAGAAATTTGTATATCCTTTGTTCGTATTAATGTGATATTTTACTACACAAACAGAGGGGAAATGTGTAATTATTGGCCAAAAAAATATCGGCAGCATATATCGGCCATCGGCTGACCCTGACTTCTACATATCGGCATCGGCTTTAGAAAAACCAGTATCGGTCGACCTCTAATTTGAAACAATATTTACTGACTAAACCTTTTTTATTCCAGAAGAGTGATGATATGGACCCATTAATATCTCAAAAGGCCTCACAGTTGCAATGTAGCGCAGTAAAATCACAATACAGTTGTCATGCGGCCACTAAAGACCATCTTTGTTAGTTCTTTTGATTGTTTTTTCTCTTATTGTGAAATTCTGAGCACTGCTGAACTTTGGTCTGAGCTGGTCGGGGTGCTCAGAGAAAATGAGATTTGTGTTTTGATTGGTTTGTGGAAGTTTTAGTTTGATATTTAAGTTTGTTTGGAGTGGACCTTCGTGTCGGTCCACCATCATCCTGGCTTTTGTTCTGAGCTTTTCTTTAATCTCCCTTTGTTATAGGTTTGAGGCCCTCGTGCCTGTTTTGATTTTTGAAAATAAAGAATAAGTAAACATGGAAGTCTGCATTCATGTGTGCCCTCATTTGGGAGAAAGGGGAATTTGTGACGACTGTGTTGTCCATTTTGTGCAGCTGTACTGACTGTCAGAGAATCCTTTGTTACACATAATCCAAATCCAATTATTCATAATCTTAATAATCTCCTGATAAAAGCTCAGTCTCCTAATCTACATCTTAGCATTCATAATCCGAATCCAGGCATTCAGAATATGGCTGTGCTTCTAAAGGAATCCTTATAAATTGGTTTGCCGTAAATACATTTAGCACTGTTGTATAATTAATGACAGTTTGTGTTCATTGTTTTTGTAGATTAATGACAGAGTTGAGGTTGGAAGCTTGGTACCACATGGGAGCCGTGAAATATTCATGACACTACATGGACGAGGCCTAAGAGGCGGAGGTGAGATTCGTAAGGGTGGACAATAAGAAAAAAATAAGAAACAGTGGAGAGATTTACTCATATTTGAAGAATCAAAAGATATAGAATGTGAATTTAATGAAATGTATATTTTCTATAGCATTTCCTATACCAAGTATGTTTTATTGGTAAGAGTGTTGTTATCTCTTGCAGGAAGGTTTGGACAAACCACTCCTCCTTTGGTAGAGTTCCTGAAAGATATTTTACGGAGGTATCCAGAGGGTGGACAGATATTGAAAGTAAGTGTGATGATCCAACGTTAAATGAGTGGAAAAATAGACCATAGCTGTGTGTGTGTGTGTGTGTGTGTGTGTACAGTAATGTGCAAAAGTCCTGTCGTTTTTTCTTATTTTGATTACAAAGCAATCTGACTGAAGAAACAGGTGCATATGATTCCAGATGATCAGGTGGTGGTGCTGAATGCTGAGTTTGTCTAGGCACCTTGTATCTTTAGAGAATTTGCAGCCTGTGGTAGTAAAACCTTTGTTCCAAATTCTTTTATTTAATCTACTCAATATGCCACAGATGAGACTGTTTGACTGTCATCAAATAATATTTTTGTACCAAGGTACAAAGTGAAATATAATGAAATGGGCGATGGCTTAAGACCTTTGCACAGTACTCTGTATGTCATGTTCTAATCTTTGATGTTTTATATACACAAATAACAAGTTTGCATCCTATTTCTGGGACCTGAGCTTGAACTGGCCGTGATCTCACTGGGCTGTGTAATGTGGGACACAGAAAAGCAGGAGCACTGGAAGAACACAAGCAGTTTTAATCTGAAATGAAGTGTAAACAGTTCTTTGACAACACAAGTGCGTAGGGAACAGAGGACAGTCCTTTCACTCAGGCTCTGAAGGTCCCTCACTAGTTCTGGACTTGGGACAGAGGGTAACGCTCAGTCCAGTATGTGAAGACGTTGCTGCATAGTAAGAGTGAGCCCGAGGTCTATCTGTCTTGCTGGTCAGCCCTAGTAGAACAAAGGGAAGACAAACCAACAGGAGGACAAGTGCATTACGGGACACTTCCCTCTCAGTAGACTAGTGAGTGGGAACGTTGGACACAGGGCAGAGGTGGCGTGGACATGACAGGTTAAATGAATAGTCAAGAACCTAGATCTTATTTTAGAGTAAGAACCTAAACATTTTTATTTGTTATGAACACTGTTTCTGGAGACATAATCGTGTTTACTATCGATGTCAGAAGAACAACTGTAAACAGTTCATTTCTAGAACACTGTAGAAATGCTTTGCTGACAGTATGCTTATTATCCAGCAAGATCATTGTACTTAAAAAAGCAATGTTAAATGTACAAATGAACAAAAGGTACACGATTCAACATAAGAAGCGAGAGGTGAACAGATGGACTCATTCAAGAGAACATCTTGGTGATGACTAAAACAAATATGTTTACATTCCGTATTTATCCTAATGACAGAGGTCTAAGGAGCCTAAGGATCTACAGCAGCTTGGCCAATGATCATATGTCTGTGTTTTGTAGGAGCTGATTCAGAATGCAGAGGATGCAGGAGCAACAGAGGTTAGGTTTTTGTATGATGAGACTGAATATGGAGTGGAGTCACTGTGGTCGCCTGATATGGCCCAGTATCAAGGTATGTATCTTAAGCCACCTCTCAATTCTTCATATTTTGCTTCCTATGGACACTTATATTTAGTGTAATCTTGAGGAACAGTTACCCAGGTTTCCTGAAAGACTCCAGTCCAGTCCTTGAACTTGACCAGTTTCAGAGGAATGTTATTTGTTTGTTAAGCCACACAGTGACCTTTCTCTCTCTCTTCTCTCTCTCTCTCTCTCTCTCTCAGAGAGAAATTAATCTATGCCCACCTCTAATATATATAATTGACCAAATAACAAAATCTGCACCATTATACTAATTAATTCTTTAAAAATCATACAATGTGATTTTCTGGATTTTCTGGATTCTATCACTTACAGAATCTTTTTTAAGTGGGACAACTTGCACAATCGGTGGCTGCCAAATACATTTTTGCCCCATGGTAGTCTTGAGTCATCCCAAAAGTACTATTTAATAATGCCTGTCAAATATATATTTAGGAAACGTGTCTTTAAGAAGATACACATATGGTCTGTTATAGCATTGACTGTACAAAGTACAAAGCACTTCATAAAAATAAATTATGTCTTTGTCAGGAACGGCGTTGTATGTCTACAACGATGCGGTCTTCACGTCAGAAGATTGGAACGGGATTCAAGAGATTGCGAGGAGCAGGAAAAGGGAGGATCCTTTGAAAGTTGGACGATTTGGTATTGGATTCAACTCTGTTTACCACATAACAGGTAATAGGAAAGACTTCATTGTGTATGATTGTGATCATTATTAGAGATGCACCCATTCGATATTCTGTAACCGTATTGGTCCGATCCTGACCTAAATTACTGGATTGGAAATCGGGAAGGAATTAAAAAACGTATTGCGATCCGTTAAAAAATGCAGAAAATAATTACAGCACACATAACGTGATTTATGACATGCATAACGTGAGAAGATGCATCACGTCACTTGCCAACACGTCAGCAGTTTGGAGTTTCACACTCGAAGAAAAAGCCAAGCCTGCCGAATGTACTGGGACGCCTCGCCCAAGTGTCCCAATACTTTATACCCCAACAGAACATGCTTGCGGCTTTTCTAGGCGGGGCAACCATCAGTCTCTGTGAAACTTCACAGTTAGATAGGGCTTGATGAGACCTTTCCAAAGACCCCGGTTTGCCATAATAGTCCCGGGAGATCCAGAGTTATATTGTTAACCCCTCCAGGTGTCCCATTACTGTGCGAGGAAAGGTGTCGCAGAGCCCTATCTAACTGTGAAGTTTCGTGATCTAAAATCTAAACATGAAACATTTTAAATCTAAATGTTAAATATTTTTCATATTTAACATTTAGATTTAAGATAATTTAAGGCAAAGTGATCATTTAAGGCAAATCCTCCATGTTGGTGAGGGCATATCACAGCATGCAGTCCCGCCTCCTGCTAAGTAACAGGCAATTTTAATCACGGAGGGCGGCCAATAAGCATATCTTGCCGTTTATAAAAGTGCTACATTAAAATCCCACATTTAGAGTTGTCATTTGTAAAAGTGCAGCATTTAGATTTAGAGAGCAACATTTGGGTTGTTTTTTTTCACATTTAGCTCTAAATATGTGAAAATTGTTTGAAAATTAAATGGCCTAAATGATGAAAAAATGACCTCTAAATTTGTTAAGCTGTTTTTACGAACTGCACGCCATGGGTGAAATGTTCTCTGTGCAATGTTTTTCCCTTATTATATCACATTTATGATTTATGTATTTGTGTGAAGGTATACAAAATGTACATTTTTTGAAAGCATTATTTTTTGTTTTCTGTTTAAAAAAAGGATTTGTATCATATCAGCAGATATCCAAATTTACAATATCGTATCGGACATAAAAAGTGGTATCGGTCCATGTCTAATTATTATTATAAGACAGTAGTATCCTACTTACAAATAAAAGATAACAGTGTATAGTTCACATTTAGAACTGGAGCTTGCACTTAGCCTGTCTTGAGAAGCTTGTCTTCTAAAGCCTGTAGGTATGACACAGCAGATTTAGCAGATTCTCTAATCTTTGTGTTTTACTAAAACCCATATATTTGTCTCATTTGCACTTTATTCTCCACTATCTCATTTCCAGATGTCCCAAGCATATTTAGTGGGGATCAAATAGGAATGCTGGACCCTCATCAGATGCTGTTTGGAGTTCATGAGTCTGGTCAGTGCTGGAACTTGAAGTCAGACATGAAGGAAATAACAGAGCTCAGTGACCAGTTTGCGCCGTTCTTAGGCCTGTTCGGCAGCTCAGAGAAGACCATCAAAGACGGGCATTTTCCAGGAACGCTTTTCCGCTTCCCCCTCCGTATGAAACCTTCCCTGCTGAGTAGCAACATCTACAACAAAGAGAAAGTTCTAGAGCTGTTTGAGTCCTTCAAGGCTGATGCAGACACTGTGCTGCTCTTCCTTAAGAGCGTGCAGAAGATCTCTCTGCATGTTCGTGAGTCGGATGGGACCGAACGGATGCTCTTCCAGGTCACGGCGGGTGAGAACTCAGAACAGAAGCTTGAGCGGCCAAACTCTCTGAAAACTCTGGACTTTGCCATTGACAGCTACAGCAATGGCGGGACAAGCGATTCGGTCACTTGTGCCACATACCAGCTGACCATTGAGGTTCAGGATGAAACTGCTAAGGAGAGCCAGAAGACCACGTGGCTGGTTTGTAATGGTGTTGGTGGACGAGGCATGTGTGGAGAACTGGACTCCCTTGCAGATGATCTGAAGTTCATCCCAACCATTGGGATAGCTTTGCCACTGACTCTTCTTGACGGGGACAAAGGTGCAACTTCCAGCTTTTCTGGACGAGCATTCTGCTTCCTTCCACTTCCTTTGGGCGAGGAAAGTATGACAGGGTTGCCGGTGCATGTCAGTGGCTTTTTTGGCCTGACTGACAACCGCAGAAGCATCAAATGGCGGGAGGTGGACCAGTGGAGGGACCCAGCAGCCCACTGGAATGATCTCCTCATCGTCACGGTCATCCCAAAGGCTTATTACACTCTCATCATGGAGACGATTAAGCGTATTCAGACCAAGAAGGACCAAGATTTCCCCCTTTCACCCAGAGGCATTTATGGAGCTTGGCCTGACCCTGACAAGGTTCGTCCACACTGGAGACCTATTCTCGAGCCCTTGTTCCATGACTTGCTCCAGCAGCCAGTCATCTACTCCCTCTGCAGCACTTGGGTCCAAGTGGATGACACTGTGTTTTCAGAACTAGATTCCACAACGGACAGCACAGAGACTGTAATCAAATACCTCCAGAGCTCAGGGATGATGCTGGCCCAAGTGCCAGCCACCATTGCTGCGGTCCTGAACACCTTTATCGCCAAACCAGACAGCCTAAAGAAAGTGACCCCTTCTTTTGTACGACACGCACTAAGGAAAAATAGGCACAAAGGGCCCTCCCAGGAGAAGCTGTTTCTGCTCGAGTTTATCCTCAGCGATGCCTGTTACAGTGACCTCCTCGGACTGGAGCTGCTGCCTCTGCAAAATGAGACTTTTGTTGCATTTTCCTCCTCTGTGAGTGACAAGGATGCTGTGTATATCGCCTCTGAAGAGTATCCAAGGTATGCTGTTTTGACTGTTACAGTTGTAGCATAGAACTGTGTATTCATTCACATTAGGACTGCATGATATAGTCAAAATGTGTTGTGATTTTACTTGCAATTGCAAGATGTTAAAGGGCCTGGATCATCACATTTTTGCAAGTTTAAAAAACTTTAAATGTGTAAATATTGATTCAAAATGTACATTCACTATCCCGTCCATTCAGTTCATAAAAGGAAACTAAGCTGCAAAAACTGCTCATATTCTAGTTTTTGTGATGTCACATACATCTCTTTATTTAGCTTACAGCTGTTCAGCCCCGCCCATTCACACTGAAGTTCTGCCTTTCAAATGAGCTATGACTTCTTAAATGCATATTTTAGCTATATCAGTATCGCAGAGATCAGTACTGTGAAAACTATTAACAGGTGTTATATTGTGCAGCCCTAATTCAACTCACAGCAGACCAAACTAAAATATGATGACCTACTTAGTATATATTTATATAACAACATACTTAATGCAGTTAAATACAATAGCAGTAGCATTACAATATGTTGTTTCATTGGGGTTTCTTCAATAGGTCCCTTTATCCAGGTTTGGAAGGAAGGTTCATACTAGAAAGCATTTCCCTGCAAGTCATGAACAGCTTGAAAGAAGCAGCCAAAAGCAGAGGTAAGTAGAGACATGTGAGAACACGAGGTGTTCCATCATGGCAGTGAATTAACTTATGTGTGCCTTTCCACAAGCTAAGGCCTGCGAGCCCACTGTTAATATGAAGTGCTTGCAGGGAATTTGACTGTACATTCACTGTTTCAGGCCTGAACATGACTATGTCAAAAGAAAGAGTGGAATGTTGGTGAAATACAGTGCAAAAGTCCTGTTGAATCAAGTTGTTGCTGCAAAAATATATATGCCTGTTGAACTGTCTTATCTTTGGCATATTGAGTAGATTAAATGAAAGATATTGGATCAAATGTTTTACTGTGACAGGCTAAAAAGTGCCTAAAGATAAAAGGTGGCTAAATAAAAGAGTTCCAACCACTCAGCATTCGGCGCCACCAGTATACTGATCACCGCCTGATCATCTGGAATCATCTGCACCTGTTTCTTCACTGGTTCAGGCCTTATGTTAGATGAGATTAATTAGGCTTGAATTATTCATACATAGGTCACTGTATGGCTTAAAAACATTCCCGTGAAACTGGCCTGGTCTGAGTGAAGTACAGAAAACAGTCTTATGTTTCTGTTCTTATAAACATAATCATATGATCATAATCCTTAGATGTGGCCTTACAATAAACTACTGCTGACATGGCTAAAAAAAATGAGGGGACAGCATTTTTTGAGTCCCTGAATCAATGAATATGTTATTAGTAGCAGAGTTGGGTGAGAATAAATCCATACACACACAGTAAACCTTAGGAATGGCATGTTAATTACTTATTGCTTCAGAAGTGCTCTAAAATGCACTGGCTAAGTGTACGTTTGATACAGGGACTGAGAGCCAGCATCCACCAGCATATGACGTGACATTTGTTAGGTGTTGCTAATTTTGATGTGCTTTTTAGTTTATAATAAAGTGAAATAAACAAAAACCACAAGGTGTGATGGGTTGCAGAGTAGAACAGAAGCTGCAGTCTGTGTTGAATTTGAGGTTGTTTCTGTATGTCTCAGATTTTGTTCATTCTTTGTGTGTGGGGGGGACTGTTAACAGTTTTCAATGACATATGGTAGTCTTAAGCACAAACCGTGTCTTTTATGTGTTGGTTACGGTGGTGTTTGTAAATACTGTTAGGGCTGCATGATATGGACAACGTATTGGTATTGCGATTTTACTTTGTCACAAAACCAAATTATTTAAATAGATCTCCTCATTATGGCCACAACAGTTTAGCCCCGCCCCTTCATGCACAGACTCACTAATACCTTTAACGGTTAAAGAATTTTACTCTGTATCACCACACAAGCAGTTAATAGGATGTCAGACATTCACTGTTACACATTATTTTCATCGTATAAAGGAAACTTGTTTTCTTTTACATATTTTCAGATCTGCAGATCTGAAATAAATCTATATGTGGTAAAACCCTTTGGTGTGCAAAAACTTTTCATTAGTAGTGTTTTTACTTCCCGTCTCTGATTATTAAAGAGTACGTAATGCAATTTATTAAAATCCATCTGTTTTTTTACCTCTTTTTTTTTATGTACTATTGTCGTGTCAATATTTTTAGCCTTTATTTATGTAATTAATTGTTTTTCACCCTGATCCTGGTTTTGAATTTGAATCCCAGTTCAGCAGTATCTTTGGGGTTGCTCAGGTAAGTACTTTGTGTGTCGTGTCTTGCCTGTAGAGGTGAAGAAGGCATTTTCCTTCAATAATCAGTATTTGCACTCGAAACATAGCACTGTTCTGCTTTTGATGGATTGTAATGACAAAACACTAACCAAATTTGCAATGTAGTATCTCACAATCATGAATACATGTCCAGCCAGCCAGTATTGATGACATCTGGCCAACAAAAATACATCTGCACTGAAAGCTGCGGCTTAACTCACTGTACAACTCCAGCATTTTTGATCTGAACAAACTGCCAGACTTAACATAGAACATAACATACTGAAGCAGTTTACAGCATGTAGAGCATGTCAACAAAGTTCATTGTTTGAATTGTCTTTTTCTCATGCTGTGGATGTTTGCAGATATCCACAATCTCGATGTCTTCTGCATTGATTTTTTGTGCTGTGATTGTATTTTTATACATGGAGTGTACTTTAATATATGATTTTATGATTTTCTATTACCTGTCTTCTCTTTAAAGTGAAGGAAGCATTGCATATCAGATATATTTGTAAGTTTTATTATTGTTGCCAGAATTAGTTGTGTTTATTAACTGTGTCAAGTGTTGGTAGTTGTTAACAAAAACAACAAAAACAACTCTCTTAACTCCCCTCATGAACATAGAATAAATGGTAAACCTATGCTGGGAGTTCTGAACAAAATCATTCACTCTGGGGATCCCTAAAGACTGAATTAGGAAACATTTCTCTAGATCCAACATTGTCACATGCTTCCTTTACTTTTAAACATCACGTGTGCTGCAATTACAGTATATTAAAACCTGCCTGTTTACAGGAATCATAATGTAATTAGTATGTCTAACAGCACAATTTAACATTCGAATACATACAAACAAGAAAGCATTAAATAATATTAAGATTCTTGTTTTTACAAAGTATTTGAAAAACACAGGTTCCTTTACAGATTCCTTTAAACTTTGTTTGGAATTGTAAAACTCAATCAGCAGCTCCTGATTTAATTTAAAGAAGTATCGACTGAGCTGAATTTGAGGTATTTGAGGTAATTGATGAGAACTACAGAGTAATAGTGGGCTTGATATGGGAGTAATTAAGCAAACACATATACATACATAAAATCACTATTTCCTGTAATAATATTATTTATATATATTCTAATGTTAGTGTTCTAAACATATACTGTTCAGCTAAACAGATTTCAAAGAATTTTCTCACGTGAGAAACTTGCGCCTCATGTACTGTATATTTGGAACAGTAATTTATGGATGATGAAAAACTAGTACCCTGTCAGAATGAACTGTTTAAATGTGAAAATAAGCGGTTTCCTCTGCGATCAATAACGTTTTCTGAATCTGATTCCGATTCTGATTCTGACATATAATTGATTGATAAGTGAAGCAGTAGATGTTGGTTGTCTATGAAAATTGGGTAGAGGGGTGTGATTCATTTCCTCTGCTTTATAGGACTAAAATTACACCAGCAATGCATAGAAAAAGTATCAAATGAACCTTATTTTCTCCAGTGTTTTAAATGGGTGGAAAATGGCTAATTATACTTTTTCTTGATGTTTTTTTTCCCAGGAAGGCCCTGCACTCAGGTTCAAGTTCTAAACCCAGAGAGATCGGCACGTCTTATAAAAGAAATCCTCACAACAGCCTGGCCTTCCAGAGACTTTGCTGTACAGTGGAACCCTGGTGATCAAGAGAAGAAGCATCCCTCAGCATCTTGGATTCGAAGAGTTTGGAAACATCTCTACATTCATTTTGCTGAGGACCTTAGTACCTTTGAAGATATGCCTTTGATTCCCAACGTGCCACTGAGTGACAGTATAGAATCGTTGGATCTCTTGCGTCTCAAGACTCCATCTCCCATCGTTATTTTGAATGAGGAAGATGGCACTTTCTCTGAGGTCCTAACCGAGGTCATCAAAAAGGTTGGAGGAGTAGTGTTAAAACAAATGGATCCCTGTTTGCAACACCCGCTGCTGAAAAATTACGTCCATCAGTTGTCTCCGAGTGTGCTAGTGCAAATCATGGACCGGACCTCATCCCAGAGACTAGTTAGTCAGGTATCAGCCCTCTCCGTCAAACAAAAGCTTGTCCTCAGAGGCTTCTTGGCTGGTCTTACAGATGTCACTGAGAAAGAGAAACGCATCATTCAAGAGCTCCCCATTTTTGTGAAAGTGGGGCAGTTTTCAGAGAAAGGCACCCCTTCTTTTTCCTCTCTGAAAGGAGCCAGAGTGTTGCACCATACTGCCAAGCATCCTGCAGATGTTAAGTTATCCATCAATGTCATTGAAAGCAGTGATGAGGCAACTATTCGTCTCATTGGGCTGTTAAATGTGGATCAGATCAAAAGCACTGAATGTCTGAAGGTGATTGTTCAGGATATTGAGAAGGGGTTCTACACAAAAGAGGAAGTGAAACGGATCATGCTTTGGGCTCTTACTCATTTGTCTTTTCTCAAGAATGAAAACAAAGAGGTAATCACTTGGCTTTCCTCTCTGAAGTTCATATATTCTTCCTCAGCAAAACCACTTGCTGCGACAGACTTCTTTGATCCTGAGCTGGAAATACTGCAGGGTCTCTTCTACATGGAAGAAAAGACGAGATTTCCCACAAGCACATACACGTCATCTCCTGATGTTCTTCATTCTCTAAGGCAGTTAGGGCTCAAGAACGAGGTACAGCTTACTGAAAAAGATGTGCTTCAGGTGGCCCAGAAAATTGAAGAGTTACAGGAAAGTCCTGCACCAGAATGGGAGTGTCTTCTGAAGAAGGCAAAAACTCTTCTTACTATCCTAAACAAACAAACAAAATTGGTTAAGTCTCCAGAGGCTCAGACATCCTTGCAGAACTTGAAATGGGTACCTGTCTGCAAGGAGCGACCTTTAAATTACCCCAAATCTCTTGCATGGAAAGGAGACTCATGTCACATTTCTTCCCTCTCTGAAATGTGTGATATATCTCATGCGGTACTTGTTGGTTCTTCTGTAGCACTGGTGGAAAGAACATCTGCTGGCATGAAGAAAGCTCTAAAATTATCTATGGATCCTCAAGTGGACCAAGTCCTCCAGCATTTAAAAGCAGTGAATGACTGGCATAGATCCCAAGCATTTACTACAGAAGATTGGTATCAGTTCCAGCAGATACTTTTTGAAATCTATGACTTCATGCAGGTTCACTTAGAGAATGCAAGAGAAGCAGTGAAGTCTTTGCCTTCTGACTGGGTTTGGACAGGCAAAACGTTTGCATCTCCAGGCCAAACTGTCCTAAAACCTGTACCAGATCTTGATCTACAGCCCTACTTGTACTCATTGCCAAAGACCATTGCAAAGTTCCACAAACTTTTCAAATTCTGTGGTTCTATTGATGAAGTTCTTCCCAGTCATATGTTTGCTGTTGTTAAAACCATTCGAGAAAGGAGTGAAGAGGAAATGTCAAAAGAAGAAAGCAAACATAATCTCCTACTGTTGATAAACATCTTACGATGGCTGTACAACAATCAAATAGCAGTGGACGTTGACATGCATGTACCAATATTTTGCTATAAAGATCCAAGCAAATTGGCCATGAAGCCAATCCATGAATGCACTTACTGCGATATCAAAGTTGATGATTTGATTGATTTACTTGATGACACGTCAGAACCCATCATTCTTGTACATGATGACATTCCCATGAAAACTGCAGAGTGGTTAAAAGTTCCCTGTTTGAGCACAAGGCTCATAAACCCAGAGAACCTTGGCTTTGAGCAGTCTGGGCAGAGAGAACCGCTAACTGTAAGGATCAAGAACATTCTTGAGGAATATCCATCTGTAGCAGACATCTTCAAAGAGCTCTTGCAGAATGCAGATGATGCAAATGCCACTGAGTGCAGTTTTCTGATTGACATGAGAAAGAACCTTGATTTACGAGAAAACCTACTGGACCCTGGAATGATTGTCTCCCATGGTCCTTCTTTGTGGTCATTCAACAATTCAGTTTTCTCTGACACAGACTTCCTCAATATCACCCGACTGGGTGGATCCATGAAAAGATGTGAAGCAGACAAAGTGGGCAAATTTGGCTTGGGGTTCAACTCGGTCTATCATGTGACTGACATACCCATTATCATGAGCAGAGAATTCATGATCATGTTTGATCCGAACATCAACCATATCAGCAAACACATCAGAGACAAATCAAACCCAGGCATCAAAATCAACTGGAGTAAACAGCAGAAACGGCTGAGGAAGTTTCCTAACCAGTTCAGACCCTTCATTAACATCTTCAACTGTCAGCTTCCTTTGTCCCAAGAGTCCCCTTACAAATACGATGGAACGCTCTTCAGGCTTCCTTTCAGAACAGAGCAAGAAGCAGCAGTAAGTGAAATCAGCAGTATCTACTACAACACCACCGATATCTATTCTCTCGTTGATGAATTCAGCATCTGTGGCCACCGGCTGATCCTTTTCACCCAGCATGTTGGTACTATGGTCCTGAAGTATTTGAAGTCTGAGGAGTCCAATCCTGCTGCCGCACAGGACGTAGTCACAATTAACAAGAGCGTATGGTCCTCCAAAGCAGCTTATGGGCCTCTCAGTATTCTGAAATCTGCAGCCAAAGTCATGAAAAAAGTTGCGTCCACCAACAGAGTACCAGCTGATATTCCTAAGTCTGGCTGTATCATCAGAATTGTTGTTGAGGAGTTCCACAATGTATTCAGACGAATTCTTGATCTACAGTCACCCCTTTTCAGAGGTTCAGAGGAAGATCCATCTTCATACTTTGAGATGGCAGCTAAAGGCTGTCAAACCAGGCGGCATACTGATGACATGCCTCAGAAGGGTGTGGAGAACACAAACTGGCTCATTTGTTCATGCATGGATGTAACTGAAGCTCTGAAGTTCTCCCTGAGTGAAAGTGGAAAGCGACTGGGACTGGTACCATGTGGGGGTGTAGCAGTTCTGCTCTCGGAGGAGGAAAATCGAACATGGACAGTGAAAACAAGTTCAGGCCCCATCGGTGAGGTGTTCTGCTACTTACCTCTCAGAATAAAAACTGGGCTCCCTGTCCATATAAACGGATGCTTTGCAGTCACCTCAAATCGAAAAGAAATTTGGAAAACAGACACCAAAGGAGAATGGAACTCAATTTTTATGAGGCATGTCATTGTCCAGGCATACTTGGCTGCACTTAGTATGCTACGAACTATGTCAGAAAACGGGGAACTCCTTGACTATCAGTATTACGCAGCCTGGCCAGACCCGAGTGTTGTACATGATGATTTTAATTTGATTTGCCAGGGAGTGTATCAAGAAATTGCTAAAGGTGGAGATGACGACAATGCAAAAGTCTTCTCAGATGGCAAAACCTGGGTGTCAATCAAGTACGTCAGGTTCTTGGATGACTCCTTGCTCTGCAGACAAGATGTTGGACCTGCTGCCTTCAAAATATTTCTGAAATACCTCAAGAAGTGTGGCTCCCAAGACCTCTGTGCTGTTGAGCTGCCAGACTGGGTGAAAGAAGGCTTTGATGATGCTGGCTGTAAAGGGAAACTTATGGAGAACACACTCACAGAGAGACAGTTCTTCTCAGATGTGTTCTTCCCGCATATACAAGACATTGACCAAGACCTGCGTGACCCCCTTATGTACTACGTCCTCAATGAAAAACTGGAGGACTTTGCAGCTATACTGAGAAAGACTCCTTGCATCCCATGCTCAGGGCCATCAAATAAACTGGTTCTGCCATCTCGACTCATACATCCAGAAGGAAGAGTTGCCAAACTGTACAACAGCGATGATGGACGGTTTCCTGAAGGAAGTTTGAAAGACTACCTGAATCCAGTGTGCTTAGTGAAGTTGGTACAGTTGGGTATGGTGAAAGATGACCTCTCTTGGGAGGACTTGACTGAGAGGGCTGAGTCTGTTAGGACTCTTAATGAAACAGACCATGTAGCTGCATGTCACAGGAGCAGCATACTGCTTAGTCTCATTGATGAAAAACTAAAAATGAGGGACACAAGAGGAAATGAGTATGTTGAAAAATTACAAGACATCAAGTTCCTTCCATTTTTGACCAAGCCTGCTGGCTTTTCACTCCCTTGGCATGGAAATAATTTTCCCCAGTCAACAATGTTCTCTGTAACAGAACTTTACACTACAGATCATCAGGACACTGTGTGCTTGATGAAGCCGATCCTGAATGAAAACTCTCCATCTTTTAAAGGGTGCGGCCCCATTTCTCTAGCTGTGAAAGACTTTCTCGGCTTGATAAAAAAGCCAGCTGTCGGGTTAGTCATTAGCCAACTCAGAGAACTCTCAAAATCCTTCGATGGTGTCACGCTGTATCAAGAAAACATAACTAATGCTTGTTACAAATACTTACACGAGGAGATGATGCAGTCCAAAGCTGTACAGGAAGAAATTATGGATGATCTGAAAACGTTCTGCTCAGTTCTAGTTGAAAACACTTACGTTAATCCATCAAAAGTGGCATTTCATTTGAACTTTGATGCAGCTCCGTATCTTTACCAACTTCCCAACAAGTACAGAAACAGTTGCCGTGAGCTCTTTGAAAATGTGGGGGTTCTGCCGAGCTTCGCGGTCGAAAACTTCTCAGCTGTGCTAGAACTGATCAAGAACGAATGTGGGAGAAGACCCCTCTCTGAGGAAAACTTCCAGCTATGTCGCAGAATCATCAGCGAAGGAATATGGAGTTTGATTAGAGACAAATCTCAGGAGTTCTGTCAGAGCAACTATGGACAGATACTCTTGCCTGACAGCAATCTCACTTTGCAGCAATCTAAAGCGCTGTGCTACAATGACTGCCCTTGGATTAAGGTGAGAGATACAACTGTGAAGTACTGTCATGGAGATATTCCGAGAGAGGTAGCTGTGAAATTAGGCGCAATTCCAAAACGCCACAAAGCCCTGGAAAGATATGCTTCCAATATTTGTTTCACCACTCTTGGAAGTGAGTTTGGCCAAAAGGAGAAACTCACCAGCAGAATCAAGAGCATACTCAATGCTTACCCATCAGAGAAGGAGATGCTGAAAGAGCTTCTTCAGAATGCAGATGATGCCAAAGCAACAGAGATATACTTTGTCTTTGATCCCAGAACCCATCCAACTGATAGAATATTTGATGACAAATGGGTGCCCATGCAAGGCCCATCACTCTGTGTGTACAACAATCAGCCATTTACAGAGGATGATGTGAGAGGGATCCAAAATCTTGGTCGAGGGACAAAGGAGGCGAACCCTGGCAAAACTGGGCAGTATGGGATCGGTTTCAATTCAGTGTATCACATTACCGACTGTCCATCTTTTATCTCAAATAATGATATTCTTTGTATCTTTGATCCACATGCACGTTACGCACCTGGGGCAACGTCTGTTAGTCCAGGACGCATGTTCAGAGATTTAGATTCAGATTTTCGGTCCCAATTTTCGGACGTCCTAAACTTGTATTTGGGAAACTACTTCAAGTTAGAACGCTGCACAATTTTCCGGTTTCCCATACGCTCTGTAGAAATGGCGAAAGTTTCGGAGATCAGCTCAGTACCTGCTTCAGACAGAATGGTACAAAATCTCCTGGATAAGTTACGTACAGATGGGGCCGAGCTACTTATGTTCTTGAACCACATGGAAAAAATTTCAATATGTGAAATTGAAAACGGGACAGGAGAACTGAAAACACTGTATTCTGTGACGGCAAAAATCACAGATGGTGATCGTCTCAAACGCAAGCAGTTTCATGCTTCTGTAGTGGACAGTGTGACCAAGAAAAAGCAGCTGAGCCTAATCCCAGTACAACAAATTACATACACTATGGATATTGAGGACTCTGACGGGAACTCAACTACCTGGGTGGTGTGCAACAGATCTGGCTTCTCTGACATTGAAAAGGTGTCCAAGAGTGTAATTTCAGCTCACAAAAACGAAGACATAACACTTTTCCCCCGAGGTGGGGTGGCAGCATGCACTAGCCACAACTACAAAAAAGCCCATCGAGCATTCTGCTTTCTCCCGCTTTCTCTGGAGACTGGCCTGCCTTTTCATGTGAATGGGCATTTTGCCTTAGATTCAGCCAGACGAAACCTATGGCGGGATGACAATGGAGTTGGAGTGAGGAGTGACTGGAACAATAGTCTAATGACAGCACTAATAGCTCCTGCTTATGTGGAGCTGCTGATTCAGCTGAAACGTAGGCTTTTTCCTGGGCCTGATCCCACCATGACAGTTCTTCATGGGACACCAATCCATGTCGTCAAAGACCTTTTGAGAAAGTTTTTGTTTTTCTTCCCTGTGAACAGGCTTGACATTCAGCCAGACTGGTACTGTTTGGTAAAGGCAATATATCAGTCCATTAATGTAGACCTAAAACGACTTCTCCCTGTTGTCAGAGCTCCACACATGGACAACACCGACATGCACGCAGCCGTATACATTTCCTGGGTAAATACATCCGCTTCACCTAAATGTCGAGCGTTCTTTGACAACTTGTTGCAGGATGAGTTGCAGCATCTGAAAAACACAGAATACAACATTACCACACGGAAGTCTGTGGCAGAAAATGTCTACAGGCTGAAGGCCATGCTCCTGGATGTCGGCTTTAACTTAGTCCACAGTTGCGATGAAACAGCTAGTCTGTATTTCTGCCTGGAAGATGCAGGTATTCCAGTCAGGTATGTGACACCAGAAGATGTCAGAACCTTCCTGCTGACATTCTCATCTCCAGACACATCGTGTCAAGTTGGGAAGCTGCCTTGCCGACTGCAGCAGTCTAACTTCAAACTCTTCCACAGTCTGAAGCTTCTGGTGGACTATTGCTTCAAAGATATAGAGGAGGATGATATCAGAATAGAGGGGCTTCCGCTGCTTTTGACAATGGACAACATTTTGCAAGTGTTTGACCCTAAACGACCAAAATTCCTGACCAATCATCATGAACTGATCTCCTCAAGAAAGGAGCTGTTCATGCACACCTTGTACATGAGATATAGCAACATTCTGTTCAAAGCAGGTGTAGCAAAGGTGTTTGACATCAGCAGCTTTGGAGATTTATTGGCGTCTGTCCTACCTCGAGAGTACAGAACAAGAATCTCTGTGAAGTGGAGAGAAAACTATGCCAGTGAATCCTGGCTGAAAAGCGTGTGGCACTTCATCAGTGAGAGTATTGCTGTCAAAGAAGACCAGGCAGAGATTAAACCAAAGTTTGAGACGGTTCTAGACATCCTTAGAGACTGGGCTCTACTTCCAGGAATCAAGTTCATGGTGTCCAGCAACAAGTTAGTTGTGCCAGAATATGATGTTTTATTACCCCTGAATCTGATGCATGCTGCCATTTTCCCCAATGGACAGAACGACAAAGTCTTCCACACCCTGATGAAAGCAGGATGCTTTCAGGTGGCTGTAAACAAAATCTGTGCCAAAGAGAATCCTATCTTGCCTCTGCTGGCCCAGAACACAGCAAATATAGACAGTCCTTCAAGCATTCTGAGATCCCTTGAGTACATGATCCAGACATCTGCTTTCAAAGCAGGACACTTGGCAGACAAAGACTTTGAATCACTCTTGTTATATTTTAACTCCAATTTGGTGAGTTTGTGCCAAGATGATGTGCAAAGGCTAAAATTGCTCCCATGTTACAGGACTGTCAACGGCCGGCATATAAGCATTGCGAACTTTGGAGCTTGCTATATTCTGACGAAAAGCATTCCCTCTGTTGACATGGAAAAATGGGCAAATACTACATCTTCAACTTTTCTCGTTGACAATCCACAGCTGAAGGAGCTCTACACCTTCCTTGGGTGCACTCCAATCGATGACCTGGAAGTCTACCTGAAACATCTCCTCCCAAAGTTTGACATTTTGGCACATGATGCCAAAATCCAACATCTCATTAATCTGAAGGAGAGGTTATTGGCAATGGAGGAGTCTTGTGACATAAAGGATCAACTCTATGAAAAACTGGAAAGTCTGTCATTTATTTATGACTCATCAAGCAGACTAAAACCTGCCAAGGCCTTCTTTGACCAAACTGAGAAAGTATTTGAAGTGATGCTTCCACCGAAATCTTTCATCCCTCCTGATTTCTTCAGGAAAATTGAGCAAATGTCAAAACCGAAAAATGGAACCTTATTCTTACCTTCTTGGATTACATTCCTACGCAAGATAGGTTTAAAATATGTTGTGTCTCAGCAGCAAGTTCTGCAGTTCGCAAAAGAGATCAGCATCAAATCTCAAACAGAGAGCTGGTCCAATGAAAAAGTCCAGATAATTGTTGATGTTCTTCTGAATCACATTTTCAGTGAGAGGACAGATCTGTTTGAGGGAGGATTCCTTAAAGAACTCTCCATGATACCATTCCTGTGTCCAGAGCGTGCACCACCAGAACTAGTCAAACTTCATCCTCAGCATCAAGAAATAAATGGCTCACTCCCTCTGATCCGTTTCAGCGGATCTCAAGTCAATCCAAAATTCAAACAAACAGATATTATGCAATTGCTATGGACATCTTGTTCAATTCTACCAGAAAAAGCCACACCAGGAAGCATACAAGACCAACAGGGAACCACACTTACAGGACAAGAGCAGCTTGACCAAATTTTGACAATGCTAAACGTCAATTTAGATCCTCCTTTGGAAAAGGTCATTAGCAACTGCAAAAACGTTTGTAGCGTTACAAACGTGGAAGATGACACAGTCAAAACAAGAAACAAAGTCTTGAGGAGCACTTATGAATACCTTAATGCAGATAAACGGGAGTTTCGTTATCAGTTACGGGGTGTGGCATTTGTCATGGTCGAGGAGGGTTGGAAACTTCTAAAACCAGAGGAGGTCGTAATAAATCTGGACAACGAATCAGATTACAAGCCATATCTGTACAAGCTTCCTCTTGAACTTGGCACCTTTCACCAGCTGTTCAAGGTACTGGGAACTGAGGACATTGTTTCAACCAAACAATATGTCGAAGTGTTGTGTCGCATTTATAGGAGTTCAGAAGGCAAACAGCTTGACCCAAACGAAATGAGGACAGTAAAAAGAGCAGTATCTGGGCTCTTCAAAAGTCTGCAGAATGACCCAGTACAAATCCGCAAAGACCTGGAAATGCTCAGAGATTTCACCTTTTACCTGCCAAGTCATGATGGTCGCCTTGCCAAGTCAAACAGTTTGGTCTTTGATGATGCACCACATTACAAGAGCAGAATCCAGGGAAACGTTGGAGTCCAGATGCTTGTTGATATGAGCCAGTGTTATCTAGGCAAAGACCATGCCTTTCACACTAAGCTCATTATGTTACTTCCACAGAAATTGAGGCCCAGACTTTTGAGTAGTATTTTGGAGGAACAACTTGATGAAGAGTCTCAGAAAATGTGCCAGTTTGGGGCCCTTTGCTCCCTTCAGGGCCGGCTTCAGCTGTTACTTTCCTCTGAGCAGTTCATCGCGGGACTAATACGCATCATGAAGCATGAGAATGACAATGCATACATGGTCAATGAGGAGAAAGCAATACGGCTGTGCAAGGCTTTATGTGAGGGTTTGAAGGTGTCCTGTTTTGAGAAGTTGCAGACCACGTTGCGAGTGAAAGGCTGCAATCCTATTCCACATAGCCGGAGTGAAACTCTGGCCTTCCTGAAAAGATATGGGACATCATTGATCCACCTTTACATTCAGCATTCCGACAGTAAGGATATCAACTTTCTTCTTGCTCTAGCAATGACTCTTAAGTCTGCAACAGACAATCTGATTTCTGACACCTCTTATCTAATTGCCATGCTGGGCTGCAATGACATATACAGAATCACAGAAAAGCTGGACAATCTTGGAGTCAAGTATGACTCAACTGAGCCCTCAAAGCTTGAACTTCCCCTTCCTGGGACACCCATACCTGCAGAGATACATCATATTCTTCTGATGGACCCAATGAATGTGTTTTATCCTGGGGAATACGTTGGCTACCTGGTTGACTCAGAGGGAGGAGATTTCCTAGGGTCTTATCAGCCAACCTATACCTATGCCATCATTGTTCAAGAAGTTGAGAGAGAAGAGGATGACAATCCAAGCTTTCTTGGGAAATTCTTCCAAATTGACATTGGATACAGTGAATACAAAATTGTCAGTTCCCTTGATCTGTATAAATTCTCTAGACAAGATGAGAGCACCCATATTCGAGACGGTGTCCCAACACCTACAAGCCCTTCAGAGAATCCCTGCCCCGGCCCCAGAATGGTACCACCAGTTTTTCCTGGCAAGGAGAATCACATCACTCCTCCAACCAAGTTATCTCCAAAAAAGATCAAGCTCAATTCGTTGCCTGAAATTTTGAAAGAAGTGACTTTGGTGGTAGAGCAGGCTTGGAAACTCCCTGAAACGGAAAGAAAGAAGACAATACGACGTCTGTATCTCAAATGGCACCCAGATAAAAATGCAGAAAACCTTGATATTGCCACAGAGGTCTTTAAGCACTTACAGAATGAGATCAGCAGGATGGAGAAGCAAGCACAGGCAGAGCAGACCACAGACAGGGCATCGAGGAGAACGTTTTCTACATCATCCTCTCGCTTCCAGTCAGAGAAGTTCTCCTTTCAAAGATTTTACTCTTCATGGAACCAAGAAGCAACAAGCCATAAATCCGAGAGGCAACAGTTCAGAGAGCAGTTCACCAGCTATGCAGGAACACAATCCAGTCGTTTCTTCGTTCCGCCCTCATTTAAGTCTGTTGGCAATCCTGTGGAAGCTCGAAGGTGGCTGAGGCAGGCAAGAGCCAACTTCTCAGCTGCGAGAAATGACCTTCACAAAAATGCCAATGAGTGGGTGTGCTTCAAGTGCTACCTGGCCACCAAATTAGCACTGATTGCCGCAGACTATTCAGTCAGAGGAAAATCTGACAAAGATGTGAAACCGACAGCACTGGCTCAGAAGGTGGAAGAATACAGCACTCAACTTTCTGGTCTGTCTAAAGACGTTCACATCTTGGAAGGTTACGGTGTTGACAGCCTGAGAACCCGCTATCCTGACCTGTTGCCTTTTCCACAGATTCCTAATGATAGATACACCTCTGAAGTGGCAATGAGAGTGATGGAATGTACAGCTCGGATTATCATCAAGTTAGAGACATTTGTGCAGCATAAAATCTGAAAATTAAATAAAAAGACATGGATCAAGCTCTTTGCATAATGAAAACAGCAGTGGCCATGTGCAATATGAACAAATGGATCTAATACAGGAGTTGTTTGATGCAAAAGTATGCAGGCAGCTTATGCACGGTATCATTAATGGTGCTGAAGCCCATGCTTATGCATACAGGTTTGCTCATACATGTCCGAACAAATGCTGCCTGAGCCTGAAAACATTTCTGTGTAATCTTTTACTTTAGCAAAAAAAAGGTATTTGACATGCGAGTGTACATAGTGCTAAAAAAGGTATAGCAATATTTTTCTTTTTAAACCAAAGTTTGTTTGTTTCTCCCTGTACAAAATGTATGAAAATATTGTGCTCCTTTTTTACGTCATCTTTTATAGGAAAGTATTTTTTTCTTCACACAGTCAGCAAGGTGGCTGTATTGTAGTTAATTAGCATGCATTTGCACTGTACCGTGGAGTAGGGAGCGTGTGTGTGACTGCTGAAAGTTGGTAGAGTGAAATCTTTTACACGTATATTGTGGGGTAGACAATGTTACACTGAAAATGAAAAGTGGTGCTTAGGACCTCATTTGGACATGTTTTGTGGCGTCAGCATGTCAAATGTAATGAATTACAATGTATTATGCATATGTGTATATGTATGTGTGTGTGTGTATATATACATATATATATATATATATATATATATATATATATTTACACACACACACACACATATACATAAGAAATTTGACATGTTACAAAGCTGAGTGCTTAAGTTTCAAATTCAGTGTGTGAGAGGGCTCAAGAAGCAAAGTGCATACTAGTAATGCCACATCTTTTAATTAGATCAAAGTTTCCTTAGATATGGTAATAGCTGCATAAGTGCCGGCTCTTAGAAATGGCTCCTCGTTTTGATTTGCTAATCACTTGACTCTTTCACAGTAGAACTGAATGTCCTTCAGTAGCACATTCAGTACGCAAAGCCTGTTTTCCTAGTGCAAGGTTTATTCGGACCCATTATTACATTGACAGAGGTTACTTACACATCACATGCAGTCAATTATCAGTTTGTGTATGTGTATATATACAGTACTGCGCCACCCCTCATTTCCTCTTATTTTGCTTATAAAGTATTTAATTCAGTCTTGAGGAACAGTTCTCCAGGATTCCTGATGGACTTTCAAAGACTCTCAACCTAACCTAATACTTGGTGGGTAATTGTGTGAGTTAAATTGACAGGCCAGTACTACTTGTGTGGTGTGAATTGACAGTCAGTGCAGATTAATTAAAAGAAAAGTCCAGTGTAAACAGGCATGTACAATTCAAGTGCACGGTGGGCT
This sequence comes from Hemigrammopetersius urotaenia, assembly GCA_037974485.1. Classification (NCBI taxonomy): domain Eukaryota; kingdom Metazoa; phylum Chordata; class Actinopteri; order Characiformes; family Alestidae; genus Hemigrammopetersius; species Hemigrammopetersius urotaenia. Next base: position 23,812,104 of record JBBPDC010000001.1, read on the forward strand.
GTGAGCAGTGTAGTGCAGAGCAGAGGTGCGGCTGTGGATGGTGCTGTTAGTTTTCCCCCTCCTTGGTGGAGTTAAACAGTCTTATGGCATGGGGGAGGAACGACCTCCTCAATCTGTTAGTGGAGCTGGGCAGTGACAGCAGCCTGTCGCTGAAGCTGCTCCTCTGTCTGCAGATGAGGTAGTGTAGAGGATGCAGTGGATTGTCCATGATTGACAGGATCCTGTTCAGCGTACGTCGTTCTGCCATTGAAAACAAACTGTCTGACTCTGCCGACAACATGGCCCGCCTTCTTCCCCAGTTTGTCCACCCTAGCGAACCACTGCATAGAAAAGAGCCCTCACCACAACAGTCTGATAAAAGACCTGTGCCAGCTGTTTGCAGATGTTGAAGGAAGCCAGCCTTTTGAGGAAGTATGTCCTTTTCTGCAGAGAGCATCTGTGTTGGCAGTCCAGTCCAGTTTGTCATCCAGTTGCACTCCCAGGTATTTGTAGGTCTGGATAATCTCTACATATTCCCCTTTAGTTGTTATCGGCTCAATGTAAGGTTTGAGGCGCCTGAAATCCACCACCATCTCCTTTGTCTTGGTTGTGTTCAGGTGCAGTTGGTTTGAGTCAGGCTGAGATACAAAGTCCTGGATCAGCTTCCTATACTCTTCTCTTTCTCCAGCATGACGGGGGCAGTTGGTGGCCTAGTGGTTAGGGCATTCGCCCTGTGATCAGAAAGTCCGGGTTCGATTCCCAAGACCGCTAG
>JBBPDC010000001.1:23814201-23837329 GCA_037974485.1 Hemigrammopetersius urotaenia
AATAATAATAATAATAATAATAATAATAATAATCATTATTATTATTATTATTATTATTATTATTATTATTATTATTAGTGATAATAGTAGTAGTAGTAGTGATATGATTCTTCTGACCATATCATGTTTCTCCAGAATGTCCTGTTTTGTGGACGCTCAGGTTTCTTAATGTAATTTATTTCTCAATATCTCTGATTTCCAATGAACTGTTTCTTCTCAAAATCTCTTCAGTATGAGATAGTTCATTTAGGGGTGAATCTTAATTTGGTCAATTTGTTTGTTTTCTTTGCTGTCTGAGATTTTCTCAAAGTCTCTTCCAACACCAACATTTAAAAGCCCAAATATATATTGTCCAGCAGTTTTGCTTGCACCTTTGATCTCTACATGAACGTCAGACATTCACTGTTACAGATTCTTGACATATCTTCATTCATCCAGTATTAAACAAGAGTAAAACTCTGCAGAAATAAATGGATGTGAGGTTAGAACCTGTTGGGTGCAAATACTTTTGACTGGTAGTGTCAGTACCTGTAACTCTGAGCTTGCCAGTTCCCACGGTGGCTTGTTTTGCATCGGCGTAGAACAGAGTCTTTGTGTCGGAGCTGACGGTCAAATGCTGCCCGAAGGCCTTTGCATGTTCTGGACCTGACCGGCAAACCAGGCACAACAAAGGCTGTTAGTATCGACACTCACAGCTGAATAGAATTATACAGATGAATATGATTATAAAATGAATCTCTTTTGTGTGAATGCACATTAGTGCATTGGTGAGGTCAAATACAAGTGACCGGGGTTTGACTGTAGCTTTGTAATGAAGAATGAACTGGCCATGAACTTCAGCCGAAGTCACCTCGGGCCAGTCGAGTGATTAGAATATTCCATAATAGGCCATTTACAGTGAGTGTGTATTAGCAGTCGTAATGCCTTATTGTCCGGTGTCACAATTTCATGAATTAAGTCATTTGTCCTTCTTGTAATTTCAGCCCCTCTCTCTCTCTGCACAGGTGCGCTCATGTTCCCCTTCTTCAGCTTTAGGGCTTTCAGTCTCATAAACACGCCGATCAGAAGCTAATGGGCAGAGCGCAGGACAGAGTTATGGAGAATCTGAATGAGGACCGATGGCAAAGTACGAAATAGGAGACAAGAACATTCTTCAAGGCGGATAAAGTTCTGGCTGGAGGAAATTTTTAGCCGGAGTGACTTTGGAACAGGATACCGGTGAATTCCAGCAGAGCCACACGAACAGACATGGCAAACAGTAGAAGGAGAGAAAGGAGGGAGGGGCACGAATGGTAAAAAATAATCCTGATCAAAACCAGATTGATAAGGTCAGCAGCTGCGCAGCTTGGTCCAGTCAAAAGTTCTCCATATTTTAGTGCCAAATCTCTGTTTAGTCAACAAAGGATTTAAGCTCACCTTAAAAGATGTGTGTGTGTGTATATCTATATATTTCTGGCCAAAAATAAATCTAAGATCTTCAGCCAAATGCCAGCCCTGATCTCATTAAATAACAGGAATTATCGACACACTCCAGTGACTGGGTGAGCGGTCAGGAACCGAGTGTTTTTATTAACCTGGGAAATCTGCTTTTAGCTCCAGAAGCTTCAGCTGGACGTCACTACAGGACTCTCTAAAGCTCTCCACCAGTGTCTCTCGACCACTATAACCCACTAGAAACTTTTCATTTCTAACCACCTCAGCACAGCCTCACACTGTTTTACATAGTTTCATGTAATATTTGTATTTCATTGTTTTATTTAAATTTATAATCAACTCTCACAGTTCAGTTCTCCAGTCTGTGGTTGTGTGCAGAAAAAAATAAGCATTTAGGGGTTGTTGTCCACCATCACTTTATAATGCCATAAAACAGTGTGGCATTATAAAGACACATATGTTTTATCTCGTATTGGCATTAATTGACATTGTAACATCATTAAACAGTTGGCTGGCAACCCATCAACCATTGACAATTCTAGTAGCTCACAATTTTTTGGCAAGTCAGAGGTTGTTTAACATATTTTAGTATGATGGAATATGATCCAGAGGCTCATTTTGACAAACTTACAATTGAGATATTTGGTAGATTACACCAGGCAACAAAAAAGTGTTTCATTACATTTTGTAGTGTTTTTTATACAATCTTGGCGCTGATTTCAGTGGTAATGTTTATTTTCATGTAGCTTCAAGAGTTTAGTTAGAAACATCATTTAAAAAAAAAAACTAAACTTGGCGGCCCGGCTGACATGGTCTTTTGTTATACTTATAACTTTTTGCATATTAGTGTCACGGTTCAGTCGGCAGCTTGTTTTCAGTTGTTTGCTCTGTTTTTTTTCTGTTCATGTTCTGGTTCTTTTATTTTGACATGTCTGTATGTTTTGTTCTTTGGTCATGTGTTTTAGTTCTCAGCTGTTTCTGTTCATGTGTCACGTTACTTTGAGTCCCAGCTGGTTTGTGTCTTCCCCTGATCACTGTCTGTATTTAAGCCCCATTTTGTGGCCCCTGTGCCTGTTTTCTTTTGTTTTTTTGTTAATAAAAACGTATCAGCATGGATTCCTGGCTTTCTGCCTGTTCCTGCTCACTTCGAGGTAGCACACATGGAGTACCTTATGGAGTACGACAGGAGATAGGGCAGGGGGAAAATGAGGCGATGGACAGATAGGGGTAAACTGACATACACAGACTTAAATACAGAACATAACAAGGGGAAACACAAGGCAGCTGGGAACTAAGGAACAACCAAACTGAAGACAGCTGAGAACAGACACGTGACACAAGCAGACACCAGACACATCAAAATAAAAGCCCCAAAACCCCACAGAAACATGACCCATACCAACCCTAACACACGCATTGAGCGAGAGACACACGCAGACTAATAGTAATAGTGGTATTATAACAACCTTAAAATAAAAAATATACATGAAATTTAGTTTATCTGTAGAACCATTAAAGGTATGAAAAAACTGATGTGATTTTCTGAATTTCATAAAAAGTTGTTACCCAGTGTTATCTTAAAACACATTTTGCTGGATCTTTGCCCAGCCCTGAATGTTCCCTAATGCTACCTTTCTCCTCAACCCATAATCTAAACTTAACCCTCACCCTGGTCCTAAAACTAAACCTAAAACCTCAACACTGTGGAGAATCTGGTGATTTTTGTCAAGATAATTTAATGATTTATGAAAATTGATATAAAATTTCATACCTACAGAAAGGCTTCCAGTTGCACTGCCGTTTTCATCGCGGGCAACAAGAGTCACATTATCGGTCGAGTGCACAAACAAAGCCGAGTCCTTTAAGAAAACAGCAGAGAGAATATGAATGAAAGACCTATAGGATGAGAAACTTAAAGGTTCATATTATAGAAATAGAACTTCCTTACGTAATATTTTTATGTAAACACTATTTAAACAGCATGTATGTTTGGTACATAACTCTTGGACTTCAGGGAGCAGAATAAACTGTAGAACACTGGTCCTTGTGAGCAAATACATTACTGTGCAAAAGTCTTGAGCCACCCCTCACACTATTTTCTGCCACAGCTATCTTTGGCAGATTGAGTAGATTAAATGAAAGGAATGGGAAATGTTTTACTACGACAGACAGCAAAGTGTATAAAGAAACAAAGTTCCTAAATAAAGGAGTTCCAACCACTCAGCATTCAGCACCACCAGTATACTGATCACCGCCTGATCATCTGGAATCAGATCATCAAGACTACACTAAAAATAAACCAAAGTCTGGATCTTTGGAAGCAAAATATGGAGAAACGAGGGAGGCTAAAGATTTGCACAGTACTGTATGTGTGCTAACTAAAGTAGACTGGAATGTCTGCATTCAAAATTGATATGGTTAGATTCAGTTTGTAATTCCTGGACTGTTTCTGTGCTCAAATAAAACAAAACTGAACAAAACCTTGACATTAGAATAACAGAAACCACAGTACATGCTTTCAGCTGTTACAAGCCAAAGCAGGCATGTGTGTGTGTGTGTGTGTGTGTGTGTGTGTGTGTGTGTGTGAGTGTGGAGGGGATTTGTGCCCTTTTTTGCATGGCGGGTGCCCTCTATCTAAATTTGGCGATCCCCAGTCCTCCACCCCACCCCAGGGTCCAACAAAAAAAATGAAAACCTACCCTTCTAAAGGTATTTGCAATGGCCCTGAACCTTGAAGTGCTGTGAGTAAAATCCTGTAATTTTACTCTAATCTGTTCCAATTTGCTTCTGCATGTACCTAACCTTCATTCTCAGAGGGAGACAAGGACAATATACACCACATGATACTCCACTATCTTTCTACAGTCCAACTCTAGATAGTTAACCTTCATACTCATTTCAGGATCAGAAAACTTTATTGATCTCAGAGGAAATTGCTTATGCTATGTCTGCACAGATAATAAAATCTATATGATAAAATCCATCCATCCATCCATCATCTACCCCTTATTCCTGCATTCAGGGTCAGCTACAATGGGCGAAGGCAGGGAACACCCTGGACAGTCGCCAGCACGTCGCAGGGCCACATATAGAGACAGACAACCATTCACGCTCACATTCACACTTATGGGCAATTTAGAGTGCTCAATTCACCTATTCCCCGAAGCATGCATGTTTTTGGTGGTAGGAGGAAACCGGAGTCCCTGGAGGAAACCCACACGGTCACGGGGAGAACATGCAAACTCCACACAGAAAGACCCTGTGCCCAACCCGGGAGTCAAACCCAGGACCTTCTCGCTGTGAGGCAACAGTGCTAACCTCTGCACCACCATGCCGCCTATATATATGATAAAATATATATGATAAAATAAATCCTGTTTATTATCAAAAAAAAGCCTTTTCAAAGATTCCAAAACCCTCTTCAAAACAGCATAAATTAATCATGTACTGTACATGTAAAAAATATGTGGCCAAAATGCATAGAAACAAATGTTCATTAGTCTCTGCTTAATGCTGTAGAAGAGATCTGTGCTGTAGAGGAGCTGAACATGCTTTACACAAGAGCATAGCAGGAGAGAGTGGGTGGGCTGCATACCTCCCTAGAGTTGATCTTCTCGGCATAAAGTGGGAAAAGGAATTCCGACTCGCCCTCCAGCCTCACCCCATCTGCTGTGACCTGGAGGTATCCCATGCCTTCCTACAGACAGAACATAACACACTGTCATCTTCAGAAATCTTTGTGAAAGAAGTTCTCATGTCGCTGTTACTCTTGGCTTGCTCATCAGAGGCACTTCATTCACACACACACATTTATTTCACATTTATTTCATTTTGTAAAGCTGCTTTATGACAATGACCATTGTTAAAAGCGCTATATAAATAAAATTGAATTGAATTGAATTGAATACAGCCATAAAAAATGAGACCATTTTTTCTGTTCACTGTTTGTACAGTTTGCAGCAGTGTGTGCACATGTTGCTGTTTTATTATGAACAATTACAGTGTGCAAAGAATAAGAAACGCCTCCATATGTGTTATGAGTGCCATAGTGTTTGTAAAGCCGCTTTCCTATGTGCTGAATTCCAGCAGCTTCACTTCTGTTTCAGTTTCTGATGGGATGAAACAGAGTCACCCATGCACACACTATGCTATAACATCACTATTTTAATTTCAGTTGTAAAAGTGTTCAATTGTAAGAGTGTTGTGTAGTTTAACACGAACATTTCCAAGGTATAATAAATGATTTATTATTGTTATGTATTGTGGATTATTTGTACATTTTCTCCAAACATTTTTTGGTTTGGAATTTTGAATAAAGTGTGGTCAATAGTGTATAAAACAATAGTGACATGCATATTTTACACAGACACACTCCCACAAATGACAAAACCAGAAAAAAATGGTGCAGTCTGCTACTTTTATACCAAGGCTGTATACACACACACACACACACACACACACACACACACATATTTATACAGAACATGCACTACCAGTCAAAAGTTTGGACACACCTCCTCATTCAGTGATTTGCTTTGTGTTTATTATCGGCTACACTGTTGATTAATATAGAAAACATCACCTGTTGCTCTGATGACAGCTTTGCACACTCATTTTTTCACTCAGATTCATGAGGAATCGACCTGGAATAGTGTTTAATTAGCAGGAGTTCTTTGTCAAGAGTTCATTAGTGGAGTTTCTCTCCTTCTTAATGTGTTTGGGATCATCAGATGTGATGGTCGGGTTGGTCCACAGTTAGTGATCCTGTTCCACTACGGTTCTACTCCACATTATGGCAAAATCCACTTAACTAAGTAAAATAAACAACAGTCCATCATTCCCTTATTACAAAACAGATTCTGTTGTTTTTTAACTCTTTTTTACTGCATATTTTCATGAGTCCCTTCGTCATTTTGTTTGTATTCGATATTACACTACAATGCAGAAAATAATAAAAACAGAGTATAAACATTGAATGAGAAGGTGTGTCCAAACTTTTGACTGGTATTGTATGTATGAATACAATACAGGATCAGGCTTTTTTTGCATGTACCACGGTGTTGAAAGTGTAAATAAATTTCAGCCTCTTACTGCATTGAACCACATCACTCTCACGATCCAGATTGTGAGGCCAAGGTTCACCACCAGGATGATGATGAGGAGCAGGACAAACAGATAAAGGCAGCGCTTCCTCCAGCCATAGATGCCAATCTTATAGATGTAGTCAGTGACTGGTGTTGGGACAGGAGAGTCGTCTGTAGTGGTGACATACTGTTCACGCACCATCTGCAGAGGGACATAAAGCTTAGAAGAATGAGTGTGTGTAGGTTTAAGTGATATTTATGGATTTATCACAGTAGAGTCGAGATGATAAGGTACCGGTAAATGGAGACCATGGCATATAATTACAATACAGCAAAAATAATCTTAATAATCTTAATAATTTGAGGTCGGGTCGGTTATACCGTCACTATATTACTTAATATTGGTCATTTATCTTCAGTTGTATGAGCTCTCATATCTTAAGGGTGGATATACTTTGCAACTTTGGTATTAGGTTACCTGTATTGCTACCAAAGGATCCAAGGTACCATTTCTAACAGCAGATGCCAGATTTCTAAAATATGTGTTTAAGTTTAATTTACGCTTTGATATATGTCAGAAGTTTTGTCCCATGTTTTATTTTACATTTTAAAACAGTATAGCCAATGTTCAGCCCATTGTTTCCCCTAATAAATCACACCCACTAAAACTGGCGGGTCACATGTGAGTGAATCAAATGTGTTTAAAGGGAATAATCAAACTGTGCTGGTTGGAGCATATTTATCAAAGCACCTTATAGCTTTAGGCACTTTGCAGACTGTCACAGTAAAACATTGGTTCTCTTTTTCATTTAATCTACTCAGCTGGTAGCCTAGTGGTTAGGGCATTCGCCCTTCGATCAGAAAGTCTGGGTTCAATTCCCAAAACTGCTAGGCAACGCTGAGGTACCCTGAGCAAGGTACCGTCCCCATTCACTGCTCCCCAGACGCCGTGTTCCTGGCTGCCCGCTGCTTCACTTGGTGAATGGGTTAAATGCAGAGGATGTATTTTGTGCTGTTCACACTGTGTGTTCACGTATGACAGAATGGTCACTGTAAAGTGGCTCCTTATAGTTACACATGAACACACCACAGCATGCAGCATGAACAATGAAATTCTTTCTCTGCATTTAACCCATTCACCAAATGAAGCAGTGGGCCGCCACCTACAAGGGGCGCCCCGGGAGCAGTGTGAGGGGATGGTACCTTGCTTATGGGGTACCTCAATGATGACACTAGCAGCGTTGGGATTCAAACCCACAACCTTCTGATTGCAGGGGCAACTCCCTAACCATTAGGAGACCAAAAACTGAAGAACGCTTTACATGCATGTCATCTTTGCACAGTGGCCACGCTATATGCCAAAGATGAGACAGTTTGACAGGCATCAAATAGTATTTTCGCACCAACAAGGTGATTCAAAGCAAAACATAAAGAAATGACTTTTGCACCGTACTGTATATGTAGTAAAGTTTGTGACAAATTGCATCTTGGGCTCAGACGCATGTCTGCAGGGGCCATATATTATTTTACAGGGAACAATATGAAACAAAATGCTGACAAATTTTATAGAATTGGATGATTCTAATGGACAGAATCTTCTTCATGGATGGATGTGCTTTCCTGACAAGTCGGAATGAAATGACTAATACAAATTTATGGGCAGAAATGTGATGGTAGGACTTCTGTATCTATTCCACAGTTGACAGGAAACTGTAAGGGAGACGCCCGAACAGATATAACCAATTAGCCCGACAGCTTTGTCTCTCCACTCTAGGAAAACAAAGTCTTTCAGTGTTCTTTACAGAGATAAAATAGGAATACAACCATATAAAAGTAAACATAAAATCCATATAGAATACAAGAAAAATATGTTAAATAAAGGTAAATAAAACAACATGAAAGAATAAAAGTGCATGATTTTCGTGCAAAATTAGTCCACTGACATCACAAAGCATGCATTATATATTCAACCAGCAGTGAAAAACATATAATGCAAAATTACCTTTTACACCAGCTTTATTAAGTAATAACACGTCAGTGGCTTTTTAAGTGTCATAAAATGGGAAGATGGGTTAAGTATGACACTGGGATTTTAAGCTCCTGTGGTCATAAAACAGACATAGTGTGTCTATGAACTGAATTTATCCGAAAAGCCTTTTTGGACAAAACTTCATATTTCTAAAATGTAAGTGTAGCAGGAGAAGGAAATATTAAAAGTTAATGTAATATGGTTATCTTCCATTTCATTTTAGACCATTTCTATTAGTCCATTTATACTGAAATGTTCACAAAGTGTAAAGGACAGCTGGTGGATTCATATTTTGTGAAAACACAGTGATGATATATACACCATTCTTATGTTTAGATATTCTAAAAGAATGGTCTTAAATACAGATAAATTAGGAAGATCCAAGTTTAAAATAGAAATGGTCAGAGATTAGATTTTGCTGTACAGTAAAATGTGAGTCTTTCCTTTCTTTGTATTTTGTTTTGAATCCATTTTTTTTGTATATCTTGGTACAAAAATACTATTTTCTGCTTGTCAAAGTGTCTTATCTTTGGTATATTGAGTGGATTAAATGAAAGAAATGGAAACAAATGCTACAACAAATGTTACAAAGTGCTACAAATGCTACAAAGTGTCTAAAGATGCCTAGATAAAGGTATCCCTTTATCTAGGCTACTGAGCTCCAGCTACTGAGTATTGAGCACGGCCAGTATACTGATCACCGCCTGATCATCTGGAATCATCTGCTCCTGTTTCTTCACTGGTTCAGACCTTAACTTAGAAGCGCTTTGTTATGCTTGAATGATTCATATGTAGGTCACTGTGTGACTTTACAAACAAAAACAGGTAACTGTTAAGGTTCAGGGACTGAAAATAGGAAGCCTGGGGAACTGTTCCTCAATATTACATTAAAAACACAAGAAAGTCTGGCTCTTTTGAAGCAAAATGTAAAGAAACGAGAGGCTGCTCAAGACTTTCGCACTGTACTGTAAACTGCATATGCAGGGAAAAAACAGTTTAACTGTTTAAGCATAGCCATGAACACTTTAAGACTCTTTTGTGGTCTTTTATTCACAACTATCCTCTCCAGCAGGAAAAAATGTGCAATGCAATCTCGTTTTTATGAGTAGCCACCATGTGGTGAATGTGTGCATGTTGCATAAACAGAAGATTCAATCACTTTTAGAAAGTTCAGTCAATCAACTTGTTTTTTGTTATCAGCTCAACCTTGACAGAGGAGCCATATTTCTGTTGTGTCAGCAACAGATGCTTTATCAGCGTTCCTCCACATCATAAAGCCTCGACAGCACCTCAACATTTGCATTTTGACTTTTTTCCTCAGATTCTGATGTTCAGAGAGGATAGTAAATGCTGTGTCATCAGTAAGAATAAAACCAGCCCATGTCTGTCTGTTTTAGCACAGACTGCACAATATATCATCTATTAACCGTTTATCGCAATATTAATCTCTGCAATGCTGTTATTGCTAAAGGCTGCAGTGTACAAATGAGTTTCTAACCAGTCACAGAGTTTATGACAGCATTGACCAACCACAGCTCCATGTGAGTTACTGGGTGTACTGGAGGTATTCATGAAGTCCAACAACAGTAAAATTATTTTGTCCAATCTTCAACCCCTCAAGGTTCACTAGGGTGTCTCTAAAAGTCTCATTTTCCAATTTTTTCTTCTAGATTTTATTTAATAATTCACCATAGTTCAGTCTTCCATGACCATTTTCCAACCTTTCTTTATCCTTTAGAATTAAACACTGTGTTTGTTATTGTACCTTAATTACTGATATAAATGATCTTATTTCTGATTGGCTCCACTGAATTGTAGCTCATTCAAAAGGCCGCAAAGAACAGAAACACTCCTTAGAACTTCGGCATGAATGGGCGGGGCTAAACTGTGGTTGGTTGAATAAGAAGATTTATGTAAATGTGTGACATTACAAAAACTATTAGTAGAAAATAGGAAGTTTCACTGTTTAGTTTCTGTTTACAGACAGAATGGATGCAGGGTGTTAATGTAAATTTTGAGACAATATTTATATACTTATTTACTATACACAGGCCTCTTTAATTCCAGAAAAGTGATTATGTGGGCCCTTTAATATATTGATAGCCATTATATGTAGCAGAACAATCAAAATGTTTATATCTTTACCTTGATTGTGAAAGGGTGGGGCCAAGCTGCCATAGGCTGATCGGGCAGATCTATGCAAATGCAGTGGTTTTCATGATAAAATATTCTGAAGATTAGTCTCCATTCATGGCCTGAGGGGTGAATGGTACATTTAGAAATTTTAGCCATGTTTATGTACCACATTAAACTCACTTAAGACAGGATTTTCCATGAAATGGCCCCTTTCAGATGTCCAGAGATCAAAATTCTGTAATAACTATAAAAAACATTCCATTCAATCATCAACAAATGTTATACCACAGTCTGAAATGAATGCGCTGCCGTGTAGATGGAAAAAAAACTGAGGCAGACCCGCAAGCCTCAGTTCCAGACCAACCAACCCCATAGCAACCCATCCAAACATGCCTTGCGGCTAGATCCTCACTTTTTCCTAACATTCTTCTGCAGGCCTTAATACATGGATACGCCCCTTGTATGTGGAAGCAAATCCAACAATTAAAACCACATGAAAAAAACGGATCTTGTAAAAAAAATCACTTGTAATGTTGTCTGTTTTTTTCCACTGTTCCTTGGCTTTTGTAATGTTTACCTCACCATGTGTCTGTGTTTCCATGCCAGTTTGTTGTTCATTTATTCTTAGCCATGCCCCCTGGTTCACCTGAGTCTTGTTTTGGCTCCTCCCCTGCCCAGGTGTTTCCCAGTGTCTTTCCCAGTTTAGTATATAAACCCGTTTCTCCTTTATTTTGTTGTTTCTCTGTATTTTGTAGCTAGTTCTTTGCATGCTTCGGCTCAGCCTCAGTTTAACCTTGTTCATCTCTTCTGTTTGCATTCTGCTTTGTTTATTTTGTTGTACTTTTTACCCCTGTGTTAGTTCAGCGTTCTGTTTATCTCGCTTAGCATCCTGTTTCCCATTATCTCTAAATAAGTCCCATTTCGTGTTTACATCCCGCTCCACGCCCAAATCAACTATAGCACTAAATAAAGATAAGTACTTCTCATCACACATCTCATGTATACAAATTGTTCTTAAAAGAGCTACTTGAATGATCCGCTGTAGGTTCTTCGGGTGGCCATCGCTCCTAATGACCCCTTTGGTGACCTTTATTTTTAAGAGTGTAGCTTGTTAAAATTCGAAACCATAGTTGTGATCCATGTGAGAGCTCGAGGTACCCTCTTAAACCTAATGACACAGCCACAAACTGCCATTAGCTCTCTTTCGTTCTCTCCCTCTCTCCCTCCCTCTTTCTTTCCCTCCCTCTCTCTCTGAGGACACTTTTCCATTAACCCTCCCTCCTGATGTGCTCCCCCCCTTTTCTCCTTCCTTCCGTCTTTGCTGCCAGGACGAGAAATTACAGCTACACGCACTGTCTTCCCAAACTGCTGGGCTCTGACATTAATTGAGATTCCAGGCTCCTCATGGCGTCGAAGCCTGACCTGATCAAATACCAGGGGAGCCTGTGGAGTCCTCATTGGTTTGACATTACTCTCCTTCCATATGGAGCTGCTGCAGGACAGGCTGTTATGCGAAAGGGGGGGAAAACAGCACTCAGAGGAGTTCAGAAAAGCGCCGGTGGAGAGAAGTGGAGGATAAAGACAAGCTCCATGAAGTTTTTTCCCCCTCTTGGCCTAATCACACTGTCTGCATAACTCCACTGCGCCGTAATGGCTCGCCTCCGCTAAAAATAGGACCCGGGGCTGTGCTCCTAATTTTAAAGGCAGCTGAAGAACCCTAGAGAACCATGTTTACAAGAATGCACGTAGAAACAGACAGACAAACAAACGAGAAGTGTGCAGAAAAATGGAATGGCACTTATGATCTACAGTACTTTAATCAAAAACATGCTGCTTTCCATCCATGGTAGCAAAGTTTGCCAGAAAGAGAGAGAAAAAATGTCCTGGCCTGCATGTGTGGTTCTAGGAAACCTTTAGTTGGTATAGAAGTAACATTACATTATTTTGAGACATTAAAATTGTTCTATGACACTGGACCAAAAAAAACCCCAGAAACTTTTAGACACTTATGTTATTGTGTCCTTAATTAATAGTCTCAGATCTAAGACAATCAAATTAGTGTTAAACTGAGAGATCAGAAATAGCTCTATTTGCAGTTTGGGTAGAAGTGAAGCCACATAGTGTAACAGCACTTTCCCTGCCTCTAAGTGGAGAGGAACAGAAGAGTTGCTTACCCTTGCTGCTGGACTGTGCACTGACACACACAGCCCACCCCTCCTCTGCAGCCTCGCAGCTTCTGTGTGGCAGCAGCAGAAACACTGGAGTCCTCGGGTGCGTCTGTCCGTCAAGCCCTCAGCAGCTGCCTCTCATAAATCTGACTCTGGATCAGACCCAGCTAAATTGCCATGAGCAGGGACTCGCCCCCCACCCCATCCCACTTCCGACTCTGTCCGATTTCCAATCAGCCTCCCACAGTCCAGTGAGTCTGAGAGTGTTGTGAGCAGCAAGACCCTCAATGTGAGGTGGTTTCTCAATAGGAGAGAGGAAAAAAGGGGGAAAAAAACAATCCAGAGCGAGATATCTGCCGCCTTACTGGCTCACACACACACACACACACACACACACATTGGTGACTCACTCTGGAAGCATGAGTTCTGCTCCAGCTACTGAAGTTACTGCCTCCCTAATAAGCTGGTGTGGTGCTGGTGCTTTCGGCAGGTTTTCCTGGTGGACAAAGAGACCAGCGTCCCGAAAGAGTCACCCAATGACAGGTCTGTCTAAAAGCAGAGGTTTTATTAATAGAAAAGTCTGGTGGGAGAGGTAACGGTCACTCCAGGCTTGTTGTTACACACAGGCTGCCTTGGTGCTGTCTTTCTCCCAATCCCATTTCAAACACACCGAAAAGTAGCAAACCTGTCACTCTCGATTACACCAGGCAACAAAAATGTGTTTCATTACAATTTGTAGTGTTTCTTATACAATCTCGGCACGCTGATATCGGTGGTAACGTTTATTTTCACGTAGCTTCAAGGGTTTAGTTATACAGTACTTATACCTTTTTGCATATTAGTATGCTGTTTGTTTGTTGTACATGTAGGTTGCCAACTCGCATGCATTGAGTGTGAGACACATGCATCAGTGAGCCTAATATGAAAATAATAGTAGTATTACAGCAACCTTATAATGAAAAAAATATAATTTAGTTTATCTCTGAAACCAATGAATGTAGGAAAAAAACTGATGTGATTTTATGAATTAGCAAAACATGACTAAGAAACATCAGAAATTACAATGAAAAAAAATGTGTTACCCAGTGTTATCTTACTGGTCATTCAATCTGCCAGTTATGTAGAGAAATCAGAGTTTCAAAAAAAGCCAAACTGTCAAAATTAACTTCCTAGAACTAAAACGAACCATGCCTCACCCTTCCAGGATCATAAACTACTTCAAAGTTTAAAGAAACCCCTGACCTTACCTATAATTATAAAAACCTTGTGGAATAAAGGTATATCAGGTGCATCCACAAGCATAGTTGGCAGGTAATCAAATGAGTGATTATGACAGTGCTAATAATGATACAGCTGTAGCAACAATATTAAGCTAAGTTCTGCTGCAGCAGTGGAATTACATTCTTATTAGTTTATTTTCAAGTTTAGTCGCAACAGTTACACATTTAGTAGCAGCACGATTATTGAAATCATAAAACGTGTCACAATGCAATGAATGGGGGGGGTGGGGGGGTCATTGGAAATCTATAACAAAATCATGCCTTGACTTTCAGGGATCGTAACCTGCTTCAAAGGATAAAAAGATAAAGAAAGAAACCCCTGACTTTATTTCTGAGTATTATAAGGTGTATTATAAGTGGTCTAGCGGTATTACTGGTGTGTCCACCAGGTTCTGTTTCTTACAGTTAAAAAGGCCAGTAGAAAGATTAAAATATGCAACACTGGCAGCTCATTGAGAAGGTTCGTTTTAACTCAATTCATTTAGTAAACGCGACAGTCCTAAAAATGATGGAGCTGTAGCAGCAATATTAAACTATATTTAATAATATTTTATATATATAAGGGTATTGGTATAGTATGTATAGCATAGACACATTGTACCCCTAATATAGTATAATAAACAACAAAAAATTGAAAACTCCATAAGAAGAACTTCTTACCGAGCTGAGAGTGTGATATGGACTGTGACCACTGGACTCTGGTGAGTTTTTAATAACAGAACGACTGAACATCTGTCAGAGACAGCAGTCACATCCTGGGGAGCGTTTTCGAGTCAGGCTGGAGGTGGTGCTGTGCGATGACAAGTGGAACAGCTGACAGCATCCATCAAAAGCTGACCCCGTACCCTCGCCACCCCCCACCTCCAGCTCCAGGCCTCAGGCTACAGGGACAATAGAGGGTCTCGGCTCAAGCTGTGGTGTCCTTTATTGTCTATAAGTCATACAGACAGAGCTTAGAGCACGCAGAAATTCATCAACAACCACCAGAAGCCTGTAGCTTAAGCCAAACACACAAACACACACACACACACACACACACACACACACACACACACACATACACACACACACACACACACACACACACAGCATTCTTAATGAGCTACCATTTAAAGCAAGTCAGAGTAACATGCCCCCTACTGTATTGCATAAAAGACAGAAATGTACATACGCTACACTGAGGCCCACTTAATTAAAGATGAAAAGCTGCGTATATGGTCACATTTCATTATGTCACTTTGCTCTCTGGCAACATCAGAGCGCCTGTTTTTACGGTTGAGGACCAAAAGCATTTTATATGTTCTGTCTCTTGAATTGAGGTTCTTTTTTTGAAAAATGGACTTATTGAATTAAAGCAGGACAAACTTTGGGAACAACTTTGCATCCAGTACCGACTAACAGGGTACCATAATTACACCAAACATTTAATAGCAAGGAACTGAAAGAACAAGCAAAATGCAAATATCACACCAGGCGGGCGCATCTAAGATGATTATGCAGCTGAAGTCATCTAAAGATAAACAAACGTGGCATCCTGGAGAATTACTTAAGGTGTATTTACGCTTCATTAGACGCGAGGATGTTGATGCTGACCAAACACAACATGTGAAATGATGTGCAAGTGCATCTGTGAGTAGAGGGAGTCCCAAGAGGGAGGAATCAAATCCAGTAAAGAGGAGCAGCTCCGTACATTAACCCCGTTCTGACTGGAAACCAGGGCTGCAAAAAATATCTGTTAACCGTTATCTCTACAATACTGATATCACAAAGGCCACAATATGCAAACGGGGCTCTAATCAATCACAGTGTTTCTGGCAGGGTGACCAATCACAGCTCCAGGTGAGTTACTGGGTGTTCTGATGAACCACAAATGTGTAATTACACTAGAAAACAATTTTTTATGAAAAGTCTGTTTCATTGCAATTTTTATTTTTCTTAGTCAAGTTTTGCACGATGATTCAGAAAATCACGCCTCAATGGTTCTAGAGATAAACTAAATTATATGTATGTTTTTCATCATAAGGTTGTTATACTACTACTATTACTTTCATATATAGTCTCGCTCAATGCGTGAGTTGGCAACCCTGTTATTTACATGTACAACAAATAAGCATCGTATTAATATGCAAAAAGTTATAAGTATAACAAAAGACCATGTCAGCTGAGCCGCCAAATTAAATTTTTTCTAAAAATGGCTTTTTAGATTTACCCTTGAAGCTACATGAAAATAAATGTTACCACTGAAATCAGTGCAGAGATTGTATAAAAATGAAATAAAACTCATTTTTGTTGCCTGGTGTAATTTAATTTTTGACATTGATTGGCTAAGGCGTTCTTAAAGTATTATTCTACATTTCGCTTCTATTCTGTTTTTTCCTCTAATGTCTGATGGGTTTGTGTACCAAAAAGATTTCATAATTCATTCTTACATGTCAGTTTACTAACTATAGAATTAAAGAGACTGTTGATACTGTGCCTTTATGGCTGAAATATGTAACTGGTCACTTTTCTGACTGGCCACCCTGAATTGCAGTTGATTCAAAAGACAGCATGGGGCTGAAACACTCCATAAAACTACAGCATGTATGAGTGGGGCTAAACTACCGCAGGCTGAATAAGGAGGTGTATAGAAATGTGTGCAATTTCATGACATCAAATGGAGCTGTGGTTGGTCACCTTGTCACAAACACTGTGGCTTATTAACATATTGATATCAGTGTAGTAGAGACCAAAGTAACCATAACAAATAATATATTGTGCACCTGCTATGGTCAACAAAAGTCTCCGCCCCCTGAAACGAAAACAACAAAATCACTGATTCACTGTTTTAATAATTTCAGTGTCCGTATATTGCCTTTGGCCTCCTGGTAAACATGTGCCTGGCAAGATTTGTTTCTGTGCTCAGAGCACAGTGCATTCACACTCATAAACTTCATTTCACCCACAGATGTCAGCAAGTGAATGAAGCTAAATGGCTCTGCTTAAAGTAAATAATGTGGTCTGATCAGATCCAGATAACAGTGGAAACAATTATTTTTCAGTCGAAGATATACTGTCTCCGGCAGGACACACATTATAAACGGGACAGTGAGTTTCAAACAGGGTTCTTTTTTTGTTTTTGGACTAGGTGGTCTTGACTACTGCTTTGCTGAGGGGTGCTTGGTTTAAAAAGCTGTGCATTTGGGGCAGATTTGTAGAACATGCAGGCTCAGCCTGTACCACACCTGACAAACTGCTTGTACTGGTTTATCCACAGGGGCTCGATTCAGGCGACAAGCATAAAACATTTTAAGGACACGTTTGGTTCTTTAAAGACGCTGTTCAGGGAGTTATTGCAGTTTTCCCAAAGCCCTACTAGAGGGCGCCTGTGAGCACCCCTTTAAAGATGATAAATGGGACGCGCTCTAGCCTCGCAGTCCTGCAGTCCGCAACTTCGAGAGGATCATTTGGAACTGCTCTCGCTGTGCGGAATGTAAATGCACCACTTGGTCAATCCGAAGTGCTGGAGGGCCATAAAACTGTTTACCCCTCTCTAACCCACCCCAATCAACTAATAAAGGGCTTGGGGACATGAGGAGTCAATTCATGTGTTAAATTAATGAAAAAGACTACACTCTACAGGTCTGCAGCTCTTTGAGATTGCCAGTACTGCTGCTGAATACAAACAAACAAACAAAAAAAGCAATGCCATGGTCATAATTACTACAAACAACCAATCCTCTTGGAAAACATTAAAGAATCAGAAAGACAACGTTTTCAGTTTTAGTATTTTAAAATGTATTACACAAGAGACGAATAATGTCCTGTATTATTAAGTAGACCTTTTTCCAGACTACTTTATCATGTCTCCTTCTCAGCTGCCGTCTCATCTCCACCCTTGGTGTTGCGAGTGTAGATCCCTTGTGCTCTGTGCTTAGAGACCAATTTGATCATGCCTAGAATGAACAATGACCGAAAATTTTAGTAAAACTTGGTTTACTTATTTACAGTCAGACAAACAGAAAAATAGGAATGAGAAATCATTCTTTGAGCTGAACTGACAGAAAAAACATCTCAAGAAGCAGTGCTGGGCCTGCATCATCTTGAGGAGAAGAAAACAAACACCTCGAATGAATAATGCATTCTCCTAAACAGTGCCTTACCTTTACTGAGCAGCTCCAGGAGGGCAGCCCTGACTAGTGACCCTCTTATCTTCAGCCTCTCAGACACGACCGCAGGAGTGATGAGTTTGTAGTTCGGCACCTCCTTATACAGCTTATCGTAAGTGGCCTTGTCGAAGAGCACCAAGTTGTTCAGCTTGTCCCTCACTTTTCCTTTCGACCACTTCTGCTCAGGCGAACAAAGAAATCAGACACAAGCAAAAAGAAAGTATTGATCAGAAACAGAATGTGCGTGTTCAGACACTCATTTGATTGACTTAAGCAAGCCAATAAATAAACAAACCTTCTTTTTTGCTTTGCCTCCAGACTTGTTGACTGGGTCCTTATCCTTTTTGGACTTTCCAGCATCTTTCTTGCTCTTATCTGTCTTTGGAGGCTGCATTCACAAAGCATGCATCATCAGAACAATATTTATATTCATACTTTCAAAGACTCCTTTTTTCAGTCCAGTCCCTGAACCCGACCAGTTTTTTGTTTGTTAATACACACAGTGACCTACATTTAAATCATTCAAGCATATCTAACTTAAGACCTGAACTAGTGAAGAAACAGATGATCGGGTGGTGATCAGTATACTGGTGGTGCTGAATGCTGAGTGGTTGGATCTTCTTTCTCTAGGTATCTTGTATCTTTAGGCACTTTGCAGCCTGTAAGTTAAATATTTGTTCCCAAATCATTTATTAAATGTACTCATGAGAGGGTCTGGCAGACGAGGCCCAGACGTCACTGCTTTTTTTGTGGTAATATATCATTTTTCATGCATTTTAGTGCTAAATAAATAAGAAAAGTATAGTTTACTAATTTTGCAACAAATATTGATGTAAATTCAGCAACATTTACATCTAAAAATAACTCTAAATGTTTTGGTACTGTGTAGAGCAACACAAAGAAAGCATGTCTTGGGGCGGTGAAACATCACTGTACTCAGGCAGGAGGTTTGAAAGTAGCCCATCCAAGAACGCAATTTATTTCTCCTTGCTGCTATCAGGGCTGGGGACTATAACACTAGAAGGCAACTAGAGGCTGTCCTTTTTCAGTTTTGGCTTTGGGTTTTGTTTTGGAACATGGAGGGCCTGGGTTTGTGTTGTGTTATTATTAACAGCCGTGTTTAGTTTGGTGTTTTGATTGGTTTATGGGTGTTTGGTTTTTGTATTTAAGTTCAGTTTAGGTGGACCTCGGTTGTCGGTCCAGCATCATCTTGGCTCTGCTTAAGTGATTCCTCTGTTCTCCTTTTTGTTGTGAAGATAAAGTCTTGTTTGTCAGCCCTCGCGCCGTTTTGCTTTGGTCATTTGAAAAATAAAAAGAAAGAAAAGAAAATGAATGACTGCTATCGTGCCTGTCCTCATTTGGGAGAAAAGGGGAACCGTGACAGATGGACCGACCTTTCAACAAAAGGCACAGCAGACAAGGCTGCAGTGGTCAGCGAGTCTGCGAGGAGAAAGCCGGCCCTGAAGGAACTTGGTGCATCAACCAGCGAGGAGGGAAAAGGCAGAGAAGCCTGCTTTGAGCGCCCCGGCGAAGGCACCAGCTACAAGGGATGAAGTCCTTGGCGCTCTTTCAACCCTCCTGCTGGCAGGAACAGCAGCACCAGGTGAACCTGCTGGACAGGTACGTGTATGATCAGGGCAGGGTCCACGACCAACTGCAAGCCCGCAGGATGATGCAGCCTGTCACACTACTCTGTGAGGAGACTCAGCTCCAGCCGCGCCTGGCTATGCTGTCGTGCATAGCGAGGGAGTTAAGGGGGCTGATCGCAGGCAGCTGCAATGAGACAGAGGCAAGCATCTAAGGGCACAGGGTCTCTGTGTGAGATGCCGTTTAAGACGCTGCCCCAAGTGTATGCAATGGAGAGCCAAATCGGCGTGTGAGAGAGTACCGTCCATATATATCTCGTCCACAGCAGAGTGAGAGGTCACCGTAGCCACCACCTCGTGACCAGTCCCAGCACTGAGGCGACGCTTACCACATGTCCCAGCAGCGAGACAGCGCCAGCCTCCCATGCCTGCACCCAGGACAGGCTCACAGGGCTGCGGACTGTAATAGTAGGAGGCCACTAGAGGCCATCCTTTTTCAGTTTTGGTTTTTGATTTGGGACTTTTATTACGGAGGGCCTGGGTTTGTGTTGTATTATTATTAACAGCTGTGTTTAGTTTGGTGTTTGTGTTTTGATTGGTTTATGGGTGTTTTATTGGTTTAAGTTCACTTTAGGTGGACCTTGGTTTTTGGTCCACAATCATCTTGGCTTTGCTTAAGTGATTCCTCTGTTCTCCTTTTTGTTGTGAAGATAAAGTCTTGTTTGTCAGCCCTCGTGCCGTTTTGATTTGGTTATTTGAAAAATAAAAAGAAAGAAAATGAATGTCTGCTATATTGCCTGTCCTCATTCAGGGGGAAAAGGGGAACAGTGACAGCTGCTGATTGGCTGCTCCCCTGTGACGCAGCTGCAGTCCAGAATTTCCCCTGTGGAGCGTCTCAAGTGTTTTTTGTATTGTGGTTTATTAAAACTCTGTATTTTTATTACAGTAAATTAAATAAATTTCTCACTGTATTTACCTGCTTATACCAAAGAAAATGCCTGTGCATAAATTCCAGTCCAGTCTATACAGAGGTAACATCGCTATTTACATTCTAGCACTCTAGCACATATCTAGCAATTATATATAAATTGTGTTCTATATATTTATTTATATAAAAAATAAAGTTCACAGTTTTCACTATTTACTCAGCAGAGCCTCTACTGGCCTCTTTCATGAATCATTTGCTTTTGACCACAGGGAAACTGAAAGCTGGATAATTTATATACTTGTTTAATATACTTGTTTAACAGTCGACTCAGGATTCAGGGCGCAAGACTCGATACATGGATAATATTTTCAACAAAGTAAGACTAAAAACTATTTAGTAGTCTCAATGAAATTTGAAAGAAGTAAAATAACTGTGTTCAGTCCTGGCACAATGTACGAATGAAAACAGAGCTGGAGTGCGGGGAGGGTGATGTGATGAATGTGCTGTAGTTTAACACTATAAACAATGCAGTTACCTCAAAGGGCAAAATTATACAATGCTCATGTCACACGCACCGGGTCACGTGACATCAATCGGCCCCGGAAGTGACTCACGTAGGGTATATAAACAGCAAGTAACTTCAATGTCAGTGTGCTGAGGAACACTTACTTCCTGTTTATATACCCTACGCGAGTTACTTCCGGTGCCGATTGACACATTCCAGTACTAAATACTGTAACATTTTATATCGTTATCACGTTTCACGTCACTTTACACGGCACTATCACTTTACTGTACTTTATACAGCTTAAGACTACTGTTGCTGCACTGTGTTGTTTTTCATGTCTTTTATGTCTTTATGTTCTATCCGTGAAGAGGGTGTTCAAGTAAGAATTTCATTGTGCTCTGTACACTGTACTCTGTACATACAATATGACAATAAACTTCAACTTCAACTTCACTGACGCCTATTCTACAGAAGTTCCACCAGAAATATGGTCCTTTACCTCCTCAGTGATTTATAGACATTTACTGAAATACTACTCATATGCAGTTTAATGAATACAGACGTGATGTTCAATTTCCTATCCTAACAATAACTTTAGGGCTTATCTCTGTATTCACTAGTGGGAAAAAAAACTGAAAAAAAAACAGTTCACATCCATATATCCGCCTTAAAGCACGTACAGTGTCTCCAGATTTCAAGAATCTTGTGGGGTTTTATAGAACTGAAAATCAGAATATCTCACTATTGAAACTACAGGAGGGAATTAGGCATGCTTTCAACAAATGTATGATGAACATTTTCATTTAAGCTTTTAGGAAGTGCCTTTTTAAGCTGAGGATCTGAGGATCGAGCACATGGACATTGGAGCAAAAGTAACTGCAGTTAATACACACCTATAAGCCACAATTTTAAAACTGATTAATAACTCATTCATTAATTACAGCAGCACTTGTCAAAGGGGTCGATTATATTATTCTGTGAACTGTCAGTTGGACAGAAGCTGATGTTGGAAGCAGGAAATGTCTGGAAAAGCTGGGTAGCAGAGCATCTTCAAAGCAGAGCATCTCCAAAACTGCAGGGCTTGTGGAGGGTTCCTGGTGTGCAGTGGTCAGAACCTACCAAAAGTGCTTCAAGGAAGAACAACAGGTGACCCGGAGAAAGAATCCTGGAAACCAAGGAGTCGTTGATGGTGGTGGGGAGTGAAGACAAGCCAGTCTGGTTAAGATCGCACAGATCTGCTTTAGCACTGAAACAGTTTATGATGCTTGCTGTGTATAATAGGTACAGGAAAGCCAGAGTGCCCATCAGAACTGGAAAATAAAGCAATGGAAGAAGGTGCTCTGGTCACCTTTTCTTTTACATCATGTGGAGAGCAATGAATACTTCTATAACTATATGACAACAGACACATTTACTACTACAATATATTAAAAAGGGCATCATTTCATGAAAATGAAACAGACCGTGATGTTCCACGTTGAAGATGCAATATAAGAGACTGACGCATGCGCACCGAGGACGCTTAGCCTACATTTTTTCACGGGAAATGTAGTTTTCTGCCATAGAACTATATTTGTTGGCCGTTTCAACATTTATTTATTTTATTCATATGTCAGATAAAATAAATAAACAAGAAAGATTGAAAACGGTTAAATCGTTATATAAACGTGATCTGCACACCATTGCTGTTTTCTGCAGTAGTGACGTAGTGATTCGGGTCCTTTGGTTCCGCTCACCAAGAAGAGTCGACTCCTAAATGGATCTTAATTTCTCCCGCTAAATTCTGCTTTTTGTAATTTTCTGTTTTGTTTTATTATAATTGTGCTT
>JBBPDC010000001.1:23851404-23861483 GCA_037974485.1 Hemigrammopetersius urotaenia
AAGGAGAGGAGGGATACCGGTCTGTAGCTGTTGACATCTGAAGGGTCCAGTGATGGTTTCTTCAGAATTGGAGTCACTACAGCAGACTTGAAAGCAGATGGAACATGCCCAGTCGTCAGTCGTCTAGTTGTGACTAACCACTGGAATCTAGAATCTAGAATTTGACATCCCATTGGACATCCTTAAGATAACATAAGATAAGATAAGATAAGATAAGATAAGAGAACATAATATAAGATAAGATAATACAGAACACTGTTAATCCCGAAGGAAATTCTTTTGTTGAACTCGATTGTGGCAGTCAGTTCATATCACAAGTCTAGAAAGCATTCCATGCAAAAATTAGGCATTATTGTCAGCCTGACTGTGGGATTTCGGTATGAGTGGTCAGGCTAAATGCACTGTGCAAGAACTCAGCAGGTTCCTCCAGGCCTATTGTCATGACCGGCAGTAGGACTGGTTCCTGGTTCAGGCAGAATATGCCCAAAATTCACTGCACCACTATGCTACCAGTCAAATGTGTGTGTTCGGGCATCAGTCACTATTGTCTTCTACTGACCTTACTCCAAGTTATATTGGTCCATTTGTCATTGAGGCATTTGCGGATTCTGTTTCCTCTAAACTGAAATCATCATCCCATTTGTGTATCTTAAAATGCCTGTGTTGTCAAGACAGACTTCTCACAACACGTAAAAGTTGTTTTGGCATCGAGGATAACAGATAATGAAGTATTGCAATTGTTATTTTGTCCCATTCATCCTGTAAACGCCTTACGGGGTGCACCTGGACAGGGACACTGCTGTCACATTTTTCATTTCAAAATTCTCCACACATTCCCTATTGGGGACAGGTCATGACTGCAGGCTGACCAGTCTGCATTTTTTCATCCTCCAAACCTTTGCAACTTTTTCTCACTTGGAATTAAAGTTGAGTTGTATGTTTCAGAATGCAAATCCAGCTTACTGAGTGACAAAGGGATTAACATCATCTGCCATGGGCTTGCTATGTATTATGAGCCTGACTTCAACAACAATGAGGTTTACTTAGACTTGAGTTGCTTGAAAGCTCAAAGAGAAGGACATGTAATGTAAAACAGTTTTTTTTCTGGCCTAGGCATTTCTTTCAAACTGTCTGTGATGTGACTATTTTTGTGTCAGTGGGACAAAAATTGGTATTTAAGTCTGTCCTTATAAAGTGGAAACGGATAAAATTAAAGACTGTGCAGTGCAGCTTTACAGTTCCCTGTTATTACAGCATAAATGGAGGCAAACTTGCACAATTCATCTCACTTGAGAGACCTAAACACTGCCACAATTTAGTGCAAAAACAGCTTATTTATAATATTGTTCAAGGCAAGGATGCCAAAAAGGCTAATTATGAAAGAAACATTGAGGATTAATTTTAAGTTTATGACTCAGCTTTCTCTATTTATCATCTATATCCCAAAGGGTAAGCATTGAAATGAATGTGCAGAAACAGTCTAAACAAATAATCAACGCACCTAGTTTAATCTACTGAAGTAAAAAGAGCCAAACCAGGTAGTTGCTTTAGCTGGGCTCCCATGAGGAAGTAAAACTGGGTTCCCATTAGGAAAGGTGTTTAGAAATAGTTAAGCGAACACTTTGCCACACTTAAAACCACCATTTATTGTATTAATGTTGTTTGTATTTGTTGTAATGTAAGTGTTTTAACACTAACTTAACACTACTGCCCAGCAATAAACAACTTTTAAGCATTCATTTTCTTAGGTCCCTAAGACTTTTGGACAGTACTGTATATGGTTAGCTGCTTGTGCTCGCAGTTGGTGCTGGTTAGTGGGTCTGTAATGGGTCTGTATTGCATTGTAATAATCCTTTCTGAGAAGGGCTATCAGTGCAAATATAAACTTCATTACTTTACCGCAAAAATTACTTGCCTAATCTCTGACCATATCAGTTAAACACACAGAGAAAATCACTCCCGTCGTCAGCTGTTAAACACACACTGGGCCAAAATGAGACTTCCAGTGCTTGTTGATGTCCTCCTGCTCCCTCTCATCACCCATGATGCCTTGCCAATCTACTATTATAATGGATTATGGAAATCATATGTAAATACAGCTAATGGATGTGTTTTCGTCTGTGGGTTTCAGACTCATACTGGTATAGACAACATGACAAATTGGGCAAAAAAAGGGAAAAGAGACAGAAAGTGACAGTTGTGGTGAAGTCAGATCTACAGTGTCAACTCATTGTCTAGTGATATCTGCACAAATACGTTCTAAACCAAGTCCTTTCACATCACTTTTGTATTTTATGCATCATTTTAAATGGATGATTTGATTGTTTAGGCAAAGACGTATTGCAGCAAGGCTGGTACCCTAACAGCTGGAGATCAAGGATTTTTTTCTTACTGTTGTGAATTAGTTTTTAATGCAGTACCAGAGAACTTAACAATGTCTTTTGGGTTAATCAGACACTGGGGGGCTCTTATGAGTGAGTCCTAAATAAACAGGTTGGTATGAAGTTTTTGTGAAAAATAGTAATGTATTAATTATTGATCACTTTTATACTGACAATTAAACTGGTTATCTAATATGAGAATAGCATAAATGATTGTAATACTGCAAATCCAGTTACATGACAAGTTTTTATACTGATGTTAGCAGAGTAATTGAATGGCTCAATGCACTTGCTAACTGCAAGTTCTGCTATTTCAGCAAACAGATACCTATGCTGAGTCATTGGGGAAAAGATGGCCATTCTACCCACTTGGAGATGGTAAAGCCAGTTTTGCTGTTTTGGACTCCTAGCAATGGAAAGCTGTGGCATCACCAGGAAACTTGCGATCTCCATAGTAGGGTCAACACTTGATAGGGCCAAGACAGTGGTGCCACTCAGAAGCCCCACAGGACTGTCAGACAGTGATTGTGTACATGGATCACATCAGCGAGCACTAACAGAGTAGTAAAGAGCTACTGAACTCATCAACCAGTCGGCACTCATACTGCCCAAAGCCTATAGTAAAAGCTGGTAAGCTTTCATTTATGCTTTCATTTATCCTTTGATGTTTTCTTATGCATTCCAAAATTAAAGAAATTTTTAAAAGAAAGTTAAAAAGCACTTTCTCAACTTTCTAGACCTGTGTTCTGTCGGATAAGCTAGTACATGCATTGCAGAATTGCAGAATGCTGAACCATGCATTGCAGAATGCTGAACCATGTTTACGGTCCACCTAACTCACTGACGAGTCTATGAAATCCAGTATGTAGGCCAAAGACAAGCCACTGAGTCGAGTGAACTTTACACAGTACAGTATGCACAGGTGCTAAAAGTGAGGGAAATGTCACCAGATTCCTTTGAGCCTGTACAGATAGCACATCACATTACATGAATGGGCTTCCCCTGATGAGCATTCAATAGCTAAAGAAGCACTACAGCAAAATCAGATCCTTGCTAAGGAACAGAGATCAAAAGTCACAAATGATCAAAGATGCATCCTGAAAGGCCCAAGAAACTCCTCAGAGGACATATTTATACACTTTTACTTTTTAGAAGCTCCCACAGAGATCACTGCCTTCAGCAACCAGTACTGTTAGTATTCTACCTCCACAGTCAGATTTAATTTCATCAGCAATTGTGATCAGACCATCTGCTCAGACTCTCTGTATCTGTGCAGCAGTCAATTTCCTACTGCTATGAATGAGCTCAGTAAGCTCAGTTGCCTAAGATAACTTCCTTACTCCAGTTGCCACAGAATTATTTGCCATCAAATCCTTTTGGACCCCCCCTCAGGTAGCTCAACTAGAGGCAGGGGTATACAGTAACCCCTCACTTTTATACGAATCAGCAGTCGCGGTCTAATGCAGATTTTTTCAGGGAACATTTCCATATAAAATATAACTGTATAAATATAGAAAGTGCGTCTTGAAATGGTAAAATACCTCTGTACTTAGAGGTGGGAGGTTTGAAAGTTGCCAATCTGAGAGCGCTATGTAGTGCACAGGCTCAAGCCTGCGGCGGCATAACTGCTCTGTGTCCTGCCTTCATATTTTAATGTTTTAAAAATTTTTCTCCAATTTTCAACAGTTATCTTAGTTTATTTAGTATTAGTAAGATGTGTCCTGTCTAAACATGTGGGTTGAAGGAGTTATTTCAATGTTTCTTTTGTGTACAAGTCTTTGTTTTGGCTCACCACACGCTGCTAATGCTAATGCATTTTTTTCTGATTATTTATTTCTCCTGGCGTCTGCCGTTTGAATCATATGTGGCAACTGCAGTCCAAAATGTCCCCCGTGGATCGTCTCAGTGTTTCTCTTGTTTTTCGTTTTGTCCTGTTTTTTATTACTGTAAATTAAATTAAAAGAGACAAATAAGGGTTTACCATTAGAAACTGAGTTTAAAATGAAATTAAAGTGTTCGGGGAGCATATTTGGTGGCATATTGTGGGTTTACACGATGAGAATAGGCATTTTTAGGCATTTGTTTTACTAAAACACACTATATACATTATATATTTTTCAGTATAGGCACGTGCTCTTGGACCGTAACTGTATTAGAATTTCCCTGTGCCCTAATCAGATCTTATGGTTGCCTTAACAGAGAAGTTTGGCAAAAGCCACAGCTAGATCTCAAGAAAATTGCTACCATAATGGATGCCCCAGACATTTTACAAGGTGACTCAGACGGCATCTAGAGACCATTGGGTATGATGGTGACTGCTATGCAAATTGTTTTTTGGGATTTGCTTCAGTGTTCTGCAGGTATATGCTCTGTATGCCTGGAATTATGATAGAAGCCAGATAGACTTCTACCAGCAACATATTGAAAATCTATTTCATTTCCATCTAGACCTCATGCATATACTTATTGATGTGTTCACACTAGTGGAAGTTCAAGTTTGAACAAGGTAATTAGCCCAATACTGTGCTGCCTTCTATTTTCTAGGTAATGAATGCTAGGGGAAAGCATTGCATAATCCTAAGCAGTGCCTGTGGTCCACCTTACTCACACAAGATTTAACAATGTTTTTGAGCTGATGCACTACATTTTCTCATCGGGTTGAATTGCCATGTTCTGTAAAGCTTGTCTAACCTAAAATGTGGGCAGAGCATGAATTGGATCAAGAAGCCAGCTTTACAGAAGTGTAAATAATGGTGGCCAGAAACAGTCATTTAGGCAATGTCATTACAACGCCACTATTTGTTCCTTTAAAATGTTCACTGGATTAATATTTACAGATGGAGATGAAGAAGAGTGTTTGCATGTGAAGAACCTTTAAAGTATTAAGAACCTACACATAAAGTAACAGCTTGAAGAACCTAGCATACAGACATCACTGCTCTCCAGTTCATGTCCTGATATGAGCTTCTGTTCTGAGTTTGATTTTAGTGCTGTAGCTTTCTTTGGTCATAATATTTTTACCATCTTATTACAACACAGTGTGTTTTAACCCATATGGGCCATAGTGGAGATGAAAGAGAAAGATACTTATTCCTAATGACACAGTTCTGTAAACATTAATGGTGTTGTGTCCAAACTGTACTTTTCCTTTCTGCTTTACATGATTTATTGGCATATTACTCACCACATAGTAAGTGGATTGCAGTCTGGCTAGCCATCTGTCAGCTGTAAATGCATGTGGCTAAAGCCTTATCACAATACAATTCAGATACCAGTCACATGAAGAGACTATTTGGGCTTGGGAAATATGGTCATAGTGACCCTATATTTCATTGCCACAGTGTCATTGCAGGTTTTTTTTATTAAGGATTCGCAGCTCAGAGAATGGATGGATGGATGGATGGATGAATGGTTGCAATGGTTGGAGTGCAGCACAAGTTCAGACACCAAACCTGTGTTGATTTTACTGGCAAAATTATACTTACTGCAAGTAACCATTTGAAAACTGGACCATCTTACAGATCCTATAGGTTTTCTTCTCTCTATCGAGGTGTGTATTTGTGCCATACAGATAAAAATATATGAAGAGAGAACACACATTAAATCATGTTAGCAAAGGAATCAAATAAATGATTTTTCCCCCCTTTACTCTTTTCCTTTCTCATTTGCTTCCTGTCTGGCACTTCAAAACAGAATTACTCTCTTGTTTCCCTAAGCGCCTTCTTTCAGCTTGCCAATCACTGCTTCTCCCTCTTTAGAGAGAAAGTAAGCACCACTGCATTTGATCCTTTGGAGGCAGACTCTCTTAACTGAGTGTCTGGGAGAAAAAACAACCTGAAGTCACAATGTTTCCATAGAAATTCTAAGCCTTACTTCCATGTTAACAGTAAAGGTATTTTTGCCAGTAAAACTTTATATGACATTAAAACAAATACAAAAGTCAAAGACAGTAAAATGGGAGTAATTGTAGAGTTAGGTACAGTAATTTGTTACGGTTAGTTTTGTTTAGAAATATGCATCAACGTGTTGATTAGACACCGGCATGAATGATCATATTTAATGCTATATTACTCATTACATTTTTATATATTTGTGTGTGTGTGTGTGTGTGTGTGTGTGAGTGTGTGTGTGTGTGTGTGAAAAACAATATACAGTGTATGTGTACCAAAACAGTAAAAATACATTTTCCAACCTTATATCGTTTAATGCGCTATCATAATGTTTCTGTTTTGACTGGCTATTATGTTCAAAAAGCAGTTTGAGCTGAAACACTACATTTAACTTTAGTATGAATAAACAGGCTAAATTGCTGCAGCCCTTATAAGCAATTATATGAAAATGTGTTGGGCCATCTTAAAAACATTGTATTCAAAAGTATCTGTTTTTTTCACCTAAATTTCCACACAGGCCATATGGTGTAGATAGTTAATCCTACAGTGTTACTGCGTACTACGTCAGTCTCTTTTATATTACAAAACAATGGCATTTTAACTTTGTGAAACGGTCTCTCTGAGATATCAACACATACACTTAGACAGCAAGTATGGAGAACTCATATGAATTAACTGTCTCCAAAAGAGTGGCCCACTGCCTCTAGGTGAAAAAGATCACCAAAAAATGTTGTGTGACAGCAGAAGAGATGGTTAGGATACTTTCACTGTATCTGGAACTCACTGAAAGGACAAACAAGAGTTAGAGGGAAAAGCTCGCAGTTTAAAAAAAAAAGATTCTTTTGGGACTTCTGTGTATGAACTTCTATAAAGGAGAGCGTGTGAGATAAACTGAAAGGGTGGGAGAAAATTGAGAACATATTTGCATAAATTGAGAACATATTAGACTACAGTAATTTAATGAAAGTTAAGAGTTTGTGAAAATAAGACAACAAGAACAAATTGAGTGAGGATCCATGCCACTGTAAAATGATGGCTAAATATGCTAATGTCTTTGTTTACCCAAAACAACAACATTAGCGTGATCATCACTCAAGCATGAAACTAAGGCACATGCGCATAATCACAAATCACTACATGGTTTCTCTGACTGGAAAAAGGAGAATAAAAATGCAGAACACCAATTACTCCACAGAAATCTGCTCTCACTTAGCCCTCATCATTTTCACTCCATGGAACGGCACAGTTCCCTTCGAGCTGCACAGCCACCTGGCGCTAATGAACTAGGCCTATATGGAGAAGTGTAAATGATGCCCTACACTGCATGAGGTTTTGGCAGTTTTGCTTATTGTAGAGCAACTCCAGGGTATTCTTTGGATGCCCTTATCCTCTCTTGTAGTCCGTTATGCATTGTCAGGACATATGGCCATGCCTATGATTCATATCCACAAAGCATTTGTAAGGTGCCTTCCAATCTGTTCCATATTATATGAACAAAAGTATTGGGACGGCTGACCATTACACCAAAAGTCTACACCATACAGATACATTGACTTTTTTTATGTGGACTTGTGGTCCACCTTTGCAGGTTCAGCCCCCACACTCTGGACTTTGAGGAGAACTTGTTTTTCTATAACAAACTAGATAAAATGTGAATGCCCTGCAGTGGCAAATAGCTTTACATTAATGTTTAAGTTGAGATTTACAGAAATATTTGAACTGCAGCTGTGTTAAATGGAACACTGCTGTTAAACAGCTTCTTATTTGTTTAAAGTGTTTGCAGACCAAACGTTATTGCACTTTTGTTCATAGAGCAGTACTTTAAAAATAAAAGTGCATGGAGACAGTACTTTTGAATTAATTATAAAATTGTGTGCATTACAATCTGATAAATTGCAATTAATAATATAAAAATATGCAATTAATAAAAAATAATATTTTTAATCGCATATATATATCACTGAAATATGTATACATCATAGATATACACACACACACACACCACATTTGTTAGCATAAAACATATATACTCAATTTGTTCATGTTGTCTTATTTCCACAAACCCTTAACTTTCATTAAATTACTGTAGTCTAACATATATTAGATATATTAGACGGTTAACAGTGTCCTATGTCCAGAAACTGACAACTGCGGAAAAACTAGTGGATGACTAATATAAACCATGCGGCTTCCGATCAACCAAACAGAGGGAGTCAAACAGAGGGAACACACGAACATGCACCAGTGTCACAGCTGAATAAAAATAATATATCCTCCTGTATAATATATACTAGCACTAAGTATCCCTAAAACCCCAAGCAAATGATCAAATAAAGATTGGGATCTGACCCTCAACAAATGAAACATCCTCAGACATTTGGTCACCACAAAGAATGTAATGCATGACCAAACATTCACAAATGCTGGAACAGCCTCTCTTTCCACAAGTAATAGTTAGCTGGGTACTTTATGAAAGGAGAGTGGCGTTAAAACACTTTCCTACTCCACCAGTAGAGGAAATATCATCCATCCAAAGGCATGAGAATTAATCTTTTCATGCCACCCCCCCAAAAAAAGGAATGAGTCATTTTAGCACAATATCGCCAGGAGAATATTGAATTAAAGGCACAGGGCTCTTATGGTTTCTTTTAACAGCACGTTAATGAGTTTTAATAGAAGGAAAGGCAGAAGTGTACTCCCTATTTGAATCTGTTGAAGGCTCACTAATTGCGCTGAAAAGCTTGCCAGCGGATGTTAGTGCCTGCATGACGTGTGAACTGTAAATGGAGCCATAAACAGGTGTGTGTGCTCATGTGTGTGTGTGTGTGTGTGTGTGTGTGAATGTGTGTGTGCGAGTATGTATTAATGGATATGTAAGCCTAGACACGTCACCTCTAGACAGTGTTCGAGTGTTAGAAACAAAATAGTGAATTAGAAACATTAGACATGTCTGGATGTCAGAATCAGGAAAGGAGAAGCTTACAAGCTTACACACATGCAAATGGAAATAGATCTTGTTTACATATATCGACGAGTACAGGTGTCTTTATTTATTTACATTAAAATACAATATCCAGAATTGCCAGTCTCCCTTGTCAACAACTCGGCATTGACCTGAACTCTAATGCAAAATAACCCTACACGACTTCGTTTGACTTGCACTAACTTGCACTGACTGGCCCCTCAAAGGGTTTTTTGAGCAAAACACTTCTGACTCAACAACTTTCAGTGGATGTTTCTTTATAGGATCTTTGTAGGATCAATATTCCGTTGAAAGAACCTCCTCCTTAGGGGAAGGATTTGTTTTTTCCTTAGAACTGTTTGTCAAGAACCATTTAGTAACCTTTATTTTTTCAAGTGTGCACATTATAAAATGGAGACTCCAATAGTAACTAGATTCTTTTTAAACAATTTATGTCTCAGGAGGTTTGTGTGAGGGCTGGAGACAGTGATGTTGGGTGGCTGCTTGTATTTTGGTTTTGTGGTTTGAACTTTTATTTTGAAAGGTAAGATTTCTTGTTTAATAGGTCACAGCTGGGGGCTGTTGAAGAATAAGTGCTTGTGTTTTGTTATTGGTGGATGGGTTTTGTGCTATAGGAATTTTTTTTTTTAACCTGTGGTGTCTGGCATCTTAGCAAACAGATCATGAAGTTGGGTGCCTTGGTGTTCCAAGTGGGGCTTGAAAGTGTATGCCCTTCTTGTAATCTGAATTTTTGATTTATTTATTTTAATTATTTCATTTAAATTAAGCCAAATCAGAAAGGGGTACAGAAAATACAGTGTGGAGGAGGAAAGGAAGAAAGAGAGA
>JBBPDC010000001.1:23942810-23952917 GCA_037974485.1 Hemigrammopetersius urotaenia
TGTGTGTGTGTGTGTGTGTGTGTGTGTGTGTGTGTGTGTGTGTGTGTGTGAGAGAGAGAGAGAGAGAGAGAGAGACCGTGGTTCCACCTCCTCATTAGCGTCTTCTCTGTGTGATCAGGAAATGAGTTGAAGTCAGCATTAATCTGTCACTATGTCCAGACCATCCTTGCCACGGCAACTGTTTCCTTAGATAAACGCTGCATCTCTGTGGTGATCGCCGCGGTGACAGGTGCTGATTGGGCAGGAGAGGGAGGAAGTGTAAAGAAGGGTACTTCCTGCCAGACATTTTTATCAGCAAAGTAGCAGGGAGGTCAAATGAGAGCGAGATAGAGAGGGAGAGAGAGAGCGAGAGCCCATAGAGTCTCATCTGTCGTCTGAGAAAGTCAAGTATCTAGGCTTAAGAAAGAATGTCATTTTGTGTGTGCATGAGCAAGACAGCTGTCTCCGTCTTCTAAACACACGTCTGAGTTATGGCAGGGTTTTTGTGGACATCGGAGGAAAGTTGGGCACCGAAAAAAAGTTTTTGTTTTTCCTCCAATTCTTTTCTAGCGGGGCAGAACTGAAACATAAAGGGTCTTGATGGCCGTTTCACACAAAGACGAAGTGAAGCTGGCACGATTCTGCATGTGTATGTGTGTGTATGTGTGTCTGAAACACTGTATCCGCCATCTAATAGACAAAACACAGGATATTTTTCATGCAGCACAGGAGGAGAGCTGCAGATGAGTGCTAGAGGAACAGTGATGGATGAATTGGTGACTAGATGGAGTGTGTGTCTGGATGTGTTGTGAGTTGTGATCGAGCAGAAGTATGGACCTTCTGAGGGTCCCTGAGAACTGGCCATGGCTTTAGTCTACATGCTACCATTTTTTTCCTGTAGTCAAATATGGGTTCAGTTTGAAGATAGGAGAAGATCTCTGTTTTATTGAAGATTGACTAGATAGTAGACAATCCTCAGTAAAGGGCATATGATGCTTTGCTAGAAGTTTTTGTCAAGGAGTTTGCCAAAAAGCATCCAAAAGAGACTCTCAGACACTCATACTGTCTACTGGTGTGCACGGTCGTGCTAAACCAGTACTCCAGGCATTGCATTTATAAGAAACTATTCAGAACCTGTCCAATTTCAGTGTGGTGGTTGCTTAAAGAAAACATATAAAACATAGTTCTCAGGACCTCAACTTTTGAGTCAAGTCAAGTAAAGTGACCAGATCACAGGACAGCATAGAGTGTGATTCTTTCTCTGCATTTAACTCTTTCACCAAATGAAGAAGTGGGCTGCCAACAACGGAGGGTGCTCTGTGTGCAGTGTGTGGGGACGGTACCATACTCAAGGGTGCTTCAGTGGTGCCAGTAGCAGTCCTGGGATTCAAACCAGTACCTCAGTACTCCAAACAAATAAGAAAGGCCAGGGAGTGGTTTCGAGACAGGTCTGTAAATATCCCAGCCCACTGGCCTAGACAGAAAACTGAACATCTGTGGTGAAGCTTTAAACAGCTTATTAACACTTTGAGGTGAAAGCCAAGTGTTCTGGATACTTTATGAATTCACTGTAACCCACATGCCATAGCAATAAATCCATTGCAACACTGAACAGTAATCAATATAGTGGTCCAGGTCCTCCCTGAAACTACCTTGTTTGAGACTTTAATATACATACAGATTATGAGGCCTGTTCGATATTTTAAGCGACGTCTTGTAAGTGTCAGTTTGTCTGAAATTACTTAACAGTTCAAGGTGCACAAAGTATATATGAGTTTATCAAGTGATAAAGAGAGTAAGATGGAGAAAGGGAGAGTGCGAGAGGGAGTGAGAGAGGAAGAGAAAGAAGAACAGCGGGATTCAATTCCTCTGCTCGAGTGCTCCTCTGTAGCAGTAGGGCTGATTAGGGCCCCATGGAGGGAATGCAGCGATGGGACAGACTTCAAATACAACCCCCTCGCTCGGTCCAAATAAAACCTGACTGCTCCCTCCCTCTCCCTCTCTCTTTCTTTTTCTCTCTTTCCTCCCTCTCGTTCACTCTCAGCCATGGTTTAATCCCCAGCTCCCCTTTATATTTTGAAGATTTTTTTCCTTTTTTTTCCCTCACCCTCCATCCAGCGGCGGCTGGCCAGTGCAGAAACAAATTCTTCTTGCTTTGTTGATTAAGAAAAAAAAAAGGAAAAAGGAAAAACAACGTACTGCGTTCCACCGTCGCTTATCGTCAGCGCACGAGCCGTTCTTTTTAATTAAAACCAAGACACCACGAGCGCGCAATTAACAGCCGGTAATTAAGGAGCGCCTCTGAAGTGCGTGCGGCCGGCCTTCATTTCAATTATCTAATGGACAAGTGGCTTTTTGATCTCCAAATTAGTGAGCCCTTGTAATATTTGTTTGGTGGCAGATTTGGGAGGTTAATAGCGGCCTGTGGAGGCCTCCGGCGTGCGTTTGATGTACAGCAAGGGAGGTGGGTTGGGAATGAGGGGATAGTGTGGGGGGGTGGTTTGCATTAAGACCATGAGAGTCTATCAGGAAATGCAAATCACACCTTCATGTCGAGGAGTGAGCGCAAGCAAATGGGGGAGCCGTTTAATGTGGGGGAAACCAATCAGGCACTCTGCTTCGGACTGATTAGTGCATTTGAATTTGAAAGTTTAATTAAGTGCCTCTAATACTGATCGTTTCAGAGACTGACATGTAACATTTAACTGTATGATACTTCATTTGGCCAGAATTTTTCATGCATCTCCGAACTCACATCCAGCTCCATGTGGCGTGTGCTATCCCAAAGGATGCAGAATGCCCCCCTCCCATTTAAAACCCTCACTCTTAATAAGCAGTGGAAATGTATTTAATGACTGGTGTGCTCTTTGTGGGAACAAAGCAGAACACTTGTTCGCTTTTAATTAGTATCGATTTGCATCTTTGCAAGTGACTCTTGCATTGTTGATCGCTTGCTGGCCAACACACTCCACCAATTTGAAACAGTTCGATTGATTTCACACACTGGAACAAATAAACACTGACAGAGTAAGAACTTTAAAAAAAAAAAGTCAGTTCATTACTTCATATGGCGCTAATGCTTTCTGAACAATTATTTTTTTTAAGAATTTAATTACATATTTTCTTTTTCTTCCCCTGCTTCCTGTCATTCTCTTCATTTCATTTTATCAAAGGCTTTTTTCTTACCTCTAACACAGAATATTTTGCCCCCCAGCACCCTAAACCCCTGTGTTGATCCTAGGGTGGGCCATACTGACCACAAATCTGCATGGAGCACAAATAATTATAAACTCACCAAGACCCCAATTAAGACAGGATTAAAGATCCAAATCTGCTTGTGCATAGACCACGTGGTCATCAGGTAAAAACGAAAATTCAATTAACAACTTTCATTAAGTTTGTGATAAAATGTTTTTTCCATTCTCAGCCCGAGAAGTGTTAAACAATGCTCTGTGCAATTTATAGTCTATAAATTGTAAATGTGTTGAATATAAAAAAAGAACTCAAAGTGAAAGGCTAAAAATAGATTCAGAAAAATCATCTTAACGGAATTTTAATTGGCAAAAAAATTATAAATTATAGCACTTGTGTAGAATTTATGTATTTAAATGGATATATTTACCAAGGAATGCATTAGGTCTGTACATTATACATGGAAAACTGGAAAATTTTGAAAACTAACTGTAACACTTTCATGAACAAAGATTTTCAGATGTTTATGTTGTCTTTACCTTAATGTTAATTAAATTTGGGCTAAATCCAACATTCTTTATAATCCTAAATCCTGGGCCAAATCCTAATTCCAGTCCTAACATTAACACAACTGGAGTTTCACCAGATAAGTAAAAGACTATTTAAAAGAATGGGGACCAAATTACATGAAAAAAAAAAAATTCTTATTAAAAAGAACAAATTATGCCAAAATAATGATTTTCTTGTGCAAAATGCACTTAAAAGCACATATTGAGGCTTTTTGAAGCCGGTTTAAAACACTGACATCAGATTGTTGGTGAGATGGGGTTTTGGAGGGTTTAGAACGTGGTACATACTTTTTATTTATATTTGTATTTGGCGCTGTCACGAACACTGTCAAGATGTAAAAAAAAAAAAAAACAGAGAGAAGTGGTCAAAAGTGTGATGAACTCCATCGGCGCGTGTGCTGGAGTCGTGTCCCACCTTATCAAGTTGAGTGAGGGGGAATTAAAGAGAACCATATGCAGCCTGTGGCACACATTCAGACGGGCCCTGCGGAATTTCGCATGGGCGTGTATGCCCAGTTTATAGTGAAATAAACAGGAGAGTTTTAATGTATAAGTTGTGTGCCTATGTGTGTGCGCATGCACGCATGTGTGTGTGTGAAATGAATGCAGGCCATTACGGTGAGGTTTAAAACAGAATGTCACTCGTAGCGCTGGGCATGTGGCTTTGCTTAGAGTCCATGTTCTCTCCAATTAGAGGGAGAGAGAGAGGGAGAGAGAGAGGGAGAGAGAGAGAGAGAGAGAGAGAGAGAGAGAGAGAGAGAGAAGGAAAGGGAGAGGGAGAGAGTAACTGGAAGTCGTGTGTATATGTTCATTGTTGGTTTTGACCCTGATATGTGTGTATGGGATTGTGTGTGTGTGTGTGTGTGTGTGTGTGTGTGTGTGTATAGGTGCGCGTGTGAGGTCATGTCACTTCGCCATGATGATATAATGAAGGTCTTGGTTACTGTCATGTTCTTGTCGCTCCGTCACGTTCCATTGCTCCATAGCCCTCCTCCTACACTGTCAGTCTCATTCATCCGTCCATCCTCCTCTTTTTCCTTTCCCTCCATCCCTCTCAAGGCTCAGAGGGGGTCTGGCAGACGGCCGTGCCCGTTCTCAGTGCTCCAGAGCTGGCCCATGACGGTGCAGGAGGGGGGTTGGCTACACTGCAGGACGGTTTGGAAAACTAGCCTGTTTCTTTAAGAACTTTTCTCATTTACTCTGCACACCCTGCCTCCCATCATAAAGATGTGTGAAAAATGCATCCGCACATTGGTCCAGAGGTCGTGCTTCAACTGCATTCATGTGTTTTTTCACAGACTATGAAAAGATGCAATTTCACTGTTGTTTTCTGAAGAATTGAATCAAAGTCATTAGGTCTTAACAAGGCCTTTTGGAAAGATGAAGCTTTCAGTGTAAGATTAAACTTTTTAACTTTATTTATTTTTTAAATGTTGACATTTGAAAATAGACGTTTATTATGGTAAATTGACTTTTCTATTGCTATTTTCTACTTTTCAGGCTATTTTAAAATGTTGACATTTTTAAAAAGTCTTTAAGACACAATATTAATTTTATTGTAATAATTCTATTATATTTAGCTTGAAATAAAGACACGCAAAAAGCTATTTTTCCAGCTGTATTTACTTCCTTACTAATAAATAGACAGAATCACTGAGATGGATAAACGATTATCCTCCTGTGTCAGTACTTTGTGGAACCACTTTTTGCTACCTTGAGTCTGTCAGTATACTTCTCTACCAACTTTGCACATCTAGGCTGTGTAGTGTTTGCCCACTCCTCTTTAAAGGACTGTTTAAGCTCAGTCAGATTGGATGGTGACCGTTGATGGACTACAACCTTCAAGTCATTCCTTAGATTTTAATTTGGGTTTAAGTCTGATTACACCACAGAAGGACATTCACTTTTTTTTCTCATTCAGCCACTGTGTGGTGAATCTCGTGCCCCAGTCCTGCAGAGGCACACTCACAAGAGGATGCTACCACCTTTCACTCAACTGTTATAAGACAAACATAGCCATTTAATTTTTAAAAATTATATAAATATATATATAAATTGTGGTGAGATTTCCTGATCCATACATTTTACGATATTTTTGATATTAATCCCCTTATAAGAGCCTGATAAACCAAGCTGATATTTTAATATTTTTGATATAGTTTTTTACATGCATTTAGGTTTTAGGATTAAATGTGGATCATTTGGCCACCCTCAGAGCAGTTATGAGCTCCAAAACAGTTTGTGATAAAAATACTTTTTAACTACAGATGAGAACTTTAAAAAAATACATACAGTGTAAAACAGATTTTTTTGTTGTTGCTTTTTGGAACACAGCATAGTTTAATGTTGTGTGTAAACCATGTAAATGTCTTTGTTAGTGTATCATTCACTTTCCAGTCTGTACAGTGAAAAGAAATGCTTATTTTAAATTAATTATGTTTGTGATACATTTACA
Organism: Hemigrammopetersius urotaenia; assembly: GCA_037974485.1. Taxonomy (NCBI): domain Eukaryota; kingdom Metazoa; phylum Chordata; class Actinopteri; order Characiformes; family Alestidae; genus Hemigrammopetersius; species Hemigrammopetersius urotaenia. The sequence goes on from JBBPDC010000001.1 coordinate 23,949,006, forward strand.
TCCTCCTGTTCATATATTCCTTGAAATAGTGATATTTTTTGAAGTTGAAGTTGAAGTTGAAGTTTATTGGCATGTGTACACAGTACAGTGTACAGAGCACAATGAAATTCTTACTTGAACACCCTCTTCACAGATAGAACATAAAGACATAAAAGACATGAAAGACAACACAGTGCAGCAACAGTAGTCTTAAGTTGTATAAAGTTGTATATTAGTCCAATGTTAGTAGTGCACAGTGAAAAGCATTTTAAGTGATGAAGAAAGGGTAGATAATGGTCATGTAAAATTAATTATGAACTGTTTTTGTAGATTGACATTTCAAAATACATGAAAAAATATAGGATATGGACCCTTTAAGCAGCTAATAATAAAACCACTACTGGAATAAAACCTTAACATCTGTCATGTTCTTTAACTTTAAAACTGAAGATTGAAATTTAAAAACATTTTTCCTTATCCTGTTAAGTTGCTCTCTCTCTCTGTTTCTCTCTCTCTCTCTCTCTCTCTCTCTCTCTCTCTGTCTCTCCCTGTTTATTTATACTAACAGTGTGACATGACTCTCTTTGGCATGTTTAGCACTAAGACAAGAATTCCATATCCACAACACTGCATTGTCCACAGCTGTAATGTCATAATACAGGAAGATGGACATGGTGTACACAAACAGAAGGGTTTGGGCTGCAGTGGAGGGGGATTGAGTTTCGCCCATTGTGTTGCTGTTTTAGAATGAATGCTCTCATGGCCTGTTGATTTCAGAGGAAAAGTTCCCGATATTGTTGCTTTATGAAGTGATGAAGTGTGTGTGTGTGTGTGTGTCTGTGTCTGTGTCTGTGTGTGTTTGGTGTGTGTGTGTGTGTGTGTGTGTGTGTATGTGTGTGTGTGTGTGTGTGTGTGTGTGTGTGTTTGGTTATAAGGCTGTGGCATTATCAGTGTGCGGGCCTCCAACAGGAATGAACAGTCTGGTTTTGGAGCTTGGAAGGCGCACACACACACTCACACACACACACGTGTGTGCTGCTCGGGATGGGGTTTTAATTTAGGTTTATTGGGAGTGAGAGAGAGCAAAGAAACAGAGAGAGAGAGAGAGAGAAATGGAAAGCCACAGTCATCTGAACCCCCAAACTAGGTATGTCAAAACCTGTAAAAGTTAAAAAGAACCTGGCTTTTATGTGTATGTGTGTGTGTGTGTGTGTATTTGGGACTCAGTACCCCAGTCTACATGTGTGTCTGAGTGAGAATGTATGTAAAGTCCATTTGGTTTTGGACTAAACTAAGAAAATATGTAAGCTACTGGGTTTTAAAGCAAGCAAGAGGTTTTTTCATTATATACATACATGATTACATACATCCATAATCGTCAACAAATGTGCCCCTTATTCATCTGCTGGATTGTTTGCTGGTGCTATTGCTAAGCACACCTTCTTGCTTTTGAACAGTGAACCAAACAGTGGATCCTGGGCAATGGTGTTTGCCAGTGGTGCTGCTGCCATCACTCTTCATTAGGTTCATTAGGACCCTGTTAGGTATAATGCATAGTTATACAGATCATGCGTTAACGAGATCATCCTATAAGGAGGGAGTACTCTTTAACTTCACATATAGTATAGTTCAGACATGGATAGCTGGGAGGCTTCCCAGTGGCACAAGTGTCAAAACATGTTGGCTCTATTCAAAATTATGTTGCACACCATTATTTCCCCTCCACCAAATTGTTGTTGCAATGCATTCTTGTAGGTAGTTTTCTCTTGGCATTTGCCAAAGCCAGATTTGCCCATCAGACAAGCATACATGCTATAGTTCAAATGCAGCATTATTAAGTCTAAAACTCAGATTTAAGGAACAAATCTGACTTGCCGATTAAAAGTTTAAAAGGTTCTTAGAGTTGTAATGCCTGTGCGATTGGCTTCACTGTAATCCATACTGTTTTAAAAGTATACTTTAACTAATTAAACAAATTAAAAAAACACCTCACAAACACAATTAAAACAATAGGCAACGTCAATCTGAGCAAGTAACAAGAGAAAGAGGGAGTGGGAGAGTGGGAGGGAGGGGACGAGAGAGAAAGAGAGAGAGAGACACAGAGAGAGAAAGAGAGAGAGAGACTCACCCTTGGAGTTCTCACTCCATTGTGAGATGTAAACAATGCTAGTTTTGATAACCTTTGCCCCCTTGAGTATATGAGTCCAATAGAGGGACGCGCCCCCTCCGCAGCTGCTCCTTAGAGAACAGAGGAGCGAGAGAATGGGAAAAGGAGGAGAGGGAAGGAGGGAATAAAAGGAGAAAAGCACTAATTAAAGTGGTAATTAAATGAAGCTTGCAGCCCTGAGGCTCTCCAGCCCCTGCAGACCAGGCCACATTGCAGCAGACCCAAAGACAACCAAGCGGGACAAAAACAACAGGATCTATTGTTAGTACCAGCGCAAATGTGCGAATTTGTCAGCTTTTATGCTCTAGAAAACAGGTACAAAATTACTTTCCAGTGTATTTAGCAGGTGGTGGGGTCTATGTCTCAGCATTTTGCAGCTCACATTTAACTGAAACATTTACATTTACGGCTTTTAGCAGATGCTTTTATCTAAAGCAACTTTCATTCTCTAACTATAGGGGACAGTCTCCCTGGAGCAACTTAGGGTTAAGGGTCTTGCTCAGGGACCCAGTGGTGGTGCTGTAGGTAGGATTCGAACCCATGACCTATTGGTCTGGAGGCAAGTATCCTACCCACTGAGCTACCTGAGCTACCTCCACCCTGACCATCACAGGTATATGACCGTGCTGGACATCCCATTGCAAAATCATGAGCAGGAATAACAGTTTCCACACTTTTGGAAAGGCTTTCGCCACGCGTTTTCAGTCAAAAGAGATGATGTTGGACGAGAAGGCCTGCCTGTCGACATTTCACTTCATCCAAAGGTGTTAAGCTGGATTGAGGTCAGCCCTCTAAACCAAATTTATCAAACCATGACTTAATTGACCTTGCTTTGTGGACAGGATAAGCATATAATTTTCAAAAATGTCTAAATTGTATGCTGTAGCATTAACAGTACTTTTCACTGGAACTAAGAGGCTTATCCCAAACCCTGAAACACAGTACCAGCCCATTATTCCTCCTCCACCAAACTCTTCTGTTGGTTCTAAATATGCTGGTAGAAAGCATTTTTCTGGTATCTGTCAAACCCAGATTTATTCATCAGACTGCTAGATGTGAAATGGAGAACTACTGCTCTACAAGTGTGTAATTCCAGCATGGCAGATTAAACACTGGTTAAAAGTAGGTAAAGTAAGGATGAAGAAGGAAGTAAGGAGACAAAAAGAGCGTGATGAGATTTGAGAATCTGAATGTGTAATTTGAACAACATGCATTTCAGAAATAACATCCAAAATAACATTTTTTTATTCTTTGTGTGTGTGTGTGTGTGTGTATTAAAGAAGGAGAGACAGCTAGTTTTTTGTGACCCTTAAGTGTTGTCTGAGCCATTTGAACACAAATGTCATTAAACCTATCCCCCACCCCTGGGAAATGTAGTCCCTATTCTATGGTTCTTTGGGAGAAAACCTCTTCTCTGATTGTGGTATGTGTGTGTGGGATTTTGTGTATATGTATGCGTGTGTGTGTGTGTGTGTGTGTGTGTGTACCTTTCTTGGGATGAGATGGATAAAAGACTAGATTAAAGATGAAGTGTCTACACAATGCTGGTTTAGATAGCATTGTGTGTGTGTGTGTGTGTGTGTGTGTGTGTGTGTGTGTGGTTTTCTGTCTATCTTCTGGACAGTGACAGAGGGCAGGGACGAATGAGGAATGAAATACGTACCTACACACGCTGTGTGTTGTGTTGAATTGGGATGTGTGTGTGTGTGTGTGTGTGTGTGTGTGTGTGTGTGTGTGTGTGTGTGTGTGTGTGTGTGTGTGTGTGT
>JBBPDC010000001.1:24006056-24018556 GCA_037974485.1 Hemigrammopetersius urotaenia
CACACACACACACACACACACACACACACACACACACACACACACACACACACACACACACACACACACACTATGTGTGTGCTCTGCTTAGGGTCTTGCTTGATTGTGACATTTGCCCCTCTCTGGCTTGAAACTTGAACTGCTACTCTTTTTCTAAAATGGCACTGGTGAAGATGACTGCCATCACTCAGCATCCTCAGCCTTTGTACCTGAGGGTCCTGCCATTTATTGCTGGTACAGACCAAAGGTATTATAGAAGTGCAAGAGACATGATGTGTGCAGAATGGTCAAGTATTGGTGGTGTTTCAAAGTACAGACAGTTTTGTCAGGATGCTTTCTTGACCTTGAACACCTTTTTATCTGCTCAATGATTTTACTGCGGTATTACACCTATGCCCACTTTGAGAACTACACCAAGTCAGAGTTTCTGCTAGAGGAGAACAATTGTCCTTTTTAAATATCTCAGGCAGATGTGTGTAAATACTTTAACAAAACATGGAAAGCTCCTGGACTGGACAATATCCCTGGCCATGCTCTCAGAGTATGTGGTCATGAACTGGCACATGTATCTTTAGTCTTTCCATGCTCCTGTCCCCAGTCCTCATATGCTTCAAGAGAACCCCCATCATCCTGAATCCTGAACTTCCTGACAGGCAGACCATAAGACATCTCCTCCACACTCAGCTCTGGTACCCCCCAGGGATGTGTGCTCAGCTCTCTACTCTATATCCTGTTTACCCACAACTGCACTGCAACATATAGCTCCTGTACCATTATTAAATGTGTTCCTGGATGCCCGCTGCTTCACTTGGTGAATGGGTTAAATACAGAGGAAGAATTTTGTGCTGTTCACACTGTGTGCTGTGGTGTGTTCACGTATGACAGAATGGTCACTTTCACTTTAGCTGGTCACACCATATAGGTCTGACCAAGATATATAGGTCTGACTTCTTTCAGCCGCTGAAGAGGTTTGGCATGAACTCCATAAGACTCGTCAGCTTATACCGATGTACCTTTAAGACGATTCTGTCTGGCTATATATATTTACGGCATTTATCAGACGCTTTTATCCAAAGCGACTTCAATTCCCTACCTACAGGGGGCAGTCTCCCTTGGGGTTAAGGGTCTTGCTCAGGGGTTGGGGGTGGGGTTGGTGCTGAAGGTAGGATTCGAACCCACGACCTCTTGGTCTGGAGGCAAGTATCCTACCCACTACGCCACCACCACCCCATGATCTGGTAAGGCAGCTGGAATGCTCTGGACTGCAAAGCTCTAAAGAGGTTGGTGATATTGGCACAATGCAACACCAAGACGGAACTTCCAGCCTTGCAAAACAGGCAGCACTGTAGACACAGTGGATTCTCCTTGATCCCAGCCATCACAGCCACAGATTCTCTGCACTCTTGCCATTGGGCAGGCAGTGCATGAGCATCCAGACCTACACCAGCAAGTTTCTACCAGCAAGCCATGTGGCTACTGAACTGCTGAATACTGAACACTTAGCGCATACCCCCTTGAACTCTGTTCCTTCCACACTCACTTTTAAACTACAATCACTTTAAAACTACTGTCACATTAAACATACATTCTGTACATACCCAAAATCTGCTTATTCGTGTGCATGTACACATTACATTCTCTAACCCTACATTAATTCTCATTACTGGTATCGATGTTTCATTGTCATTGGTATACAACAAACCATCCTGCTTTATTTCATCCACTGGAACCAGACTTTTGCTATCATTTCTTTATGTGTTTATTGTTTTAGCAATATATATATATATCCAAAAACAGTGTAACAGGATGCTGCAGATCAGTTGTGGACCTTTGTTTAACAGTTCTGAAGACAGTATGTAATCATATGCAAAATGGGAATTTTCTAAATGACTTTTTAAATGACAAATACTGTTAATCTGGACCTTATAAAAATGTCTGGACCCCAGATACCAGCCTGTTATGTGTGTGTATTTGTATGTATGTATGTGTGTGTGTGTGTGTGTGTGTCTGTGAGTGTGTGTGTGTGTGTGTGTGTCTGTGTCTGTGTGTGTGTGTGTGTGTGTGTGTGTGTGTGTGTGTTGATAGATGAAGTCTGTAGAGCAGATGTTGTATGTTCGCTCACATGGAACTGATCAGCGAATCGCAGAACAGTAGTTTGGTGCTGCTATTACCACAAGCTTCAAAACTCTTTCTCTCTCTCTTCCTCTCTCTCTCTTTCTCTCTCTCCCTCTCTCTCACACACACACACACACACACACACTAACACATAAAGACATCCATGCTCATAATCTCGCCCGCTCTTCCTCTTTTAGTAAAGATTATTTTCTTCACTCCGGTTTCTCTGTCTCTCCCTCCTTTTCTCTCTCTCATTCTCCCTCTCTCTCTCTCTCTTTCTCTCTTTCTCTCTATCTCTCTCTCTCTCTGTTCTCTCCTACTGGCTCTCCCTGTCTCTCTCTCTCGCTCGCTCGGTTTCCCGCTCTCAGTCTGTCTCTCTTTCTGTTTCTATCTCTCCCTCTATGACCACTGACTTTCTTTTTTGCCCTCCCTTGTTCTGCCTCTCCTCATTCATTCTTTCTCCAGCTCTGTCTCTTTTTTCCACCCCTCTCTCTCTCACTCTTAATCACAGTGTCATGTTTTCAAACTGACTAAATGAATCCCTGACTTGTCTTTGTTTTCAACCTCAAATATTTACAGCGGGAGATATCTGAGTGTGTGTGCCAGAAAGGCAGAGCCAAACTCTGTGTGTGTGTGTGTGCGCATGTGTGTGTGTGTGTGTAGCAGCAACAGTAGTGTAGTATAGTGTTCTGGGGGCTTAATTGAGTTCTCAGTGTGACAGCTCTGAATAACTGTAAATTACAACCTGTTAGCAAGACTCTATCATCCCCACAGTGTGCGTATGTGCATAAAATAACATGACATACTGGTGGTCTAGATGGAGACATATACCGATTAAACAGTAACTCCTCCCATATTGCTTAAACCCCTCCTACCCAAGAAATGCTCCAACTATTTACACTGCATTAGACTGTATTCCACCCTTTAGTTTAGCCTTTAACCCCATCATCCTCAGACTATACTACAGCCCTTTCTGGCTAATCAGTTTTCTATTTGTCTTTCATTTTCTTCTTTTAGTTCTTTCCAAAAGACTAGAAATAAAGTGAAGATAGATGAACACTCTCAATACTGCCATCATGTAAACATGTACAAGCACATACTTCACTTATGCCGGGTGTATATTTAGAACCCGTAATGGCTGTGATGTCATGGATCTGTGCTTCTGAGAACAGTCTGGCAATCTGGAGAATGTCAGTCAATCTGTATGTCTGTGTGTGTGTGTGTGTGTGTGTGTGTGTACGAGTGTGCATGCCTTTAATCACCCTCCACATATGAAGTCCACATGGCCCATGGAAACAACGCCACACACACCAATTAAGCACGGACTACATCACACACACTTCATCACCGCAGCAGCAACACCACACCCGTCTTAAACACGCACTTGCGTGTACACACACACACACCCCCATATATATACACACACACACTTCTCACTCATCGATACCCTCCTCCAAAATTGCCAACTTTGAGTTAAACCATACAGCTGTGGTCTCTAAACCTCTTCCTGGAGATCTACGTTCCTGCCTAACTCCCGCGGCAGCTGGAATTGGAGCTTACCTCTGTAGGAAAGTAGATCTCTAGGATCTGTCCTTTAAGGTTAGTTAAACTCTGACCAGTGTCCCTTTCAGTTTTGAGTAGTGCATGCATGCTCCACCTATTTAGTAGATACTTTTAGTGGCTTTACAGACCACTGCATAAGAGAGCTAGTTTAATGTTAAAATTGTTGGTACCTCCACTTGCATCCTTCTTTCGCCTGCTTACAACTTACAATCCTGGTGTTCTTTGCATTACCTATTTGTGTTATATATATCTGGAAATCAATAAATAAAATGCATTGCATTATATATTAATACCATTTGTATAACTGATATCTTGCACACCAAAATAGTCATCATTGCACCAACCAAGGGACCTGACTGTTTCAGCCACTGGGACTAGTTTGTGTTTTGCTTAGTCAATATGATGCTAGCATCTCCTGAAGCAGACCAGTGTGAGTTATAGATGTCTGGACCAATTTCGTTTCAGCCCCTACATATGAGAGTGAAGAAATTCATTTTGTCATGTTTCGTGTGTAAGAATAGCCAACATTCTTATTGCTCAACTTTGTAATAATCCTGTGAAAAAAGAACAAAACAAAAACAAAAACAAACAACATACAAAAAGATATATTTGAATGTGGACGTTTGGTTGGACCCTGGACACGCACTCCACCTCAGCGTCATCAGCATGTCCAGCCTTTTTTGCCCACCCTGCCTACTAACGTACACTCGTCTCTTCTAGTTTGATTGGACTTGTCCTTGCGACTTTGCAGCTTTTTTCTCATTAGCGAAGGCACCTGATTGCTCATTTGCATGCATTAATCAATTACCGCTAATTATTCGTGACTTTCCCAGAAGTCCTCCAGTGGAGCGTTGATTCCATCGATGAAGGAGGAAGGAGAAGATTAAGCGACGTTGAGAGGCGAAAGTCGGAGACTACAAAGCGTGTGCCGACTCTCGGCCGTGTGTCCTTGTCCGTGCGCATGTTAATGCGCTAATGTGTTAATGAAACGCGTAGATCCGCATCCATGTAAGTGGCTAATTTAGCTAACAAGGGAGGGAGAAGAATGTAGTGTCGTGTCACTGTTGATTAATTATTGCTGAAAATAGAGAGCTCGTACACATACTCTCACTCACACACACTTGTGTGATCTGTCTGTTTTCCAAAGATGAAGGTAGAGGAAGAAAAAGATTAGAGCAGATATGACTTGTCAGCTTTGGTCTTGGGTAATCAGTAGTAGACGGCCCAAATCCATTACAGTTGAGTGATGTTCCATTCAGGCCACACTCAAACAATGATAGCACAAAAAACAAAGAAAGTAGTCCATAGTCTGAGAATTCTCGCAAGAATGTGTCCACAGCACTGTCAACAGTAAGAGTAGTGCTTCTTTACTTTTTAAATAGGATTCCATCAAAATTGGCTTCAGATGACAGCAATTAAATCTGTAACACAGATCGCTGTTCACAGAAAGTAAATACAGAAACTAACGTTCAAGTTAACACTCATCACTAATGTTAGCTGCCTACCATGTTTTCTCGCACAGAGACAAAAATGACTTCATTCTGAGATCTGAATGCAGCATTACACTTCAGAATATCCTGCCAAGTGACAATAACTCAAATCTAGCTAATATATTGAACATTCCACTTTTATATTGTTACAACTGCCTGTCGAATTTGGTATAACTAAATTGTAGGATGTATTTTCTGGGAAAAAAATTCTCTCTCTCTCTCTCTCTCTCTCTCTCTCTCTCTCTCTTTCTCTCTTGCTCCCTCTCTTTTTTTCTACCACCGTTTCACCCACAGAAATATATGTATATACCGTTACATCTGTATTTGCAGTCACACATGCTTCCCTTTCTTATAGAGCACATTATCGCTCACATATGTGCTCTTTCTCCCCACGAGACACACACACACTCATACACATAGACTCTTGCCCTTAGGGCGGGCAGTGTAATGGGATTCTGAGTGTTATTTTTGCTGAATAAAATAAATCCCACTAATTAGCATGTTAAGGTGATTGATGGGTTAGCAGACCTGTCTGTGTGCAGTCTGTGTGTGTGTGTGTGTGTGTGTGTTGCCTTGCACTGGAGAAAAGAGACTCTCCAAGGAAAAGAGGAATAAAGAAAGGGAAATAATTTGGATATGAAAAAGGAGAAGAAAGAAGGAAAGAAAAGTAGCTACTGATTGAGTTCAATTTTTTAAAGCTGGAAACAAAACGTAAGTCAGTGGTCTGCGTGTGTGTGTGTGTGTGTGTGTGTGTGTATGTGTGAGTGTGTGTGTGTGTGTGTGTGTGTGTGTGTGTGTGTGAGATAAAGACATGGTTCTCTGTTTGCAGTTTTGCACATATAAAACACAATTATGTTTTCTACCATTTGCATTGGATGTGAAAAAAAATCGTTTGGACTAAATTACGCATTTTATACTTCTAGTTTAGAGTATAGATCTATAGTTTACTGATAAATTCTATGTGCCTTTTTGTAGTCTGTCAAGTCTGGAGCCACACAATCCTGACTCACTGTATACATGATGATAATAAAGGTTGCTTTGATTTTGACTTTGAAATTTGTGCGGTGTTGTTCACTGTGGTGTTGAGTGGAACCAGACATCTGAAGCATTTACTGCCTGTGAAAGAAAATAAAATAAAAATGTGCTGCCCTATGCCTGAAACATTGTTTGACAGTAGAGAAGCTTGTTGCCTAAAATGTATTTCCATGTAAAATCCATTCATAATCCCCAAAGGCAACATATTTTTTCTATGGTTTACCACTATTTTACTGCCATAAACATTTCATAAAACTCAGGTTCACTGGTGGTTATAGATAAATAAATAAATTAGTTACATTTGCATTATCGACATTGTGACCCCTGGTTCCATTCATCACCAATGGTCAGTTATGCTACAATGAAAAATGTTACCACTCAATATGACTTTGTTTTATTCAATTATTCAGAACTTTTAAACAATTGACATTGTTCACAGTATTTCAAGATGACATTTCTCAATATTTTAATTCAGTTTAACTATTATTAATATGATTATATTAATCAAACAACTGACCAGGCTAGTATCCCTGTAGAAGGGGGTTATGTTTTCACTATCATATAACACCCCTCTCTCTCTTTCTTTCTCTTTCTCTCTCTCTCTTTGTCTCTCTCTCTAAACCATGTATATTATATGACATTAAACTCTGGTCAAATAGTGAGTCGAGAATAAGATTAGTAAGAATTTCCACAAATCTGCTACCATGGATTGTTACTGGAGTGTGAGGGTAGTAGCAGTGCTCAGTGTGAAATGAAAGCTGATTCTCCTGCAGGAAACGTGCACAAAAAGGTACAAATGGGGGCAGAAGTGGAATGAAGAATAAAGGTGGAATGGGAATTTGATATGGGGCTTGATCAGGTTATGTGTGTGTACTCTTGATTTTCCACACTAGTGCCTTGCAGTGCACAAGAAAACACGTCCCTCACACTAGACTAGAGAGATGCTAGTAGACTAAGAATCTGCCAGAGGTTTAGTGCTCCACCAGAACCTTGTCGGATCATACATGCACAGAAGACGTTTTGATGTTATGTTGTTATGAGTAGTGCTCAGTTGCCATTTGAGGTTTGTTCCACCTCTTCATTGCCAAAACTGAGAAAAGGCTTGGTGACCTTTAAGAGTGTATGTGTTAAGTCAGTCTATGCTTGAGGTATTATCAGGGCATAGATAAAATGGAGCTGGACTGGTTTTGGCTTTGTAGGTGAGTTTTTTAATCTAATGTGAGCTGCCACAGGAAGCCAGTGAAGGGTTTGCAGTAGTGGATTGGTGTGTGAGAATTTTGGTGTGTTGAAGACATGCTGCTGCATTCTTAATTGTCTGTTAAGGTCTTGTGGTCTTCACAGGAACTCCAGCCAGGGGTGAGTTATTGCAGTCCAGTCTTGTGATGACAAGGGACTGGATTAGTTTCTGAGTGACCTCAATTGTGAGGAATGGACAAATTCTCCTGATATTACAAAGAAGGTATCTGAAAGTCCAGGAGAGACTGTTTATGTGAAATGAAAAAGAGTGCTTTTCATCTAAGAGGACACCTAAATTTTGAACTTTTGGTGTGGGTGTGATGATGGCACCTCCAAATGTTATAACAAGGTCAGATCCTGGGATGGACAGAGGTTCTATTTTACTTGGATTTAGCTTCAGGTGATTCGCTGTCATCCAGTGATGGAAATGTCATTCAGAAGATGCAGAGATCCGGGCTGAGATCTGAGAACCCATAACAATGGTAGGAGAACCCATGTGAAGATATAATATCACTAAGAGAGCGAGTATTTAACAAAAAGAGAAAGGGGGCAAGCACTGATCCATGGGGAACACCAGTGGTAAGTTTTCATAGTGCAGACATAGATCATTTTAAATATCAGCTGTCATTACATTTACATTGGCAGTCAATGGCATTTCCCTTCTCCTGTAATATTCTCCTGTTATTTTATTGGCAATGCAGGGAGGGCAGGCCATTGTCTCCAGCCAGCAGTTAACCACCACATTCACATTGTTTCCTTGGAATAAACACAACTGAAAGAACATTAACTAACTACCAAGCTGGAGTCATGGAAAAATTTGTACTGCAGCTGGAACTAAAGTCTAGAAGTTCAGAAGAGGGTCTCCAAAACTGTCCAAAAAGTATGTGGCATCAAAAAAGTGGTGTTGGTTATTATAAAATAATTGCATTTATCATATATATATATACAATCATTTGAAAGGGGGACAGGCTGAGGGAGAGTGTGAGAGTGTGCGAGAGAGAGAGAGAGAGAGAGAGAGAGAGAGAGAAAGAGAGAGAAGAAAGTGGAGAAGCAGATAATAACAAAGAATTGAATAGAAAAGATGAAAGAAGAGATAAGGTGAAAGGTCAAGTACATTCCATCACCTCCACTTGACTTACTGAGACGCAACAATGAGCCAAGGAACACACACACACACACACACACACACACACACACACACACACACACGTGCATGCTTATTTACTTCTTACGAATGAGTATCTTGCGAACGAGTGGCTTATTCATCCTTTTAGGTAAAAGCTGGTGTGTCTATTAAACCAGGGCAATGATGAGCTGTCAAACTTTCTTTTCTCTCTCTTTTTTTTCTCTCTCTCTCCCTCTCTTTCTCTCTCTCACTCTCTTTCTCTCTCTCTCTCTCTCTGTCTCTGTCCATTCCTCATTCTTGGCTAAAAAGGATAGCATCAGGGGGCCCATTCCTCTTTCACTCTGTCTAAAGAGCATCTTCTCATTTACACTGATCACCAAGGCCACCAAGAGAGGAGCTACAGATTGGGCCGATGGATCTCAGCCAACTCCACACACATAAACACATACACACATACTGCCATTGAGTCCCATCACACTTAGAGCCCTCACAAATCCAGCTTCCCTGACATGGTTAGGTCAGCCTAGATAAAGAGGATCCATTAGGGCCATGGACAGATGGGACAAGAGAGAGAGGGAGAGAGAGGGAGAAAGGGAGAGTGTGTCAGTGTGACCATAACTCTCCAGCAGAAAGTTTTTGTCGTTGTCGAGCACTTGCATAAGTGTTTTGTATCAAATGGCTTTTAATTAACGGCACCCGTTAATGATCTAATTTGCATAGACGGCCCATTTAGACAGAGCCAGTCTCGGGGGTCCTCTCTTTCATTCTTTCCATCATTCATTCACTTCCACGCTCACTCTTTTTTGATCTTGCCCCCTCCTCCCTCATTCTCTCTCTCTCTCATACACACACATTGTTTCCTTCCCTCTCTCTGTTTCCTTTTCCTTTCCTCACTCTCTTGTTCATATAATATGAATATACTTTTACTCTTTGTATCTAAATCACTCCATCCCATTCCAGCTCTTACCCCTTTCAGTTTTCTTCCTCACTCTCTACTCGTCTCTTTCTCCCTCATCCCTTCCTTCATCCTGACCTTCTTCGTTCTCCTTATACACTATATGAATAAAAAATATTGGGACGCCTGACTATTACACTAACAGGGAGTGCATTAATATATATATGGACTTTATTATGGAGTTGTTCCCACGTTGCATCTATAACAGCTTCCATTCTTCTTGGAAGGCTTTTCACAAGAATTTGGAGTTTCTGTGGGAATTTGTGCCCATTCATTCTGTAGAGCATTTCTGATGTCAGGCACTGATGTTGGACGAGAAGGTCTGACTCACAATCTCCGCTCCAGTTTATCCCAAAGGTGTTGGATGGGTTTGAGGTCAGGGTTCTGTGTGGGCCAGTCAAGTTCTTCCACACCAAACTCATCCAACCATGTCTTTAAAGACCTTTCGTTGTGGACTGAGGCACAATCATCCTGGAATAGAAAAGGTTCTTCCCCAAACTCAAAGAGTCCACAAAGTTGGAAGCGTTTCCATGCCTAATGCATTAGGATTGCCCTTCATTGGAAGTAAGGGGCCACCTGAATTCACCTGAATTCAATGATTAAGAGACGTGTCTTAATACCTTTGTCTATATAATGTATATGTATGCAGTAAGTAAAAAAGTAAAAATATTTTTAACCCATTTGAGTCAAGCGGTTTCTTAGCCTCTTAATAATGATTTTCTTGTATTCTCTATCTATGTCTGGCCCTCTGCTTCATTATCTCCAAAGTAGATGCTGGTATACTCTGCTCAACTTTTAATGGTGGGTCATGTCATGCAATAATTCTTCAACCAGGGAGAGTATTATTTGTTCATGTCTGTGTTGTAGATATGTTAATTACTAGGGCTTCATCGATATGCATGTAGGTAATGTTCTAAACTGGGAGTAGACAGATCGATAGATGCTGATTGGTCGTAATTCAGGCCCCTGGACTGGTTACATCATGGCAAGACGGATGTGTTCATCATTAGCCATGCACTTAGAGGCTTTGTGCAGAATCAGCCAAGAATCGGCCTTATAAACAGCTGCATGCCTCCAACAATAACCACATGTATGCATAGACAATAATCTGTATTCAAAAAAAGAGAGAAGCATTTATACTTCTAATACACACTACTAGAGTCACATTTTAGCTCCACAGACCTTAGCCCAGTCTTTTCAATAAGGACGTTCATTTCTCCATTCTGTGCAAAAGTGGAAGTTGTCTGCATTCATAATTGAATTTAAAAAAACTGGAAGACTCGGGATTGTTTCTGATAAGCTTTTCTAATACCAATAAGATTCACTGCGATCTGTCACATAAAAAGTAAAGCCTTCTGTACCTGTAAAGTCTTGCAAAGTGTAATAAGTAGTAGAACAGTATAAAATGTAGCCAACGAACTTTGGCAGCTTCAGTTATTATCAGTAGTAACTAAATAAACAAAGCCTAATTAAGTCATATTTCTCAGCCACTAAACTACAAATGCCAGGGGTGCTTGAGTGATCATGTTATTACAATATTTACATATTATTTTGGATGATTTTTATTTTATTTGAGTAACTCCTACTCAATTACGTACTACTTCTGCTGCTAGAGTTGAAATGTTACAATGTTCACCTTAAAAGAAAAACATGCCTGGCTCTTAATAATATTATTTTTAAAAAATGACAATTTTAATATTTATATATTTAAATGTAAACACTGCACCTTTGTTTTTAATATCACTAAATAGTTTGCATGTAATGTTTTTCTGTGTAAATCCTGCTATTTGCATAGTGTTTTACACCATTGAGACATCACCAATTGTTATCATGCCTTTAGACCAGTGGTTCCCAAACTTTTTTGCCTGTGTCCAAGACAAGCCAGACCCCCCAACCCCAACTCCTACCCATATAAACGCACAAAATGGGATTATTAACTTTTGATTTGCAAAAAATAAGCAGTGGTTTTTGTTCTTATACTGTTGTACACATACACACACACACACACTTTTACGTTTATCAGATTTTATTGAATTTAATGACTACAAATATAATTTTGGTAACCTCAGTGCTGACAAAATTGTGCGCACCCCCTGTGAAACCCCCTCCCCACTAAGCGGGGCCCGGACCGCAGGTTGGGAACCACTGCTCTAAACCACTTCAGTTCAGTGCCATGTGTTAATAGGACCATGAATAATCCTATGCTAACAGAAGCTACTTTTTAGAATTCATGATTGGTAACATTAGCATTATAGCTTATGGTATCCCTATAGGCTATCATGATTATTCTTATTGCTACTAGGGTTTGATTTTTCTTGTCCTGGGTGACCTTTTCACAACAAAACAAAGTCTCCCATTAGTGACAGCAATGGTGGGATCATTTGTCCTTATTTTCTGAATCTATGTTCTTCATTCATTTGTAGTTATTTAGGAAAGAGGTTGGGTTCTACACTAGAATTCATGGAGGTCCAGTCTTTCCTTTGTAGGCCTGTTGGAGTTTTTCTTACATTTCTATGCATTATTATAACAAAAACAATTAATTTTAACTCTTCACTGGTTTCTAGGAAGGTTTAGGATTGCTTTTAGAATTTTACTGTTAATTATTTAAGCTTTACACGGTGAGGCATCGGAATATCTGTACAAACTGCTGACTTACATTTACGGCATTTAGCAGATGCTTTTCTTCCATTTCCTAACTACAGGCTATAGTCTCCATGGAGCAACTTGGGGTTAAGGGTCTTGCTCAAAACCCCCATGACCTCTTGGTCTAGAGGCAAGTATCCAACCCACTAGGCCACCCCTCCCCCCGACCAGCTAACTGTTCATATGGGTGGGTGGCCTAGTGGTGAGGGCTTTGCCCCTGTGATTAGAAGGTTGTGGGTTCGAATCCTAGGACTACCAGTGTCATCACTGAGATTCCCTTGAGCAAGGTACCATCCCCACACTCTTGGTGAATAGGTTAAATCCTGAGAATTAATTT
>JBBPDC010000001.1:24022258-24034229 GCA_037974485.1 Hemigrammopetersius urotaenia
TGTGTGTGTGTGTGTGTGTGTGTGTGTGTGTGTGCGTGTGTGCGTGTGTTCGTGTGTGCGTGTGTGCGTGTGTGTGTGTGTGTGTGTGTGTTCTTAGCGATGATAAATGGTAGTGTTAACAGTAGATAACTCTCCAGCAGATTGAGCTCAGATCAAGGCCAGACTCTGTAAATCCCACCTGAACACTGTTTTGTTTCTAGAGTTGCACTAGTGTCACTAGTGAGTGTGTTTGTGAACATATTGTGGATGGTTTGTGCACACAGACACACATACAGTAACGCCTCAGTTTTATGCTGGATCAGCATTCGCGGAGAACCGAATTGTATCACTGCCACCAGTCCAGGGGGTGGCGGTAATACACTGAAAAGTTGTCAACCACCATAAAAAGAAGAAGAAGAATCCCGCTGCAGCGTGCAACATGATTGCTCTGTGTCTTGTCACCATATTTTAGTGTTTTAACCTCCCCCTCCCCAATTTTAAACAGTCATCTCAGTGTATTTAATATTAGTAAACTGTGCCCTGTCTAAACATATGGGTAGAGAGAATTATTTCAATGTTTCTTATGAGTCTTTGCACACTGGTAATGCTAACCGCTAATGCTAATAACTTTTAAGCAATAACATTTTCTGATTCTGATTATTAATCTACTTTAACATTTTCTTTAAGATCTGGGGAATTTGCAGGCCAAGTTAAAACTCTTTGAACTCTTTTCATGTTCCTCAAACCATTACTGAACAAGTTTTGAGGCAGTGTGACATTCTGGGCATTGTTTTTCTGGAAAACCTGGAATCCTGGCATTCATTCACTGCCTACCTAAACATTGTGGCCAACCACCAAAATTTGCAAGGGTTGCTTTCCAAGAGCACCCGCGAATTATGAAAAACCGTGAATTTGTAAGAAATGCCTATAACTTGGTAAAAATGCCTATAATTGCCTATAAGTGACTATTTTTTATAGTCTAAACCCTAAATATGCCTCCAAATATGCTCTAAGTTTAATATGTTAAAGGTAAACTGAACAAGGGATACTATTGTTTACATTTATATTTATGACATATAACACACTTTTATCCAAAACGACTTCCACTCCCTAACTACAGTGGACAGTCTCCCTGGATGTTGAGGTTAAGGGTCTTGCTCAGGAACCCAGTGGTGTTGTGCTGGATAGGATTCGAACCCATGACCTTTTGGTATGCTACCCACCAGGCCACCACTAGTGGGATGCGAGAATGCTGGCCGGCAGCTGCCAGAGATGTGTCACAGGGCAGTAGCCAATCAGCAGCAAGGCAAAATAAATAACGCTCTCGGATTTGCTACTTTTAAAATTTCACCACCGAGGTGCACTTTTGTGTACGGTTGCGTTGTGTTCTCTTGACAGTACAACATTTTATATTGTTATATTTTATATGGGAATGTAGCTGGATTTATGTTATTTGTTACAAAATTAGTAAATTTTTTACTCTGAACCGCGACTTCACAGGGCTCAACTGTACACCCCTTCATGCCAACTATGTTCTGTCACGACTCGGCCAGTGGCTGGTAGGGGCCACTGTTTTGATTTGGGTTTTGGGGCTTTTATTTTGATATTTCGTCCATGTTGTCATGTTCCTCAGTTTTGTGATTGGTGTTTTGTGATTGGGTTTCTGTCTGTGTCTGCATGTATTTAGTTCAGTCTGTATGGACCGTGGGCATTGGTCCATCGCCTCACTATTCCTGTTTCTAGTCTTGTCTGTATCGGCCCTTGAGCCAGGTTTTGTTTTCTTGTTTCCTGTTTTCACGTTCACGTCCAATAAAGAAACCTGACTTCATGGATGCCTGTCTGTCTTGTCCCTGCTGCCCCCGAGGTAAATCATGGACGTGGGTTCCCCCCGTCGCCCGTGACATGTTCCCTAATGGCAGTGGCCTCTTTCAGTAATGTGCTTTGCAAACACACTGCGAAGAACATTCAGGTCCATTGAGGCCCCACCTCACAACTCATAGGACTTATAGGAGCTTCTTTCGTTTTGGTGCCTTGATGGGTTAGATATATATATATATATATATATATATATATATATCATTGTGTATACATACATACTTGCCTAAGTCTACATGTAACTTACATATACATATACATATGTGTATAGATTTTACAATACAGATTTTACAGTCCATATTTTATATTTCTAGATTGTGTAGTAATTTATTCTATTCTATTGTTTTGCTGTTTTTACCTTTGTACTGTCCAGTTTCTGGTATGACAAAGCAAATTTAAAGATTTATCTTATCTGTTTTATGGCACAGTGATGAGGAAGTGTGTGTGCATTAAATGTAAACTTATCCTATTAGCACTATACTTATAAATGGCATACTAGGATTTAGTCTTTATTACAAATGAGCATAATACTACACAAAAAATGACTGTTGTTCTACTTAAACCCTGTGAACTCAATGAGGCAACATATGTTTGGAGTTTACACATGTCTAGAGTTTAGTTTCATTAGTTTAGAATTGGAAGTACAAGGCTTACATTGTTGACAAAGTCAGTAGTGACCCAAATCCTTTCAATAAATACAAAACTTCGTTTCAGGAACTCCCAGCTCTTCTTTAAGGTGGTGTATGTTAGTGTCCGTTAGGACATTGTATGACTTACTGTCAACTCTAAAATCATAGCGGTTAAAAGCTGAGGACATCCTTTTTAGACAACAGGGTCTCTTTACATACCACCAGGACTGCTGAACTACAATCAGTTTTTGTGGCCAAGACCATCATTAATCCAAGATCAGTCTCTATATATGTTTATATATACCGGCCCTGGTGTTGTCTACGCATCCCTTTTATCAGTGCTCTGACTACAATGTCATGGATAACGTGAATATTTTTTTTTTGGGTGGTGGGCCACTATGTGACTGTTAGAACATTGTCAGAAAAGCACATTTCCATGTTATTTTTTGCTAGAATCCCTGTGCTTCTAGTTGTATGCACTATTGACATTGGGCACAAAGTTTTTTTTCTTTTTTTGCCATTCTAGTGTAAACATGAACATTCCTGCCGAGTGACTACAGTAAAGAGTGCTGAAATAGAGCTGCCAATGATAGAAACCCACAGGTTTGGTTGGCCGTGTATTCACAGTAAGTGTCTCCCTTAACTCACTTAGCTATATCTACCTAGTAATGATGTTCCTTTTAGTGGTGGTCAGGGCGTTTATGACCCACACCTGCCTTACTTTTGAGGGTCAACCTGCCCTACCTGAGCCACAAAAAAATTCTTAATCAATGAACCAAACCCAGTCACATTGTTCCTGTAATTAATTTATGACTTAGTCAGAATGCTGCTTTGCCATTTATTGCCTTGTCCGCACCCAAGAAATAAGCTGACCTGAGCCCACTCAACTGCAACTTTGGATTAGATCATTTTCTGTAGGCCATTGCAACAATTTTACCTAGTTGTTTCCAACCTAAATTCAAAACTAGCTTTCTTCAGCAAAAGTCTGAAAGAGATTTCCTTGAGACACTACAGGATGAGCCCCTCATGCAGGGAGATTTTGAAGCCAACCAACTGATCCATGCAGACTTTGAGCATTTGACCCAGTACATTGTCAGGTCCCATAGCCTTGCTTGGGTTGACCCTGGAAAGCAACTTCCTTAAACTGGCAAGAGACACTGAAAGCATTTCATCAGCTTGCTACAGAATAGGCTGCTTTAAGCACTGCATCAACTCCAGTTTTAAAATCAGCATCTTGGGTTTTCATGCTGTAAACTGTAGCTTTTGGTTAGCATGTCTGGTGATGTTTATGGTTTTTTATGTTTTTTAATGCATTTGCTGATGTATCCAGTCACTGAGGCGAAGTACCCACTAATGTCAGCTGGCCACCACTTTTCTGAAGATGTTTCAGAGTGTACACTAAAAGGAGTCCTTTGTGGTTTCAGTTTCTCCATCAGGCCATACTTTGACCTGTTTTGTTACAGATTTTGCCCTCTTCCGCAGTGATTTGTATGTTGCAGTGCTCAATAGACTGGCATGGTCAGAAGGTTCTAGGTGGATGAGGCAGTACCTTTGTATGAGACCTTGATGTTTGTGTAAAAACTACAACTTTGCTTTTTCTCAAACTAGTGCTGGTGGAATTATCCGCAATCCAAACAATGTATGGTCAGAATCATTCCTGTGGTCAGAAACTGCTGGGTGGAGAGCAACTAATAAATTGTGTATGATAACAGATAGTCTACAGTTTGTAATTGTTGACCTGTAAAGTTAACCTATAAGGGAAGTGGAGCTCAGTGTCCATGGTAGGTGCTACTAATAAACTGGATGGCATGTGTGAGTAAGCGTTTATTTTCCTCGCCTTGCTCGTTCATGCACAGGCAATTGAACATCTAATTCCATCCAAGAAATACGTAGGATTAGGATGTTATTGTGTGTAAAATTCACTTCAAAATGTGTAGGTGTCAGAAAGCACAAGCTGTTACTTAACACTCATGCCTATAATAGCAAGCTTTCTACGTAAAATATCTTTTCAGTGCAAGAGAGAGAGAGGATGGAATGCAGTGCTCCGGTCAGTTGGAGGATTGTTCCAAAGAAGAATGCAGAACATAGCTCAGGGTTCCATTCTATTTTCAGCCACTGTGTTTTTCAGAAAAGCAGCTAAGAGCTATTCCTCAGCTGTATGATGGCTATATAATGAGCATTTAGTACAACTGTGTTGTTTTTTTTTGCTTTTTTTTTTCACGACTGATCGGAGGCCAGTCTTAAAGCTCACATTACAGAAGCAATGCTTGAGCTTTTAGTGTCTTAGATCTGATGTTAGGTCGTCGGCATCTACCCAAGAGCCGATAATGACAGCCCTGTTTCGGCCGTTTCAGTTTGGCCAAGAGTCAGTCTTCAGGGTTACCCAGAGTTCCTTTGGCACATACACATGTACACACACACACAAACTGCTGGACGTGATTCCCAGATTCTCTCTTTGGTCTAACCACACACACTATTGGGGTCAGTGTGTGTGCATGTGCGTGTGTGTTTGTGTGTGTGTGTGTGTGTGTGTGTGTGTGTTTGATGCCAATGGACAGGGCATCCATTCAAATTCTGCATTCTTTCTATATATGACTGCAGTGCTAACAGAAAGCATCCAGGCTGTGTGTGCAACTGTTCAGATTTCTTACCATTACAGATCAGGTAGGGCAAAGATCTCAATACCCTTTAACTACTGAATCTCTAATCCAAAATAGATCATCCAAGACAGATGACTGAGGTGGCACTTGGCTACAACAAGCCTGACTGATTGTCAAAGTTTGTCAAAGATGCTAATTCACTGTATTTAGGACAAAATAATATAACAGTCAATGGCCAAATCATGGTTTCTAGCTAGTTTGAATAACAGTGAAAGTATTTAGTTTAACATTGTGCACATTTATGTTGTATTTCCATTGAAGAGGGTCTACCAAAAGTAACTGTGGTAGCAAAAGTGTTTTGTACATTACTGAATATGCATCACTTTACTCTAAGACTTGTGTAAACTTCAAATGGATTATCTAGTATGCTAGCTATCTACCATATTTGCTATGCAATCCATAGACTACATTTTAATTATTTCCTTTAAAGACCAGCTTTACTGTATGAAGTACTTTTCCCTCCCAACTTCCAAGGCAGATTATCACTGCAACCAAGGAATTAGCTACACTGCCCACCCATTAGGTTACATTGAAGTCAATGACCAATGTTTTCTTCCCTGTTTTTTTGGGCATTGCAGGGACCCATTTAACAGATAATGTCGACCAAACAATACAGAATTAGGAAGAAAACTGAGAATTAGCTTTAAATACCTTATAATTAAAATGATTATTTATTATGTTATTATTATTCTTATTGTCAATATAATTAATTGATGTTACTGTAATGTATCAAGCTACAGTTAAAAATATAAAGGTATGCCCAGCTAGCTACTTTTACAAAATTGACAAAATGGACTTCAATTATTATATACCAAGACAGTAATATACCTTTAAATACAGAAAGAGAGAGGAACAGATAGTGAGAAAGAAAGGAAAAGAGGGAGAGCGAGACAGAGACAGAGACAGAGTTGAAGGCAGACACAGGAAAAGAGAGGAAGAAAGAAAAAGGCCATCAGAAAAGAAAAGAAGAGAGAACAAAAGAGAGCAAGAGAGAGAGAGAGAGAGAGAGAGAGAGAGAGTTATTGACATCCCATGACACACATTAGTGAAACAGTGATTAAAGCAGAATTAAAGCAGAGTTAAAGACCGGCCTGCATTGTTTTTTAAAATATATGTGTTGTTTGGATTGTGTCAGTTCCTTGATTTATTAAAACACCTAAATAACAACTGATTGACCCAGGCCTGATATCACACTCCCAATTATGAAACATGATGCTGTGCAGAGTTCAAAGTATTACTCATCATCCCCATCAAACATTAGGTTCTCATTAAATTGCTTGCTCTATTCTCACCTAGGTCTTTAACCAAAGATTTTCTGCTTCCAGCCAACCTTATAAAAAGTTGAACTGAGCTTTTGATGACGCTCCTGCTATTGAAGCGATTAGTGCCTGATGCTTTGTGTGTCTCTCCGTCTGTCCCACGCCTGTCCTGCTCTATTTGTTCTGCTTCCTTCCGTACCATTCCTCCACTGTGCATGTGTGTGTATGTGTGTGTGTGCGTGTTTATCTTTTCGTCTGCATGTTATCTGTTTTGTGCAGTTGTAGTTTGTATTTTTCCAGTAAGCAATCCTCCAGCGTAGGTAGCAGTTTTATATGCTATACATCTGAGGCTATTTTTAAATTATTTGTTCAGTATTTCAAAAATGTCATTAAAAAGAATTAATTTTCTGTTGTTCATTTCTGCCTTTTTACATACATTTTATCACTTTTCTTTTTCTTATTTCTTCTCTTTCCCTCTGTCTGTCTGGCTCTCTCTCTCTCTTCCTCTTCCTTTCTCTCACTGTCACTCTCTCTTTCTCTCTCTTCTTCTCCTCTCTTCTTCTCCTCTCCTTTCCCTTATCTTTTTTTTATTAATTTTCTTTCCCTTAATGTCTGTTTCTCACATTTTCTCTCTCTCTCTCTCTCTCTCTCTCTCTCTCTCTCTCTCTCTCTCTCTCTCTCTCTCTCTCTCTCTCTCTCTCTTATTTTTCTGTGTCACTTCTCAGGGCTGAACCTTTGTGCCCCAAAGACAGAACCCCCTCTGGGTTAGTCTGGGTTGGGGTGATGTTGGCCGAGAGTGAGAGTGAGAGAGAGAGTGTTTGTTTTAGATCTAGTGTCTGCGTAAAGGAGTTAGAGGGGAAGACGGCAGATTACGTTTTTTGTGTGCTCAATACGAAAGGGCAACTGCCAAAGCTCGTAAAAATCCGATTCTCCACACAACTCCTTCTCAGACATCGACTCATCCACTTAGATATGCCGCCAGTGATACTCACACATGCACACACACACACATACACACACACACACACATACACACATAGCACTGTCACATACACCCGCTCATCCTCTTAGATATGCTGGCCTTAATATCCCATACACAGTCTTTCACTTAGAAACGCCGCCAGTACCATCCCATTCTTTTTCCACTCTTTCACATACAGACACACACACACACACACACACACACACACACACACACACACACATACACACACATACACACATACACACATCCAAAGCCCTGCATTCTCCCCTCTCTCTTTCACTTATTCAAAACAATGTGTTCTGTATTGAATTCTGTATTGATACAGCATTTTATTACATTTAAGACACTTGTTCATTTAATATTGTTTATATGTTTCTGTAATGCTTTATATTATGTTGCCTCTGCCAATGAGTTGCATTGCATGGTAGAACAATTTTGTGGTTGTAAATTATATTACATATGCAAATCACGTTCCCACCCCTTCACAACAATAATGGCAGGCAGAAGCGAGAACGCAGCAATTTAACTGAGTTGTTTTCTTTCTCCCACATAATGTCAGACAAATTACATGGGTGATTGAAAAAAAATCAAGGCCTTAGAATATGATTTTTCATCACCTTTCTTCTGTTTAGACCAGAAATGACCACCACTACAGTAATACCAATTTCTGCTAATCTGGCTGAGGAGACCCCAACAGATTTTAGCTGTTAAAAATATGATACAATTTATAGTCATTTATTTTTCAACCCTGCAGACTGACAGACATATTTCAGACTAAAACATCCACATTTTTGTCTGAAGATTTTAAATTAGGTCTCAGTGGACCAGTGGGTGGGGCCAAACAATATTAACCAATAATATCATGTGTTACCTCCCTCTTCCATCTAGTGAAATGAAGTGTTTCTGTTATACTGTAGTACAGAAGCAAAACGTTTTATGTTTACCTTAATACTTGGTACTTCTTGTGAATTATTGACTCACTTTCTATTATATTCAAAATCAGATTCATTAGTATCTCTCTCTCTATTTCTCTCTCTATATATTTCTCTCTATACATTTTTTTCTTTCAAAATTTTTTTCTCTGTCTCTTTCTCTCTCTCTCTCTCTGTCACACACACACACACATACAAACGCTCACTCATTGTATCATGTTAGCCTTTAATCTACTTGCAGTGGTTTAATGGTTTTGGTGCTGCAGGGCTAGTGACCTACACCCAGACACAGCAACGACCTCTCACCTCTCTCACCGGCAGCACATAGGTTAAGGAGACTAGTGTGTGTGTGTGTGTGTGTGTGTGTGTGTGTGTGTGTGTGTGATTCAGGATGTCGTCTGGTTGGGAGGTCAAAGTTACACTTAGTTACACATGCAAACTTACACATACACTTCAATTCTGAAATTTAGAATCTCTGTTTTCAGTAGTATACCATCAGAATCATTATTATTGACAGTCTTTGTAAAGTCTTTGCCTTCATAGAAATCTCATACCAAAAATGTACAGCTCTGGAAAAAAATAAGAGACCACTGCAATTCATTTTTATATTAGCATCTCTATGAGTTTGACAACCATTCTATGCAAGTGCAATCCAATAGTTATCATAAGATTATTTTATCTGTTTTAGCAGAAAAAGACACTTAACTGCAGTGTCACTTAACAACAGGTGATCCACCAGTTGTTAAGAAAATGTGAAGAAAATGTGTTATTAGTGATAGTGTAGAACACTTCTCAGTCAGATTCTGTGGTTGGAATAAGTGATTCCAAACTTTTGAAGGAATACACAGACACACACACACACACACATATATATATATATATTTGTGTGTGTGTGTGTGTGTGTTGGAATGGCTCATCTCTCCTTCTCTTCACTCCTGAATGCACTGATTCATCAGCACTTTGCGGACTGGCCAAACTCAAATATTTGCTTCACGCATATTTAATATTTATGATGAACCAGACAAATATTGGATTTCGGATTGAGTGACATGAAGAGGTCAAGTACAGGACTAGTGCTGGGTGGGTGAACAGTGTGGAGAGGTACAAAATGTGTGTGTGTGTGTGTGCATGTTTGCATGTGTGTTTGTGTTAGAGACATATCCAGTAGCTGTTGGACGCTCAGTGTGTGTATGCTGGAGGAACAGAGGTGTTTGAGGCTCAGCCATGTGGAGGGGGTTGAGGGGGACTGGGGTGAGTGTGTTTGCAGTACCTGTTGGGCTTAGAGGTCTGATCCACATCATAGAGACGCTCTGACTGCACTGATTGCGCACACACACACAAACACACACACACACACAAACACATACACACAGACACACACACATTTTCGCTCTCACCACTCTGTATTTCAACTGAGATCTTAATAGGACTGCAAGCAAATATTCTTGAGAGTTAGAGTGTCTTCACAGGCATGAAGAGCAATTTGTTAACAGTTTATTATTGATTGTCTATGGTCACAATCTGTCAAGGTTGGTAACCGGAGATCATCCACCCTGTCACTCAGCACAGGCTTACCACAGGGATGTGTGCTGAGACCTCTCCTCTACACCATCTACACCAGTGATTGCACCCCCACGCATCCCTGTAACACCTTCATTAAATTTGCAGATGATACCACTCTGGTTGGGCTCATCACTAACGATGATGACACCGCCTACAGAGATGAGGTCCAGTGTCTGATAGAATGGTGTGACTATAACAACCTATCCCTCAACCCAAGGAAAACCAAGGAAGTGGTCATTGACTTTCGTAAGACAAAAGCTGACCCCCCTCCATAAAAGGTGACTATGTAGAGAGGGTGTTCTCCTTCAAGTTCCTTGGGACCCACATACCCGAGGACCTGTCTTGGACTACAAATACAACCACCCTAGTGAAGAAAGCCCTCCATTTCCTGAGGGTCCTGAGATGGAACAAGCTACAGACTGACCTGCTGGTGTCCTTCTATTGAGCCACAATCAACAGTGTGCTGGTGCATGCTATCCCCATGTGGTACGTTGGTTGCACAGTAGCTGATATGAAGAGACTCCAGAGAGTCACCAGAACAGCACAGAAGGTGATCGCCTGTCCACTCTCATCCCTGGATTTCATTGCCAGCTCTAGGTGTCTCTCCAGAGCTAGGGCGATCATAAAAGACCACCTCCATCGTAACCACCACCTATTCAACATACTGCCCTCTGGAAAAAGGTTCAGATCCATCAAGTGAAAAAAAAAACAGACTGAAGAATACTTTCTATCCGTGGGCAGTCAGAACTCTTAATGCACCAGATCGCTGACAATCTTCCCACTCTGGCATTTTTCCCTTCCTTAATTTATGGTGACCACTTTTCACTTTCCTTTGTGCCACCTTTGTGGCCTGCCAGCTTATTTCATTGTCCAGGCAACTGTAAAATGACAATAAAAATCTTGAAGTCTTGTTCTGCAAAGAACTAGGCAAAAAATAAACAGCTTTTTATGTAATATGTTATTTCAAACCAACACAGAACAACTCCCTCATGCCCCCTCCTCCAAAAAACTCCAAAAAACACTGACCTGTAACTCTATGAGCAGAACCAAACCTGTTAACAAATATCGTATTACGGAACACCTTCCCATAAAAACACAGCGTGGTATTATGAGCATATCGTATTGCTTTTAATGTCAAGTGTGTTTGAGTGTGTGTTTATGTTCTTTTCACCTCACTCTTTCAAAGCCATTCACA
Organism: Hemigrammopetersius urotaenia; assembly: GCA_037974485.1. Lineage (NCBI taxonomy): Eukaryota > Metazoa > Chordata > Actinopteri > Characiformes > Alestidae > Hemigrammopetersius > Hemigrammopetersius urotaenia. The sequence goes on from JBBPDC010000001.1 coordinate 24,033,336, forward strand.
CGAGAATTCTTCTCTCTCGCTTTCTTCCTTCTCTCCATCTTTTCATGTCTCCAGCAGTTTCTCTTCTTTTTTTCTTTTCCATCGCCACCTCCTCCTTTTTCTGATAAGAAACTCATAGAGAACATACTCAAACTGTAACTCTATTCCATGCCCTTCCTTGGATGGGAACAAGGGAGTAAAAGGAATGAATTGGAAAGAGACAGAATGTGTCAGGTTTTTTAAAGGTCATGTAGTTAACAGAGAACAGTACCTAGAAGATTTTGTATTTAGGTTTTGTATTAGAATATGTTGTTTAAGCTAAAACAACACACATACACACACACACACACACACACACACACACACACACACACACACACACACACACAGCATAACTGGGAATATATCTATGTCTGTTGAACCAATAAGATGATACATATGGAGTGTCCCTTACAAGCCTCAAATGTCCAGAATGACTGGCAAATGTTCCGGTGATTTTCTGTTAGCTTGGCGCCAGAACTACTACTAAAAGGAATTTATATTTTTCTTTTTTATTTTTTATCTAATAGGCACACACACTGTTAACACTTAAGGGTTAACTGGCTCATTTCTCTTCATCATTTAGAATAATAAACATGGAGAGGGAAACAAAAGAAAGAGGTACAAAAAGCAAGAGAAAGGGATCCTTCAATAAAGGTGTGAAGGTGCCAGATACAATGCAAGATTACAGCTGTTAATGTGAGTTAGAGTAACATGAGCTGTGTGTTTTCTACTACTCTCCTTTTCCAACAAATTACATATTGTTCACCTAATTGGAGTTCAAGTGAAGGAAGTGAATCAGCATTTGTGTGTGTGTGTGTGTGTGTGTGTGTGTGTGTGTGTGTGTGTGTGTGTGTGTGTGTGTGTGTGTGTGTG
>JBBPDC010000001.1:24082537-24096281 GCA_037974485.1 Hemigrammopetersius urotaenia
TGTTTCTATCTGTGTGTGTTTGTGTGTGTTTGTGTGTGTGTGTGTGTGTGTGTGTCTCTCAAGACATTAACATTGTATAAATAAAACATAAATGGTTGTTTATGTCAATAAGACATGATAGGTCTGTCAGTACATAATGCTCAAGAGTCTCCAGCTAACAGTCTTCACCTTGAGACTCATCTAGTGATGTACCTAGGACTCCTGGCAGATGCTTTTGGTCCTACTCATTCAGTGACTGTGTTACGTTCTTACACAGTGGTATGGAACTTAGGGTGGTTCTAAACCAGACAGAACTGCTGTGTTGGTGCTTGAACAACAGTTTATCAAACTAGAAAAATGAATTTCCTGATAAATACAGAAATTCCCCAGTTGATATGCTACAATGTTGCTAGATGCTTTCAAAGTCTTGTTCCTAGTGTTTTTCCTGGTCATAGCTGTGGTAGCACGGCTGGTTGCTAATGTGTCAGTAACCAGTTGTTGTATCTCTGGCACTTGCCAGGCTGTTGCTAGGTGATACTGGTCATTGATTGGGTGTCAGTTAAGTGTATTTGTGTCATTCTGATATAAGTAGGACTTTTGCCGGCCATTCATTCGCATAAAAAAAGTGAACATTTGTTTGAACACTGTATATACAGCTTTAAGAACTCTACTGACAATATTGTGTCCATGTCATGCAGGTGCAGTGTATATGTGGCTGTATGAGGAAACTGTCTAATCTGTTTGTGTGTGTATGTGTCCACATGTGTTTGTGTCCTCTGCAGATGTAAATACTGTGATCGCTCATTCAGCATCTCCTCCAACCTGCAGCGGCACATCCGCAACATTCACAACAAAGAGAAGCCTTTTAAATGCCACCTCTGTGACCGCTGTTTTGGCCAGCAAACCAACCTGGACCGACACCTCAAAAAACATGAGAATGGTAATTTATCAGGTATAACACACACAGGCATACACACACATAATGAATGCACATCTACGTTTATGTTTACATTTACAGCATTTAGCAGATGTCTGTATCCAGAGTGACATACATCGGTAGTCCACATCTTATCTTCATACCTATAATGCTATACTTATATCAACCGTTACTGCCAGCTAAGTTACACACCTTAACAAACCCTGTGAGAAAAAAATCTACATACATGTATAACACACACCTACGTGTCTTTAGTGCTTACAATATTCTGCTATATTCTGTAACTGCTTTATTCTGCAATTACTATAAATTCTTTCGTAACCACAATGAATGGTTCAGTAACTACTATAAAACAACTATACAAGGTATGTAGGGTGATTAACAGTGGGCTTACTTTTCAATCTCACACACTTAACACATTTTCACATATGTACTGATGCACATTGCTGTTTGCAGGCACGGCAATGTCATCTCCGCAGTCAGAGCTGGACAGTAGCAGCGCCATCCTAGACGATAAGGAGGACTCTTACTTCAACGAAATTCGCAATTTCATCAGCAACAGCGGCCAGAACACCGCCTCACCTCCGCACTCGGACGAAGGGTATGCATAATCGTCATTCTTCATCCATCAGTAGCTTGGGTGTAAATCTCTGATCTTAAAATGAAAAGAAATGCAGGATTATTTACTACTATTTATTACTATTTATTATTTTTAATGTACACTGATTACATAACATTTATTATCAGGAGTTTTAGTAAAGGAGTGTATTAGGAGTGTTTTAGCAAACATTTTAAAAACATTTCATGAAATAATTACTGTACATTTTGTTGCTTGAAAAAAAATTAAGGCGCAAGTGGAGTTAAATAAAGGGAGTCAGTTCAGAGTCAAGTCAGAGTTTAGAGTTTTAAATGAAAAGTCAAGTTGTGAGTTGGCTAAGGGCAAGCGTCCCTAAATCAAGTTTCTTCTCTGGGTTCCACTACCAGTGTTGGGCAGTAATGTGTTAGTTAGTAACCTGTTACAGTAATTTGATTCTTTTAAAATTGATAATTATATTACTGTTACAATATTAAGTAACTTTACGTTACCACTGCATTACCAATAAAATCAAGTGCTTTAACATTTATATTGTAAAAACAGAAATAATAATGCACAGTAAATAAATAAAATATTAATCCTGTCGCCAAACAACAAACCCTGACTATAGTCTCACATGTAAACTCATACAGACAGACACACACACACACACACACACACACACACACACGGACTGTAGCCTATTAGTCCGTCAGTCTTCAGTTCACACTGCTTGCTGGAGGCAGGAAGGCAAAGTAATTATACAAAAACATCAGTGAACACGGAGCACCTCAGACTTTATTAATTAACCCTCATCTGTGTGAGTGTGTGTGTGTGTGTGTGTGTGTGTGTGTGTGTGTGTTTGAGTGTGTGTGTGTTATTAATTACTCTGTCGCCAGCGGCTTAGACACCAGGTGGATGTGCTCGGCCAGTGCATGTACTGCAACACCCTTTGCTGGCCTGTGTGTCTGTGAACGTGCATGAGTGTGAATGTGTGTGTCTTGCTTTGATTGTCAGACAGATTGAGGGGTTGATAGAAGTCTAGCAGGCCCTTCGTCTGAAATTTTCTCCCTCTCTCATTAAGAGCGGGAGGTAAATCATTGCTGGGATTGCTGCCGTGTGTGTGTGTGTGTGGTTAACAACAGCCCACATCTGGTCCCAACATGTGTTTGTGAATAGGAAGTGGGTGTAGGAGTAGAGGTCAAAGGCCGCTGAGTGTTTCCTGTCAAAGTAGACTGCTCCTGATAGATACTTTATCCTCTGCAAATTACCAAAACTCACCTCTTTAATTAACCCATCTGTTTTCATCATCATGCCATTTCTGTGTGTGTGTCTGTGTGTGTGTGAACATTTTTTTCTCAACTCTGTAGTGTTTGTTTTGTTCCACAGTTCTGCCTTCGCAAGTGCAAACAAAATGTTTTTTTAACAGTAATTTAATGTTGTGCAGAATTTTTTTACAAGCAAAGGTTGGCAGCTTTGAGAAAATGATGTTGATTGTTTTCCCAGTTTTGTGTGGCTTACCTGCTCGCTTGATGTTTCACCACTTTCCTCATTTTTCATATCCCTCGTCTCCATGCTCGCTCCACACATACAGCATTACTTTTTTTATAATTTCAAAAAAGAAAAAAATTTCTGGAAAATTTGGAAAAAAATTGAACTCTCTCATGCTCCCTCTCTCTCTTACTCTCTCTCTCTCTCTCTGCTGTTTTTCTCTCTTTCTCTCTCTTCATTGTGTCTCCTTTATTTCTCTCTCTCTCTCACCTGCTTTCTTTGTCTTTCTCTCTCTCTTTTTCTCAGAAAGTAAGTGATGTGCATTTTTGGTAGCTGTTGAGTAGGAGAGAGACTAATAATTAGTAAATCACATTTAATACTATGACGTATTCCGTTTGGTTAGCTGTACTCTGTCTCTCAGCCAGTATGTCCGTTTGTGTGTGTGTGTGTGTGTGTGTGTGTGTGTGTGAATGCGTGTATGGAGAGGAAATGGTTAGTTTGGCTCTCTCTTTTCCCAAACGAAGCTGTCGGCTAAATATTTGCCCTATTAGATGAATAGGAGATCAAAAAATAAACACAAGAATGAGAAGAGAGAAAGAGAGAAAGAGAGGGGGGGTGGGGAGAGAGGGAGACAGAGAGAGACAGAGAAACAGACAGAGAAGAGAAGAGAGAAACAAGAGAGAGACATGCACAAAGAGAGCGAGTGCGGGCGGGGAGGGGAATGCTAAAATAAACAGTAGGACAGTGTCAAGCTCCTTAAGTGCCTTTCTGATGGGAGCTACACTGCTCAGCTTAGCCAGGGCCCCTCTCAGCACTTTATCAAACACACATGATTCCTTCTCCAGTGACCACTGATGATTGGATTTTATGACAGGAGGAAGTTTGCCATGCACATTACTGTGGTCTGTCTGTGTTCGTGTATGTTAATGTGCTGTAAGTCCATGCAAACTTGGAAACATGGACTGCTAGTGTAAATGGGACAGGAGACAAAAAAATAAGCTAGATAAAGCAGCTTTCATCTCTGTTGTGAGGACACAGTGGACTAAGATGTTGCCAGGGCCAAACATATAGATGCAAAATTTAGCGCTATAGTTTTGTACAGTTGTAAAAATATAGGTGCCCCTGGATAATTACACTGACACATTTAGTATATTTTAAATAGACATTGTGCACAAGAAAATAGTAAAGTTTCTTGTAAAGGATGAGTTACTTTTATGTACATCAAGAAAACACATAATTTGATCACGCAAATAGTACTTAGTAAATATAGTAAATAGTAGTTAACATTATGAAATTTTTGTGTATAGCATACCCCATCTCTTACATTTGACAATGGAAATGCATCCCATTTGCAGTAGAAATTAAATATAATTTGTTGTTTTATTGTGATTTGTAGGTTGAATCACAGCCATTTTGAGGCAAACAAAGCTGCAGCCAATCAGGGCTCACAAGACCTGGATGAGGAGGAAGGGGAGGAGCAGGGGCCGGAGGAGGAGGAGGCGGAGCATAGCGATGGTGCCGCAAAACCCACTAACAAGGTTCCGTCCAGTAACCTTGGGGATGACATCAATGATGACCTGGATTTTGATGGGCCAAACAATCTGGACATGAACTGCAAATCTTCACCGCAGAGGTGGGGGCCTAAGAACATACAAATCGAACCTGCCCATCAAAAGAACATTTTTCCCATTGAGCCAAATTTAGTGGACAAGCAACATTGTTGGTTTCCTTCTGATTTGCTTCTGTAATTTTGCACTGGCTCCACAATATAGTAAGAAAATGTAGCAAGTCATGTGAACACCCAACCATTTACATTGTGAAAAGTGCATACTTAACCATGTCTTGAAACAAGTTCTAAAATAGACTTGCTTATTTGGTTCCTACTGTTTTTACTATGCACAATGCACTATACATCCAAAAGAAGCCCTATATAATAAGATGCACCCTTTGCTCACAGTCTTATGTCCATGTACAGTCAAATTATCTTCACAGAAAAGCAATTTTAAAAAGCGAGCGGTGCTCTGGAGCAGCTGTACACCTGCACTTGGCTCTGGTTCATTGGAGGTTCACTCTCTGGAGTCATTGAGATCCATCTAATACCTTTGGAATGACTTGGCGGGGCCATTGTTAACCCGAACTTGTCAACCCACAGCACTACCTGTGTGTGTGTGTGTGTGTGTGTGTGTAGTACAGTGGATTCAGTTTTTAGTGTGATGGGCTGGGGGGAAGAAACTCTTCCCCATCCTGGCAGTGACATCCCGGATGCTTTAGAACCTTTTGCAAGACGGAAGGAAGGAAAAGATGGGGTGTGTGGGGTCATCCACAATGCTGGTGACTTAGCGGATGCAGTGTGTGGTGTAAACTTCTGTGAAAAAGGCGAGAGAGACCCCAATGTTCTTTATAGCGGTCCTATCTTCTGTAGGGTCTTGCGGTCTGAAGCATACGCTGTTCCCGTACCATGCCATGATGCAGCTGCAGAGCTGTCTCTGCAGTACCTCTGTAGAACATAGTGAGAACTCTAGACGTGTGAGTTCTCTTCACGTTAGCCATGTTTAGGTGGAGAACCTGGTTGCTGGAAGGTGGAGTGGTCTTACTCACTGCCATGCCATTCTGTCCCTCAAACGCTGTGAAGAAGGGATTGAGCAGATCTCAAAGGGAGGCCTCAGGGTTGCAGGCAGGTGGAGATGTCCTATAGTTGGTGATGACCTGGATGCGCCATACATCCCCAGTGTCCTGGAAGTGGCCATGGATTTTCTGAGCATGTGCGCACGTCGCTGTTCTGATAGCTCAGGACAGGTTGGCACCTTGCTGTTCTTAGAGCAGCCTTATCAACCCGAAGGCAGTGTCTTGGGTTCTCAGCTGCAACTTTTGCAGTCTTTGGTGGCTTCTGGTTGGGCCATGTGATGTCATCAATGCACTTGCTGATAATGCTGGTCATTGTCTACAATCCTTTGGACAGAAAATGTACTTCTGTTCTTTTTTGAGGCAGCAGTATGTTATACAGGGTCACATAAGGAGGTTTTTAATAAGTATTATTTATAAAGTATTAATAAAAAGTATATGTATCAATAAATGTTTTATATGTGAGCAAAACCTTTAAGTTTCACATAACCATCATGGACGCACATGTAAATAATGACATGCACATCCTCAGGTTTGATGATGAGGAGGAGGATGAAGAGCACTGTGGCTTCTCCACGCTGGACCAAATCCGCCACTTCACCATGGACGAGGCAGAGCTCAGCGCTGTTGATGTCGATGACTTCAGCACCACTCACCTGCCTGAGACCATGAAGCAGCCACTGTACAGGAAGTCCAAATCACAGGTATCAGCGAGGTGCTGTTCATCAGCAGCCTTTTAGCACTTTGAAGCCTGGAGTTAGCATTGTTATTTTTGCATTCAGTTAACATTGCATAAGCATTTCTATGTAATTACATATTAATGGCTTATATAAAATTATTCTACCATTATAATTATACCATTGATCATGAATGTTTATGCCCAGTTCCATTTTCTTTACCGCCAAATTGTCTGATGTACATTTTTATTCACTCCCCACACATTTTCCAGAAGATTTAGTTATAACAGTGCAATAAAATATTGACACTGACTGACATTTTAAATATGTCAGTGAAAAATCAATTGGCTATTGATATCAAGTTACACTAAAAGTAAGGCAAATGGCTAATTATCACAACATATAATAGAGATAACAGGCTGGCTAATCAGTTTAGCTGATTCTTAAAACATTCCTGTGTAAACCACTGAAATAATTCACTGGTTATATGGGCGAGCAGAATACAGTCAATATATTAGTTTGACTGAAAGGCCATTTTTTCCATCATAACATAATATAGTGGGTGTATTCATTTCTATATTCGATAACTCTCTCTCCTATAGGCCTATGCTATGATGCTGTCTCTGGCTGATAAAGACCCTCTACCCCCATCTCCTCACACCGCCTCAGTGTGGCACACACTCGGACGAACGGCCGAATCCAACGCCCTCCAGTCTCTCAGTCATGTATGATGCTCTCTGCACCATGACCTCTGACCCCAACCACAGGCACTAGGACTGAACTTGGCCTTCACCGGGCAGAGAAACCGCAGCTCATTCGCTGCTGGCTGCAGCACTTAATTGTCCTGAAACACTATTGTTTGGGTCTGTGGTCTGTGCACACCCAGTAAAAAAAACACTACTTAAAATTACTCAACCTGACCAATTACAGATGACCTGATTGATCTTATTCAAATTAATGATATTTTAATGATGGTAATTAATGACAATATAGTGATGATGATGATTATCATGCTGATAGTAGTAATAATAGTTGTATTTATTCTGTCCAGTATCTATGTTTTGCACAGCAACGGCAGCTGATGAACAGGGGACGAGGTTGATAAAACGATGGCATTACGCTACAGTTTCACTTTGCGGTTTTGTTAGTTCAGATGGTTGTAAATGGAGCCCCTGTCTGGTCCCCTGTGAGAGTCTTCTACTGTCGCTGTCATGCCAGATCCTCATAAGGATGTTGTTTTCCATTTTTTTATTTTTGTACACTGTTAGAAAATTCCAGCTGATTTTTATATTCTAGGAAGATTTCATAAGACAAAGTTCTGGAGAGACAAATTTACAGCAACAAAAAATATCTAATTGTATGGCATTAAAGGTACCACTGTATAATAACACTACCATTATAAACGTATTAGGCATATAATAAAATGCAAATAATCAAATGTAATAAACATCTGAGCTCTAACAATATAGATGAAAATGGCCTCACGATCTGTTATGTGTTATAACTGGGTAGTCTTATAAAGTGGTATCAAAATAAAATATTAATCCTGTCGCCAAACAACAAACCCTGACTATAGTCTCACATGTAAACACACACACACACACACACACACACACACACACACTTCCACACCGTCACTCTTCTTTTGGGGCCTGGAAATGCCAAGCTGACGTAGAAGAACTTGCACCAACCAAACCTGATTGAAGGTAGCAGTAATCTGGATTTGTAATACTGAAAACAAAATACTGACAGGCCAGCAAAGATCTCAACTGACCCACATAGAAAAGAATATATCATTTGAATATCAAGTCTCCAGTGCCCGCATTTAAGAGAAACCTATTGCAATTACATGAAAGCATTCCCTAGTAAGTTTAGATCAAACTGAAAATCCTTTATGGTGTGCTAGTTCAAATTAGTATTATTATAATGATAAAATGAAAAGACAATGGATTAAAAGACAACTTTAAAGCAAATGATTCATTAAATGAAATGTGTGCCCATTAAATCACTGGGTATCCCGTGTCCATGTTCATTCATAAGAATAAAATATCTCCCCAAATTCAAATATAAAAAAAGCAATCTGTGATAAAACTTGCTACTTGTAAAAATAGCATCCAGAAGGTCCAATTAGAGCTAAAAGTGCAGGACAGGTCGCAAAAACTATGGACGGTGCACAGTTGGCTTGTTGTGTCAGGTCCTTATAATGTGAGTGTGTGTATCTTCTCTAGATGCCAGATTTTGGTAGTGTTTTTCATTCCCTCTGCATTATAGTTTAAAATTATAACTACAGCTAGGATTTTGATTGGAAAATATGAAAATGACAGGATCTCTAAATCCAGGCCTATACAATTTGATACTTTTTAGGACTGTGAATGGACCACATTGGCTCAAACTAATCCAATCAATCTGGTTGGAGTCATTTAGGCCTAAGCTCATTGGGCACTTTATTATCCGTGATTTGTCAAACATCAAATTTAAACACTCCAGACTTAAAAAGGAGAAATACATGACCATGCCAGCACAGTCTGGGGCCCAGTACTACATTACTGGAACAGTTTCCTTTAAACATTGTACAGTAATTATCTTTGACCGACCATCAGTTCTTAAAGGGGATTTTATGGCGTAATTTGCATTTCAGTTCATCTTAATGTATAAAAATGGGGACTCAACAGATTAGGAGACTGGAGACTGCTCTTATATACAAATACTCATCTTATCGGGGAAAGAAGACGTAAAGAGGAGAGGGTGTGACTGTTCTCCGATACCATCCAATGAAAGCACTGCATCTTCAACCTGGTCTCCGCCTAATCTCTCTGTACTGCCAATAGTGGCAGATATGTTTTCTGTAAAAAATGAAAATAAAAATAAAAAAAGTGATTATCTTTGGAGAAAGGTTGTGTAATATAAAAAACTTTCTTGTTTGTTTGTTTGTTTTTCTAAAACTAAGAAAAGCAGAAGTACTGATGTTTGTAGAACTTGAGTCGAAGGGCATTCTTCTTTAGCCGGCCAACGATACCACTAAATAGCCTGTACGCTAGTCGTTAGCTATTCTGTTCTCATGTGGGTTTTTGTTTCTAGACAATCATGGGTTTATTTTGTTTTCTTTTTTTTTCAGTATTTTTTCATGGGTTCACTAGTTTCCATTTGCTCTTTCGTTCATTCTCGGTTGATGTCGATGTTATTGCTGTGTGTGTTAAGAGGTGTATTTATTTCTTGGCAAAACTGTAGTTTGTTTACTGACTAGCACTGCTCCTGAGCTTCCCCTTTTGGATGAAAAAGGGAGAGCGACTCCACGCTTGGCTGGAGTCTGTAGAATACAGTATGTCTGCGTGCCAGATAGTATTAAAAAATTCATCCCATCTTATACTTCTAATTAAACTGTTAAATGATAGTTATTAGTTTTTTGGTTTTTTTTGTATGACATTATTGATTCAAGTGTAAAATACTACAAATGCGGGGAATGGGGGTTAAAAAGGAAAGAATGATATGAAAAAAAAAACAGCTGGTAATATTTCCTTCCTAAAAAAACGCATGATCGGTTTGGCTTCAAATTGTACCTGACATTTTCTACGGTTGTCTGCAAAAGCTTGTGTGATATTCGGGTCCCTGTTGAGTCGTCGTGCCAAATCTTACAGACTTTCGTTTGTTTACCGTCACACGTTGAATGACTGGGTCTTTACTATTTTTGTTCATTTTTGGTTGTTTTGTTTGTTGTTTATAATCCCATTCTATGAGTAATTGGCGAGTTGAGGTACTTTGCTTTCTACGATGTAACTGTAATGCATTTCAATTCAGTAATGTGGGCGGAGCAACTATGAAATAAAGGACTCCAGTGTAGACCTGTGTACTCTCTCTCTCTCTCTCTCTCTCTCTCTCTGCGCCTCGATTTTTGTTTCTCTCTTTTCTCTCTCATTCGTGGCTACTGCTCCCTGTTATTAATGTAAAAAGTGTCCCTTTCACTAGTACATTTATATTTAGGGAGTCAGAGCAATCCATACTCACCAATAAGCCTTTAAATAAGATGGTTTGGTACATATTCTTAAAAATCACATTTAGGTCCATTGCTAACTTTTGTTTCCACAGTGAAAGCAACACTTTTCTCTGTTATATTTAATGCTGTCCTGGCTGCTAGATGAAGAATAGTTTGAACAAAAGGCTTTAATGATAAAATAACCAAAATACCAAATATAATGCCCTTTGTGAAGAAAATAAAAAGGAAGAAAGTCTGGGAAATACAGAGAAACCAACCAGCATATTAGAGTCCAAGAACATTCATTAAGTGACAACAGAAGCACACAATTGTGAACGAACTGGCAAAATTAAAATAATAAAGCATAGATGTAACAAATACAGAAATTAAGGGGCAAAAACAAAAACTGGTTCAATAAACCAGAGCATAGGAGTGTCTTCCCTGATTGAGATGCGAATGAGGGCGCTTGCTGGACATTTTTATGTCAAGAATTTTACCTGACATTGTCACATTATAAAGCTATCTTCCTGAGATTCTTTCTCAAAGAATGTTCTCATCAACATCAGCTCACTGTTCAGAAGTGTGTTGTACATACACTGTTAGAACAAAGGTACACAGGCATGGACTATAATGATATTGCATTCAAATACATAGACTTCAGTATGGAGCTGGCTCCTGCTTTGCAGCTATAACAGCTTCCACTCTTCTTGAAAGGCTTTCTACAAGACTTTGGAGTGTTTCTCCGTTCCAGTTAATCCCAAAGGTGTTGGATGGGGTTGAGGTCAGGGCTCTGTGTGGGCCAGTGAAGTTCCTCCACACCAAATATAATCACATATCAAATGTGTTTTTCTCCTTTCTCCAAAAACACACAAGTACACTACATTGAGATATGGATACAGGCTTATGACAGAAATCTCACAGCAGATGAAAGACAATAACCAAAGCTGAAACACAAACTGAAACTTTCAGCTGTCTTTTCTGCTTGTCTTTGGGCCATTTTAACTGTGTTCTGAGGAAGGCAGCTGGCTTCAAGGTGGGACATGAGCACGATGTGATGCAACAAAACAGAGCCCTGTCACTCATGGCAGCTTCACTGATTACAGTACGATGGGTTTTAGTTTTGTCGTTGTTGGCCACTTGAGTCTCTTGCTGTTTGGACAAGACGTTTTTCAGCTGTTTGTTTCAGCAGGACTATTACTTGCAATAAACTTTGTTGTACTCTATTCCAACTATGGTTGTCATTTCTAGACTGCATGTGAGCAAGGGGGTGTGACACTTGGCCAGATTTAAGGTCAGAGTGCCAGTTATATATCAGGGAAATGCCTCAGGTCATAGTGATTTTTGGGCAAGCCAGTGTCATTTATACTAATAAAGTAATGAATTGTCCCATAAAGTCAACCTGAATTGCATTTTATAAGAGAATGAAAGAGAATATTTGGTTGGGAAATATTGGCAGGTGGCACATGATCTCATTCATCAAGATCTGTTAGGATCACAAGTGTCTGTTTCACAAGGAAAGGCCATTTCTTAAAATGTGGTCCCTGTGCTTGTGATCTCATGGACGTGTGACTCTGTTCTTTCTTTGCATTTAACCCATATTCACCAAGTGAAGCAGTGGGCAGCCACCAATGGAGCGCCCGGGGGAGCAGTGTATGAGGATGTTGAAACCCAAAAACTTCTCCCTAAACACTAGGCCACCAGCCACCCAGTCTAATACTGTATGATATTTTGATATTTGAATTCTGCTGTTGTATATGTCAGCTATTTTGTTGGCCAACCGTCACGTATGGTCATGAACTCTGTGTACAACAAGATTGCTGCTACAAATGGTCCACTTCTGATGATCCATTGTCCATTTCTGGTCACAAGCCCATTGTAGGTGCTTTCTCCAGTGGAGAGGGGTTAACATGTAATCAGACTGGTGTGAGCAAGCTGCTCTGTTATTCACTTCACCTATCAGTGGATCTGAAGTTGTGCCTGACCATTGTATTACATATACAGTATAATTCCGATATACAAATTTGAATGCACCTACACACAGAACATCCATACAAATACCCACAAAGGTTTAAAAAAAAATAAAGATTAAAACTGCCCTGTGAAATAAAGCACCTCATAACTATGTACTGTATTGACACATAGACTCACACATACATACACACACATATCTCAAGCACACACACATACTCACACATGCACAGTAGCAAGCAGACACAGTGTGAAGCTGAACTCAGGTCAGTGTTCCCACACAGGCCTACTGTCTGTCCACCAGAAAGAAAGAGACAGAGGAGAGAATGTGATGAAAAGGAGGGAGAATGACGGGGAGAACGAGTGGAGAAACAGAGGAAAGAGGGAGGAGGGATTTGTGAGACGAATGATGGATGAGGTGGAGAGATGTGATGACCTGGCTCATCACTCAAACTCTTATTGAGAACATCCTATATCTGACGTCTCTCTCTCTCTCTCTTTCTCTCTCTCTCTTTATCTCATACACGCACACACACACATATACATAAACAAACAGATAAATAGACACAAACATATATACTCTTTTTTTTTACACAGCATCAGTGTGTAGAATCTTGTCGCATGCAATTATATGCAAAGGTTTTGGGCACCCTTGATCAAATAAAAACAAATAAATGCATCTTAAAAAGTTTGGTCACTCTTTCAGTCAGTCCTCTAGTTCTTTGCAGCCAGAAAAGAAACTGAAGAGGAAATGAATGTGTATATTCCAACAAGACAGTGATCCAAAACATGCACCTCAAAGTACCTCAAAGTACTTTAAGAAACAAAAGAGTGAGGTTTCAAAGTGGACTTTACCGTACCCAAACCTGCGTATGGCTGAAAATCTGTGCATGCAAGATGACGCATTAATATTTCTGATATTCATATTTCAAACTGAAAAAAGCTTTGGAGCAGTTAGTCCACAGGAAACATTCAGAGGTTGTGCTTTCAACCAAAGAAGATGTGACTAACATTTTTGCACATGCCACATTTGATGTTATTTTTCAGGATGCTAAATTCTGTCAGGAAAAAACAAACATTAATTGCACTTCGACATTTAAAGAATATTACACCTTCCATGCTGTGATGGTGATCATTTATCTTCATGGAAAAACAAATAATGTTTCTTTTAGTAGCCATGAAATTGAAGCTATGTATCAAGGCAGTAATGTGTTTGCCTGTAAAACCCCATTACATTAAATACAAATTACCACAGCTAAAAATATAACTTGATTTGATCCTTTTCAACATTTTTGTTGTCAGTATCTGATTTCTGATTTTCTCTCAGAACATTTTGCCTTGAAATTATGTGAAAACAAACAAACAAATAAACACACACACACACACACACACTAAAATATCATTGCCTTGCTGACTTCTATACATACCTTCACTTTAATTCTCCAATTACTGACCTCTCTCTCTCTCTCTCTCTCTCTCTCTCTCTCTCTCTCTCTCTCTCTCTCTCTCTCTCTCTCTCTCTCTCT
>JBBPDC010000001.1:24097235-24112602 GCA_037974485.1 Hemigrammopetersius urotaenia
CTCTCTCTCTCTCTCTCTCTCTCTCTCTCTCTCTCTCTCTCCCTCCCTCCCTCCCTCCCTCCCTCCCTCCCTCCCTCTATATTGTCCAAAACTACAAGGCTAATGTATTTTTGTGATGGTAGTTTTGTAATGGCAGTTTATGACAATTGATCAGTGTCATGCACACTGCAGGTCTACATCATCTTGCCCCATAAAACTGTGTCACATCTCATATCGACTAATTTATGTGGTTTCAGACAATGTATGCTATCCATTAAAATGGACAAAAGTACTACTGTTTGTAACCACACAATGTATGTGTATTTTTTTATTATTAACAACTCAGCAGGGTTTGAAGTCAAATGTCTGCTGTTCCGTTTCTGAAAAACAGGCCCTAAATGCAAACGGAAGGCTCAGGGGAGTTTTTTAAACCCACTTTGTCCAAATATGATTTGGCCAGTCCACTGTACACACTGCAGGCTGAATTTATTTCACTTCATTCAGATAAACAACGGACACAAACTGTGTTTCCCTTCCTTGAATTGAGTTGAATGGGTGCAATTGAATTGTAAGGAAGGTTTTGAGCATGTGCCTGTGTGTGTGTGTGTGTGTGTGTGTGTGTGTGTGTGTGTGTGTGTGTGTGTGTGTGTGTGTGTTGGCCCGTGGTCATGCAGTAAAAGCGGTGTCACACTCTTTGGTAATTGATGGGCCGGATTTTTTCCCCGATGGTCAACGTAAGCTGTCAGTCCATGGGCTCGGCGGGGCATCCGGCTTTGATGAGGTCATCACGGGTCACTCAGCCCTGATGAGGTCACGGTAGGTCGACCCACTTTGATGAGGTCGGCTGGAGTAGGCCGTTTGAGTGTGTGTGTGTGTGTGTGTGTGTATGTGTGAGTACTGCAACGGAGTAGAGGTGATAATGGGCCTTGTGTTGAAGCAGCGACGGTGTGTACATAGAGTGTGTGTGTGTGTGTGAGTGTGTGTGTGTGTGTGTGTGTGTGTGTGTGTGTGTGTGTGTGTGTGCGCACACTGCAGTCGAGTGTACATGGCCTCAGGGCAAACATGCACCATTACTGACCAGCTGTTTGGTGTGTATGTGTGTGTGAATACCGTTTTGTGGGGGTCAGGGTGGGTAGTACAGGGCACGGCCTATGCATTGCCCTCTATGGGTTGACAACTTATCTAAACAATGTATTATCAGCGGATTGCTTCAACAAGCTTTTAAACATCTTGGCCTCATGTGTAGACCTCAGGCCAAAAGTGTGGATTATCTGCAATAATCAACACAATCAGGTTTGATGTGAAATGCTTCAATGTAGGAAAATGTACTGTGCCAAAATTGGTGGTGTGATAGTGGTGGTGATAGTAACTGGATCTGAACGTTTAAAAAAATTCCCTCATTTCTGAAAGCGATTTTACCATCATAAGCATATATGAGACATATACATTATATACTGTATGTATACATTTACTATTGGTTTTGGGAGTTACCAAAATGGCTACATTGGTGTTAGTGAACATTGGTTCCTATTGGCGCCACTGTAAATAAACATTTTGTCTGAATGACTTGTCTCGGGGGATTTGCTCCTCAGTAACTTGGGACTTTCTTGACACTTGAACATTAAAAATCGAGAGTTCCTTGTGACTCGCAAAAGTGTGAATGTTGAGATAAGCGGGTGGATATGTATCAACAATTGCAATCATCAAAACCATTGCAAATAAGTTTTCAACAGCTTTGTTGTTTTTTATAGTTCCTTAAATAGCGGTTCCAGGCTAAGGTGTACAGAATGTGAACTTTTTTCGCTTTGGGGAAAACACCTTCCATCCACTGAACTTACCCTTCTAGCATGGGGACACAAATTATCACAGTATTTCTCTTTTATCAACAGTATGGGCTAACACATTCTTGCATACACATATACACACTGTGGTACCACCCTAACACAGCCCCGTGGGCTGCGGCTGGCACATCCATTATAGTCATTGAGAACACATGCTGGCACTCTCACGCTGATTAGCTTGGCACCATGTCCATGTGTCCTTCTGGCAGGAGAAACTGTATCACACCAGCCCGCCCTTTCAGTATAATTTGTTGCCTGTTCAGAAGGTTTGCTCAGCGATTCAAGCAGAAGCCTGGTATTCGACTAGTTCTACTCTCTCCAGATGTTACTTTGAGACAGTTTTCTCCGTGTTTTCTGCATTTGCATTGAGGAACATAAGTATTTGAACACCCTTTGACTTTGCAAGTTCTCCCATTTAGAATTCATGAAGGGGTCTGAAATTCACATCGTAGGTGCATTCCCACTTTGAAAGACAATGTAGGAAAATAAATAAGGAAATCACATTGTATGATTTGTAAAGAATTTATTTGTATTGCACTGCTGCACATAAGTATTTGAACACCTGGCAATCTGCAAGAATTCTGGCTCTCAAAGACCTGTTACTCTGCCTTTAAGAAGTCCACCTCTACTCCACTTAGTAATCCTAATTAGTAACACCTGTCTGAGCTCTTTAAAGATACCTGTCCACCCCACAGTCAGTCAGACTCTAACTACTACCATGGGCAAGACCAAAGAGCTGTCCAAAGACACCAGAGACAAAATTGTGGACCTCCACAAGGCTGAAAAGGGCTACGGAGCAATTGCCAAGCAGGCTGATGAAAATAGATCAACTGTTGAAGCAATTGTCAGAAAACGGAAGAGGCTAAAGACGACTGTCTGTCTCCCTCGGACTGGGGTTCCATGCAAGATCTAACCTCGTGGGGTATCACTGATACCACTGATCACTGATAAGGTGAGGAATCAGCCCAGAACTACCCAGGAGGAGCTGGTCAATGACATGAAGAGAGCTGGGACCACAGTTTCAAGGGTCACTGTGGGTAGAACACTACGCCATCATGGTTTCAAATCACGAGTTGCACGGAAGGTTCCCTGCTCAAGTCATCACATGTCCAGGCCCATCTGAAGTTTGCCAATGACCATCTGGATGATCCAGAGAAGGCATGGGAGAAAGTCGTGTGGTCAGATTAGACCAAAATATAACTTTTTGGTCTAAACTTCACTCGCCGGGAGCCCCGGAACCTGACTTATCTAGAGGAGATCTGTTTGGAGGATCCTAGTGTGAGATGTGTATTGCTAAACACAAGGCTACAAGACTGCCTGATGTTCACTGCAACCAAATTACCACACATTTCAGAATTTTACCTTTCACAACTGTCCACTCACAAAAATAAATTGTATCTGTAGCAACCTTTTCACTCCCACACAAGGAGGAACAGTGACCCCTCCAGAGATGCAATAATAATAATACAAATAATAATAATACATTTGATTTATATTGCAATCTCAAAGTGAAAATTACAGAAAATTACATATTAAAAGACAGAATTAAAAATCTAGAGGAGTAAAGACATGAAAAATTAAAATACAGCAAGCAATTAAATAGTTGTTGGACTGAAAAAGCTGAGGCCTGTCATTGAACAGTCATTCAGGGATTTAGCTGGATGCCATTCTTCTTTCTTTCTCTTTCGGCTTTTCCCTTCAGGTGTCGCCACAGTCTCATCTGTCTCCCTTTCGTATGGAGGACACCATTAATAGTAAGTAAATGAAGTCTGTTTGTTTGTGTTTTGGTCATGTTAAATGTTCATTTTCCTCGTAAAGCAGACAGCTTTCACCGATTTTAGCATAGTTCTGGTTCAATCTTGTGTAGTTTTTCCACAAAAACGCAAGACTTTGGCTGACCCTTGTTCTGTTTTTTCAGGCATCATTGCCACTGTATTTTAGTCTCGTATTTCAGTCTGTATTTCAGTCTCATACACAAAAAGAATCATTGGATTTATTAGACAATTTATTAACTAGTCCTCCTTGTGCTTTTCTGCACTGATTTGTTTGCATAATGGTTTGCTTGTTTGAGTCCGTTCAACTTGTCTTTAGAAATTGTAATTTTACTCTGAGGTCACAATGTGAACCAGTTGCAAAAAGATTATCACTTTAAGAGGTGAGTAAGAATTGTATGCTAAATTTTAATAAATACATAGAAATGATTTATTTCAATGCTCAGTTTTATGCTTGCAGTTGCACAAGGCCAATTTGTACCTAAAACTGTTTGCAGTTCAATGCCAACTTTGGGAAGTAGGAGCATGCAAAAAAACCTAACTAAGTAAAGTTGTTTGGTTTTTGGGGGGGTGTTAAAATGTTTGACTAGTTTTTAAATGACCCCTGAATAATTGGCACTAATTACACAGCTCGTGTTGAAACTTTGATAGTGTTTTCTATATTCAAGCTGGAGATGTCACCAGATTTTATCAAGCACACGGGGACTTCCAACACGTCCACACACCAGCTTGCGTCATGTGTCCAAGAGGCTGCGCTAAAATTGCAGTCAAAGAATAGAAGACAAACAAATGTGCAGTGTTTTACACCCTCCCATATGTGCGAGTACGAATTTCCTAATGTGGGAGAGTTCGCAGATATACATCTCTGCCCCAGCCTTAGCGTTTTGGGTTTGTTTTTACTCACCAACTAGCGGCCCAAATGGCGCGGCACTCGCCGAGGCGATTTTCTCCCCCTGGCCTTCTCTCAATGTTATCACTGCTGCCATGTTTGACAGCACTACTTCAAACGGCAGGTCCTCAGGGAACACGTGAAACCAGAGGAGGAGATATGGTAATTCTCTCTGGCGTGAAGAGAGGCTCGACGATAGAACTGCTTCACTGACACTTCACGCGCCATTGCAGCGCAAAAGTGGCCTGGATCCCATGTGACTTCTGCCCGGGAAAAAAATCCCCTGCCTTACTGTCAGGGCACACAAGCAGCTCTGGTCCCTCGCCTGACCATTTGGAAAATCCTGCACTTCTTAAGCATCCGGGATTTGTGGTATAATTCCATCATTGTTCTTCTTCTTGTTTTTGATACCTTGCATCACCCCATGTCTGCTTGTTCTGTATGAGGGTGTCTTAACCTGGAATCATGATCCCAACGTGACCCAAAAACGCGAGAATGTTACAAACATACCTCAAAAAATCATTTTGATATAGGACCTACAGGCTCTGATAAAT
Organism: Hemigrammopetersius urotaenia; assembly: GCA_037974485.1. Taxonomy (NCBI): domain Eukaryota; kingdom Metazoa; phylum Chordata; class Actinopteri; order Characiformes; family Alestidae; genus Hemigrammopetersius; species Hemigrammopetersius urotaenia. Next base: position 24,102,271 of record JBBPDC010000001.1, read on the forward strand.
GCCACAGAAGAAACGCTAATATAGAACAATGAATTTCTTACTGTAGAAGGGGTCTTGACTCATCATTAAACTTTAAGCACTTGCATAATAAGTGTAAGAGCAAACAGGATGCATGAACAGAAAAAAATGAAGAGTATGATGAAAATATGATGAGCAGGATCTACACAGATGGACAAAGGAGATCTATGATTAGAATGTCCTTAGAAGAATGTGGTTTAGGGACTTGTATACTTCTCTTCAAGCTTTCTTTCTCATGAGGCATACTTGAATTGCCTTGCAGTGCTGTATTTGTCTTTGGGGAAGTAGGCTAGACAGTATTTCAGTATCGCTTATTACAGAAAGTTGCCCTGAGAGCTGGGCCAAACCATTCTTGACCTATGTTGGTTTCTCACAAGTACCATATCTTTCTCCTTCAGTATAGGAACCTTTGCCTCCTGGTTCTTTCAGTGAATCTTCTGCCTCTTATTTGGTGATGGGCAAATGTTTTTAACTTATTTTACCTTCTGGGCATGGTGGAGTTAAAAAACTCCTAAGATATCATTGGAAGAGGCAAAGAAATTCTGCAACATGTGACTAATGCTGACTGGAAGCAATGTTTTACTGCATCTGAATCTCTCCACTGCATCTTTGGTCTGTGGATTGCTGATGTTCAGGAAGATCTTCAGGAAGATGGCGAAGGTTGCAGAGATAAACCGTGATTCCTATCTGAAATGATGCAGTGGCAAATCTCTTCTGTACAGAAGAACCTCACAGTCATATCAGTCATAGATTGTAATGCAAAGGTTACTCCAGAGCATGATCTTGTATGTAACTTCAGAAAAATCCATTCTGATTCTTCTTACTCACTTTGGAGCCGCTTGCAAGACCTGAAGCAAAGTGTGTTGTAGCAAAACATTCTAGACATCAAGCTTGGCTTAGCTTCTGGTCCACAATGGAAACCCAATCAAGGGGACATTTTTGAGTATAGTATCTAAAACCAGTGCAGAATGCGCCATTTAAATATACATTTTATGGCCCGTACTGATTGCTGACTGGCGGCACGTGGTCAGGACAGTAAAACTAAATCCATCGTGAAGGCTGTTTCATGTCAAGCTCTGCACGATGTCAAGAATGCAGAGGGAGAGCTTTCTAACTTTTAGTGCTTTCACGGCAGCCAGATTTAGTCATTTATTTTTGGGTATGTTTTTGACAGACAGTTGTGCTGGGAGAGTGTGTGTGCATGTGTGTATGTGTGTCTTTGGCATGTTGGCAGATTAAAGTCATGGTGTGTAACACTGTGGCCACCCAGCACTTGCTGGATGGATGGCCCTCCGAGGCCTGTTTGACTTGTGTCAGGTGTCTGTGTGTGTGTATGGATGATCTCCGAGGCCCTGGCTCGACTTGAAACAGGTGTGTGTCGTCCCTGGGTGAAGGCTTTGCCTGATAAACATTATTGGAGAACATCTGTCGGCTGTCACAACACGGGGCAGCCGGAGAAGCCCCCATCCATCAGTCCAGGGGCTCCAGGGTCTCTGCCTGGTCGTCCTACCTGTGGTGACGGTCTGGTGCACTTGAGAAATGCTTTAGGGACTGGGCTATGATCGCAGGGCGTGTGTGCACACACTGTTCCACTCAGGTGAGCTGTCAGGGGGTGACAGGTAACCTCCTTCTGCTCTACCTCACCCCTTCGGTAGAGACTGGCCTTAAAACTGACCTATCCTCAATCAAACCCACACATACACAGCCCTCACATCCATTGTATAGTTCTAAAAGCCCTTAAAAGGAAGTTCCCCTGTTTTTGTGTAATTAGTTTGTTAGGATGTAAATAACCATTCTGAGTGATTTGATGTGAAATGTTTCATTCTAGAGAAACTTGCCAGGTTGGAATTCTTCACAGAGCTGGTGAGAGGAATCAGATGTCGAGAGAGTTTAATGCTATTCATTTATCAGTGTAAAAGAAAAAAAGCAGACAAATTAAACCTTGACAACTAAAGGTAAAATGTATGTTTTCAGTACTATGATCATTGAGTCCAAGCTTATATTAAATCCAAATAACAATTAGATTCTTCAGCCCATAAGGCCTTATTCAATTTCTCATATTTTCTTTTCTCAGGAATGGCATTTCAGACCTAATAGGAATGAGGTCCTCATCCCAAAAGAATCACCAGGAGATTTCTTCAGATTTGAGTGGGGCATTACTTTATCTCAAAGTAAAAAGCTGTAAGTAGTTTATCTGATGGTGACATTTTCTGTTGATAGCTAGGACTCCTCCAGTCATGCAATACCACTGACACTGGAAGAGAGCAGAGACTGCCATTTCTGTCAGATAGTAGATGCTTGCAATGGCTAGCATTGAACTGATTAGTGGAGAGGGAGAGACATCCACACACCGAGATAGGGCAAAGCTATGGATAGCTGAAGCACCAATTAAGATCAAACTCACAATCTCTAGATAATAGGTCTGGAGAGTTGCGCCACTTGACCCTGTAGAAGAAATTAAACAAATGAATGGTTTCATACTTTTGCATAATGCTGTATACTGAATGCTGTTCTGAAAGCTGAAAAGCTTAGCTTTGTAAATTAGTCTCCTATCTCAGACAGTGCAGTTTTGGAGGACTGCCTGATTTAACTACATTAAAGCATATTATGTCTAAAGCAACAGTGCTGAACAGGTCAGCAAACACATGAAGGTTATCTACTTGCTTCTAACTGCTTGGATTACTTAAGTACAGTAGTTTCAACTTCGTTTTTACTCACCAACAAACGGCCCAAATGGTGCGTCACTCACCTAGCCTATTTTCTCCCTCTGGCCTCAATGCTCATTTGTTTTAAACTCATTAAAATGCTGCACAGAAGCACAGGTAGCAGTGAAAAGGTAATATTCTGGAATGTGTTGTGATTTTAGCATGCAGTGTACATCAGGCATTCTACCTAACTTAATAAACCAAGTCCCTGAGCCTAATAATTACTGAAATAAAATCGAAACAAATGGTCTGAGGCTAGAGCCTATGAGCAGGCAGCTATATCACCTTTCATTAACACCTTAAAAAAATTGGATAGTCATGCAACCCCTAATAGAGACTGATATTTTTTAGAACTGCAAATTAAACCATGGCTATCAGCAGTCACAAATAAGGCTATGGGTGGATTTGGGTAGTAAATATAATGGGTCTATTTGTTTTGTTTACTCCTGGTTCCTCTTGTTAAGTTTCTCTTCATAATCAAATCAAACAACTAAAGGTAAAATGTATGTTTTTAGTACTATAATCATTGAGTCCAAGCTTATTTTAAATCCAAATAACAATTAGATTCTTCAGCCCATAAGGCCTTATTCAATTTCTCATATTGTTGTCTATTTTCTTTTCTCAGGAATGGCATTTCAGACCTAATAGGGATGAGGTCCTCATCCCAAAAGAAACACTGGTAGATTTCTTAAGATTTGAGTGGGGCATGACTTTATCTCAAAGTAAAAAGCTGTAAGTAGTTTATCTGATGGTGACATTTTCGGTGTTCTAGTAGGTCGATAGCTAGGACTCCTCCAGTCATGCAATACCACCACTGACACTGGAAGAGAGCAGTGACTGCCATTTCTGTCAGCTAGTAGATGCTAGCAATGGCTAGCATTGAACTGATTAGAGGAGAGGGAGAGACATCCACACACCCAGAGAGAGCAAAGCAATGAAAGGCTGCAGCACCAATTAAGATCAAACTCACAATCCCTCTATAATAGAGAGAGTTGCGCCACTTGACCCCATAAAGTAAACAAATGAATGGTATCGTACTTTTGCACAATGCTGTATACTGAATGCTGTTTTCTGCTAAATACAGTTCTTTACTGGGGTGAAAATACTACACGAGACCATTTCCTCTCCAAGCTTTGTAAATTAGTCACAGAATTGGTCTCCTATCTCAGACAGTGTAGGTTTGGAGGACTGCTGGATTTAACTACATTAAAGCATGTTATGTCTAAAGCAACAGTGCTGTACATGTCAGGCAACACATGAAAGTTATCTACTTGCTACTGCTTGGATGACTTTAAATACAGTAGTTTATGCTTTGTTTTTACTCACCAGCAAATGGCCCAAATGGTGCGTCACTCACCCAGCCTATTTTCTCCCTCTGGCCTCAATGCTCATTTGTTTTAAACTCATTAAAGTGCTGCACAGAAGCACAGTTAGCAGTGATATGGAACGTGTTGTGATTTTAGCATGCAGAGTACATCAGGCATTCTACCTAACTTAATAAACCAAGTCCCTGAGCCTAATAATTACTGAAATAAAAGAAAATCTTTCCTGCACTACATACCTTACACATCAAAACAGAGCATCTATGGCTAGAGCATATGAGCAGGCAGCTATATCACCTTTCATTAACACCTTAAACAAAAATTGGATAGTCATCCAACCCTTAATAGAGACTGGTATTTTTTTTACAGGTTTTAACACTCAAGTATTTTTATTTTTATAGGTAAACCACACAGGCATCAATTACTTCCCTAATATCCACGAACCCAACACTTTATGAGACCCTGACTGCACCACTCATCCTTAAACAAAGCATGTGGTTCAATAGATGTTCTAAGACCCCAGGCACCTTCCTTGGCTATCTTTTGCCTGTGAAATGCTCCTCAGTAGGGTTGTCCATGTCCAGTCAAGTACAGTCCAGAACAGTACACTGTTTTTGCATTCAAGTTTTTAAAAACACAGATATTATAAGATGCTTGAGAAGACTGGTTTTGTCCATTTATTGTGATTCACAACAAAACTCACAATTATAGCCTGCTTCAGGGGCTTCAATTTTAAGTTTCAATTAGGTTAGGCCTGAGTAGTGTTAAAGCTCTTCTGCTCTAAACAACAACAAAAGAAGTGGCCTGTGGAAGTGGTGTGTTGTAGTGCTTTAATGGCTTTATTTTACAAAAGTGAGAATTGTAGGATCAGAGAACAGCCAGCTTTAACAGCAAAGGGCTACTACTAACCATGTTCCAGATACAGAAGGTACTGGTCTCATAGAATGGAAATAACTATGTTGTCAAGATGACTGCAGAGTGGACAAACTTTCATGTAAGAACTTCAGTCAGGCTCTGTTATAGACCTTGATAGCATCAGCGGCTGCAATTAATTCAAAATCAGTTCTACAATGTCATGGCTTCTACCATAGTTGTTTGAAGTATAAGTGATTAAACACTACTCATGCCTACCCAGAAAGGTCTGTTGATACGTCTTTTGCTCTTCATGTTAAAAATGAATAGATTTTAGAAGTAAATCTAAAATCAACTTTAGATCTTTTGCTAGCTGTCTAGCACGAACTATTAATGTAACAATACAGAAATGGCCAAAAACTGAGAAACCATCAACTGACCTTCCATGAAAAAGGATCTATGTATATATGAACCTCCTCTTTGGAGTAAAAAACCAAAATGCCAGTAAGTCTCCAATTACTTATTGATTTTATGGTACATCAGATTTCTTGAAACACATTTTCTTGAAGAAAAAAAAACTATTTAAATTCAAAACTCAGATTATTCATCATTGTAGCACCATTTTACTCAGCGTTTGATCAGTGAGACAGTATTTGAGTTTCGCGACCACCCGACATAAATAGAAGTAAATACAAGGTATTCCAAAAGATACAAATGCTCTTCCCTCACATCTCATTTTTACAGCAAACAAAGCCTTTTTTTGTTTAAACTACAGTACGAGTGATGGCCATTTGTACAGATTAGAGCTGTTTGGCATGTGAGCTTTGGTGGATCACTGATCTTCAGTGACTTGAGTTTTCGTTTACACCAGTCCAGTTCGGGCCGACAGTTCGCTTTTAACAATTTACACAAAGGCCGTCGAACTAATGGTTGTAGTAACTGGATATTTACGCGTCTCCTCCAGCGCTTTGGGTGCGCTGTCACAGAAATCACATCACAGGAAATACATAAGGACCACCAAATCCACACTCGTGCTCAACTGGATAGAGCAGACAGTTTTAAATAAGTCATCCTTATCGCACAAAATATTTGTGATACTTCTTACTGTACAAGATATGAAAACCATTAAACACGGTTTAGATCATGTGACCTTATAATGGACAGATGTACAGTAGTGCATTTAGCAGTTCATTAAAAACCTCTGAAAGATCAAGCCCCCCTGAGTGTGCTCTGCTAGGGAAAGATCATGTTTAAGGGTTATATTAGTGAAATGCTTTTAGTCCCTTCAATGGTTTGCAGTGGTTGAGGTTGCACGCTTGTGTCCTGTAATAGAGGAAAGCGGTTGGACTTTGTGGGATGCTTGGCTCATACAGAACAGAATGCATAGAGATGTATGCACGCATGAAGGCACGCCTTCTTGGAACGGAAATGTTTGTGTTTTTTTTTTTACAGCCAAATAATTTTCAAATCTCGGTCCAAACACACGCACAGTAAAAACCTAGAACATACACATATACTCAAACAAACACACAGGCTGGTACATAGTGAACTTAGTGGGTGTTTTGTTGTTGTTGTTGTTGTTGTTTAACATCTTGTTCTTATTCTTCTGGATCACCTTCATTTTAAAAAAGCTTGTGTTCTACACACATGAGACAAAAAGTTGCTTTTAGCTGTCCATTCCTGTGTATACTTGTGGTACTGTTTTACACACCTCGTCGCCTCTTTAGTGGTAAAGAGAGCACAGCAGAGTCTGCAGAGAGAGAGAGAAAGGGCATTAACGAAGTTCATAATCAATACATTGCCAATGATAAAGAAAGTTCTAAGAGGGATGCAGACATAATCATAAAGGATACAGAGGAGGGTGAGGGTGAGGTCTAGCCCTGGACTGGAGTCAGGTACTGGTGCTTCAAGAGAATCCTCTCCGGATAACCACCCCAGAGTTTAGCACAGTCCCGTAACAAGAAGATCAGGGTCACCTGAGTACTAGGCCTAGGAGTATATATAGACCTAAGAGACATTCTCTCAGTGCGAGCCCTGCCTAGATACCAAACGTTTTCCTGGTTTATTTTATGTATTGCTTTGTTTCTCGTGTTTCTCAGACCTTTTTTCTGGATATCCGGACTGCTCTTTTTGCCTTGTGGACTTGTTTTTCATTGCTTTGGACAGGACTTTTGCTACATTTTTTGGACTTTGCCTCTTGCATTTTGTATTGGAATAAATCTGCTTAGTGTTTTCTGCATTTGGGTCCATATCTGAGTGTCACTGCAGAGAGACTGAACACCAAGGACATTAAGCTGTAAAAACAGACCTTTTCAAATATATTGTTTTGAAAACCAAATATATTTACATATAGTCACATATTCAGGGGTTCAGGCCGACAGTTTTCATTTTAACAATGCTATCTGAATGAGGCACAATACAGTCAATACATCAACATTTTTTCATACCACTCCACAACTGCAGACCCCTCACTGGCTTCCTGTGGCTACAAAGCCAAAAAATGGATCTGCCATGTCTTCCCTATCAGCACATCAGACCATGGGTCTTCCTCTTAAAGCATCAAAAACAGCTCAACTTGACCCACTTATTCTCAAAATTTGAAGGCATTTTTGGCAACAAAGTGGTGAAACAAACTTCCCCTAAACATCAGAGCTACTGAGTCCCTTGCTGTCTTTAAACGACCACTGAAGACCCATCTCTTCACTGAACTAAACAACTACTGAACAACTACACATACCCTGCTGGTGTATTAACTTCAACTCTGATAGAATGTTGGTTTGCTAGCAGGTCTTAATTCAAGGTTATTGGTGTGAACGACATTTTCTCTGACTACAAACCTGCCCATGTTGTTCCAGATGAGAGTGTGTGCCAAATGCCGTAAATGTAAGTGACACCAGGTTCTGACAACACGATCTGTTTTCACAAACCACCTCAAGAGTAAGATGGTGATATACAATCGTTTTTTGTGACAATGGCTGTCATAACAGTCCTTGAGGTATGTCTAAGCATATTTATTCAGTGGTGGGTTATGCCATATGTTTGCATTAAAGAAAGGAAGTGAGAGAACAGAAGCAGTCAGAAGTGATGAAAGGGAGAGAAGGAGAGGCAGGCGATGGAGGGATGGTTGAGGAGAGAAAAGTGGATAAGAAACATGGAAGCTTAAAAATGAAAAGCAAATGTGGAAGGCTTCAGGGGGTTTTAGGGTGCATGGTGTGTTACACCCCCCCTCAGAGCAGCACTGGAGGGGGTCAGATGGCAGGGCTCAAAGCAAATGCAACACACACATAAATACATACACACACACACACACACACACACACACACACACACACACACACACACTAACAAACACCCTGCTGTGGTTCACTTAACATAACTGTCAGAAAGGCTGGCCAATATGTAAAAAAGAGAGAAGAACCTCAACAGCTTAGGGGCCCAAAAACTCACACACTCAGACATTCCTAGTGTCAAATTCTTTGAGCTGTTTCAGCCGAGAAGCCACGGAGTGATGGACAGAGATGGAAGGAGAGAACGAGGGATGAAGGAAGAGGGAGCAAGGCAGAAAATTGCGTAAAAAGTGTAATAACATATGGATTTAATGAGAAAGAGAAGACAGCTGTCATGTCTTTGGATTGCCCAGTGACTTTCTGTCAATGAACACACACACACACACACACATATGAACACACTCACTTTCCTTGCACGTCGGTCCGAGCCAGGTGGGTGGACAAACACAGTGTCCACTCTGTGGGACACAGAGTCCGCCATGAGTGCAGTGGCACTGTAGAGAACAGTCAGGACCGTACCATCCACTCACACACTCTGTGAGAGAGAGGAAGAGGAAAATGTACATCACATACACTACATGGACAAAAGTATTGGGACACAGTTGTTTTTTGGGGTTTGGCTAGGTGTGTTACTTCCAGTGAAGGACAATCTTAATGCTTCACCATACCAAGACATTCTGGATAATGCCACACTTCTAACTTTGCACAAACACTTTTCTATTTCAGTATGACTCTGCCCCTGTGCACAAAGCAAGGTCCATAAAAACAGGGTTGGATGAGTTAGGTGTGGAAGAACTTGACTGGCCCACACAGAGCCCTGACCTCAACCCCATCCAACACCTTTGGGATGAACTGGAACGGAGACTACGAGCCAGGCCAATATCCCAAAACTTTTGTCCATATAGTGTGGCTAAAGCAGCATCAGTTTCCAAGTTAAAACCTATTTTGATGGCTAATGCAAGGTGCCATTTAACTCAATTACCATATCATTGCTCTTAGGACAATACCTAAAATCTTTCAAGCATCAGTAACGTTTGTTGGACTAAACAACAAATGTTATGCAGAAAAAATATCTACACTTGTATTTCATAAAGTAGACACTTCATTAACATAGTGGTGCCCGAAGCAGTTTTGGATATCTTCATGAAGAGCTGGATGAAGTTTGAGCAGGTTTAGCTAAGATTTGGGGATGTATTTTAAAGAATTGGTGTTTGTTAGTAACATTATTGTCCTAGCTCAGCACCAAGCTAAAATATTGTACACCAAACATGTCTGACTGACTACATCTGGGGTAGGTGGAAAACTGTTTAAATATGGCTTTCACTGAACTGGATTAGATAAGAGGACACAGAACCAATTATAAGATAAGAAATAATAAATGTGACTATTGTTTGAGAAGCCTCAGAATAGTAAATTATTAAATTATTATTGTATTAGTTATTGTACCAGTATTAGCATTCTACCAATACCAATGTAAAGTTAGTAACCGGCACAAAATAATAGTACTAGACTCTTACTATTAGTTCTTCACTATGTACCAACACACACTGACTGTGTATATGTTTGTGTGTACCTTTATCACAATACTTCCCGGTCTTCCCTGGGGGGCAAAGGCACTGGCCTGTGACTGGATCACAAGGGACTCCCTCAGCACACTTACACTGATGTGCACAGCCCACACCGAAACGGCCAGCTGAACAACCTGTAAACACACACACACACACACACACACACACACACACACACACACACACACAGGAGCTATAAGTGCTTGCTCAGCATCTGTTGTATACTGCAATCTGAAACTTACTCAGGAGTCGGCAGGGAGACTGTAGAACTCACACAAACACACACACACACACACACACATACAGTCTCACACAAACAGCAGGGATTTTACAGGAGTGTACAGGAGGTGGAGAGATCAAATAACTGTGGCTGGGGATGAACTCATTCACACAGAGAACTGTGATGCACCAGGAACTCATTAGGGTGCACGGAAATACCTGTCTCTGATCAAATAACAACCTCTGCCTCGCTGGTGATAGAGTGTGTGAGTGTGTGTGTGTGTGTGTGCCACTCATTTTGAACACTGTACAATATACAACAATGTCTCATCAAAACTTGTAATTCCATCTCTCTCTCTCT
>JBBPDC010000001.1:24118862-24136918 GCA_037974485.1 Hemigrammopetersius urotaenia
TGTGTGTGTGTGTGTGTGTGTGTGTGTGTGTGTGTGTGTGTGTGTGTGTGTGTGTGTGTGTGTGTGTGAGAGATTTTATTTATTTATTTTTTGGTGGTGACAGACAAAAGAGCTCTTCCTAGTTTCTTCCAACCAGAAGTGTGTGTGTGCTGCATGTAGTTGTCATCACTGGAATATCTGTAGCAGTGAGAACATATTACTGGTCCTCACAAGGAAAATATGCCAATTTCACCACAAATTCAATGTATTTAGGAAAAGCAGACTGATTGTCCTTTAGTTGCTGAGTTTATAGTTCGGGTTAGGCTTAGGTGTCATTGCAATGTCCTCACAGATATAGTAATACAAACTGTGTGTGTGTGTTATGCATTATGACACGCGATCAATGACACTCGGAAATGGTTTGCCTCTGCTGGTGGTAAGCACTATTAGAGCAAGTGAGAGAGAAGGGACAGAAGTGTATACCACTCTAAGTGTTGACAGTCAGTGTTTTTTAGCTTAGAACTACTTTCTGTTTCTGTGCTTATATATTCATGTCTTCTGTGATGTTTGTTTTACTCTTAACATTGGTCTCTCTCTTTCTCTCTCTCACTCTCAGTCTGTAAGTCAGGGTGGAGATCAGGAGCTGGAGCATCTGGTCACTAAGCTGGCTATTCTCAAGGACTTGCTTTCCTCCATAGAGAAGAAGGTATGCACGCGTGTACACCTATACACAGAAATATACACACACACACAATATGTTGCAGGGCATTATTTACACACAAATGTGTTGTGCTTTGGCTGTATTGTGGAAAGCCTGTTCATTTGTAATTTTATCTCTCTCTCTCCAGGCTCTAAAAGCTCTGCAGGATATGAGTGTGGCTGTTCCCCCCATCCCCCCATCCACACGCCACAGCAAGAGCATTCCTGTCCAGGCTTTCGAGGTGAGGGACCACCCCCCAGCACATAAACACAAATCCAAACCCTTTTTTCTTTGGTATTAAAAAACAATATTACAACAATTATCTCAGTATTACTTCAGTATTGCAGTTTAAATATTTTTTTACAAATATTTTGAGTGTGTTTATCTCAGATTTCTTTTTAAATACCGGTATATATGTCTGTCTAACCCATGATTTGCATAAAGGCTGATTGTAATGAAAAAGATGATAGTAATTAAACAGCTGGGCTGTTTCACAATGTCAGAATAGGCTGATTTGTGCATGTTTGTCTTACAGGTAAAGCTGGATGTGTACCTTGCTGATCTCACAAAGATTGGGAAGAGTCAGAAGCACACACTCAGTGTGGACGTGGAGGGGGGGAAGCTGGTGGTGATGAAGAAGATGAAAGACTCTCAGGAGGACTGGACCACTTTCACCCATGACAAGAGTGAGCACATTCAGTTTCACTATTGTGACCTCTTTCTTATTAATGCTATATTAAGTCTTCTGCTGCATCGCTATTACCAGTACTGTATTTTCTCCTTTTCATCTTGAGTAGAATGTCATTTTTTGTACAGTAATCCCCCAGTTTTACACAGATCAAGATTTTTTATGAGAACCAAATTTTTCATGTATTTTAGTGCCAATTCTTAATACAATACAACTCGCTGCCGGATGAACAGTAAATTATTGAACTGTAAAAATGAATGGTGGTTACTCGTACATTTTACTGTATTTTAATAACTAAAAATGCATTAAATTATTACTGTATTTACCCTGCTTATACAAAAGAAAATGACTGCGCATACCAAAGAAAACGCCCATGCACGAATTACAGTGCAGTTTGTATAACGGTAACATCGGTATTTACATTCTAGCACTGCAGGAGTTCAGTGTAAACTGTACAGTACAGATACAGTTTATCTTTACATTAGTTAAGGGTAACAGAGTTTAATATGAAAATAAAGTGTTCTAGGAGCACATTTGGGGCATATTTAGAGTTTACACTATAAAAATTTTTTTACCAAAACACAGCAATATGTTTTTTCACTATACTCTAGTGCTCTTGGAACATTACTGTACTGTACGACAGTGGTCCCCAATCCCTGGGCATGTGGTACCGGTCCGCCAACTGCACAGAAAAAAAACGTGGCTGTTACCCATGTTATGTTGTTGGCTTGTTGTTATGAAAATGCTGTTAATAAGGCTGCGAGTACACATTAGATTTACGTTTATTATTGTATTTTAAAGATAACCCATTATTATATTTTTAAAATATCCCCATTTTATGCGTATCATTTATTTGTATAATATACGTATATTTATCTGCCACTCCTTAAAGGCCGGGCCGTGAAAATAGTTTCTGATATTAAACCGGTACGTGACCAAATAAAGGTTGGGGACCACTGCTGTACGATACATAACAAATACAGCATATACATCATTTTAGCCTGGGAAATTAGTAAAAATTAAGAAAAATATTATACCAATATAGTACCAAAAATATAAAATAAGTATAAGCCTTTTTTTTTTCTTTAAGATGTAAAATGTTTAAAACTGACCGTCCCTCATATAAAATGTACATTCACTCCCTACAGTCCAAATATGGAAAATAAGATGCAAAATCAGCCATTTTCATATAATAGTTTTTGTGATGTCACAAAACCCACACGTTTACATATTTCCTTATTCAGCCTACAGCAATTTAGCCCCACCCATGCATTCATGAGTTTCAACCATGTTCTGCTTTTTAAACAGCAACAGATAATTTACATACAGTAATCTAAAAGGCACAATATAGTAGTCTAAAAGGATCTTCACAGTCAAATTATGTTTGGCTTATATTTGCTAAAATGTTTTGTGTGTGTGTGTACAAACACACATTGCTTTGTCTGTTTCTAATGCAGGTCATGCATTTTTGTTGTTTGTGTGTTTTGGTGAGTAGTTCGGCAGCTGATAAAGTCCCAAAGGATGCCAAATAAGCTGGGCATTGTGTTTGAGAAGGAGAAGGACAAGAGCCAGAGGAAAGACTTCATCTTTGCAAGTGCTAAAGTGAGATACACACCTTGTTTTGGGGTTGGCGCTATTTGCGATAAAAAATGTTAAAAAATCACGAACAGTGATCACGAACACAAACAGTTGGCTAACTGCTGCATTTTACTGTCCTTCATGCTTAATATGAGCACATTGTTTCACCCAGCTAACTAAGGTGTCTCCCAGCTTGCTAGCTAACTAGCCATGTTAAAACAAGTGTACAGGTTTTTATTTTTATTTTTATTTTTTTTAGAAATCTTTCTTTTCAACTGACCTGTACTTTAGTGTCTTTTTTATTAACCTGCCATCTCGGTAGATTTCACTGAGTGCTATTTTACTCGTATTTGTCTCTGTGTGCAGTTTTACAAGAGGAGGAGTAAACTTCATTAACCTCTTTAAAATTATTAATTGTAAAATTGTGAGAAGTACTTGGTCTTTACCAGTGTGAACACAAACATCAACTGACTCTTTCTCTCTCACACTTTATCGCTCTGTCTGTCTCATTTAGAAAAGGGAAGCTTTCTGCCAACTCCTGCAGCTGATGAAGAACAAGCATTCCAACCAGGATGAGCCTGACATGATCTCTGTATTCATAGGGACATGGAACATGGGTAAGACACACACACACGTCTGAGAAGGCTAAAGTCCAGGTTTGGTCTTCACCAAGCTGCTTTTAATATGTCCCCCAAATTTTAATTAGTCTATTACCTGGAAACCATAAATGTAATTTAGGAAGGAGCATGTAGCCCTTCCTAATCCCACACCAACTCTTTCTCTTTATCTAGGCAGTGTTCCTGCACCTAAATTGTTAGGCTCGTGGCTGTTGTCTCGAGGTTTGGGGAAAACACTGGACGAGATGACAGTGACGATTCCTCATGACATATACGTGTTTGGAACCCAGGAAAACTCTGTCTGTGATAAAGAGTGGGTGGAAAACCTCCGAGCCGCTCTAAAAGACTACACTGAAATCGACTATAAACCGGTGAGTAAGAGACGGAGAAATCAGGAAAAACAGTAGTTTGTAGTATCGGCTTTTGATGAAAACAGCTTTTACATCAGCATTAAAAAAATGAGACACCGGTCAACAGAGCCTTTATTGCAGCAGACAGCATTTGTGTGTATGTTTATGGTCTGTGTGTGTATTTATGAAGCATATTTTTTGTTGTTTTTATGGTCTTGGTTCTGTTAAGTTTCCTTTTTAGGACTATTTTTTCTGTGGTGTTTCATTAGATTTTTTTTTCTTCCTCAGTGGACAGCAGTGTTTCTCATCATGTGGTCAGACGTTTCCACATAAAGTAGTCACAGAAACATGCAGCCTGTGATTTAACGTTAGAATGTGTAATATATGTCCGTTTATTTTTTGTTTCTTCATCTTCATTCTTTCTTTCTCTCTCTTTCTTTATTTCTTACCTTCATTCATTTTCTATTTCTTTGTTTCTTACACACTCCCTCTTTCCTTTTTTCTGTTTCCCTACCTTTCTTCCACTTCTATTTATTTCTTCCTTTCATTTTGTCACTCTGTCTTTTCATTCTCTCTTCTACATCTCAATCCCTCCCTCTTTCACACAATTTCTGTTTTCTTTGTCTTTTGTCCTCTTTTTGTCATTCCTTATTTCTCTGTCTCCTTTTTCTTTCATTCTTTCTTTATCCTTTCTTTTATTCTCTCTCTCTCTCTCTCTCTCTCTCTCGTTCTCGTTCTCTCTCGTTCTCGTTCTCTTTGTTCCAGGTGGCTGTGCAAACTCTGTGGAACATAAAAATTGTGGTTCTGGTAAAACCAGAACACGAGAACAGGATCAGTCATGTGGGGATGTCCAGTGTCAAAACGGGAATTGCCAACACACTAGGTCAGAAATTTGCATACACACACACACACACACACACTCACACACACTAACTAAGAATTATGTCCACTTTACTAGAAATGCCTCCTCTGTAGCTCCACCATGCTTAAAATCAGAAAACCATATTGATCTTAGAGGAAATTGCCTATGTAATAACTGCAGACACAGAGATAAGAACAATATAAAATGTTAAGCCTGAATATAATCTAAATAAAATAGATCTGTAGAAAAAAGACTTAAAATACACTATACTATGTACAGAAATGCTGGATATAAGTACTATACATAAGTAACACAGCTGAGTGAAAACTGTAGTCCACCTTTTGAAGCAAAGTCCTATTATTTTCATCACTTACTCATTAAAGTGCAGTTAATATCTCACTGTGGAAGTCTCCAGCAGCAATTTAGCACGAGTTAAGGTGGCTAATTTAGGGAACAAGCAGTGGAAGCCTACGTCAGAGGCTGCACCAGTACTGGGTAGTCAATAGAAGTGGTGTTTGAAACCCTTATTTTGTTGTTCCTGGTCTGTTTCTTAGGTAACAAAGGCGCAGTGGGTGTGTCTTTTATGTTTAATGGAACGTCATTTGGCTTTGTCAACTGCCACCTGACATCTGGAAATGAGAAAATCCACAGGTAAGAAAGATGGTATGTGTGTTTGTGTGGGGTGCAAGACTTTAAAACAGAAAAAGTTCGAAATATACAGATTACATTTTCTGATGTACTGTTATGCTGTGTAACTAGTGTGTTTGCTGCTATGTTAAGTGCAGTGAATGCATAGTTAACCCATTTAATGTTTATATATTTAATGTATGACCTTGGTAGGCGGAACCAAAACTATCTGGATATCCTGCGGCAGCTCTCATTGGGGGATAAGCAGCTGAACTCGTTTGACATCTCGCTGCGCTTTACACACCTGTTCTGGTTCGGAGACCTCAACTACAGACTGGATATGGACATACAGGTACACATGCCAACTTCATAAGACACATACAAACTGCATAAGAAGTAAGTAGATTCCTTTCAAAAGGATTTAAAGGAATCTACTGATAATAAATGTGTTTGTTAGGTGAGACTGACAAGTAGGTCACTACTTTTTTGTGAATGTAGGTTAGTTCAAGGCTCCTAAACGATCTACGCATTCACCTTATTATCAGGAGAATATAGGGTTGATCCCTGGCAGTGCCACAGCCATCCGTGGCTGAGAGTTCATGAGAGCACTTGGTCCCTCTGGGTAGAGAGGATGACTCTCCTTCTCCCCCCGCAACTCAATACTAGTTGTTGTGGACATGTTCTAGCTGATGTAACGGAATGGGCAGTTAGCCTAGTCTCTACAAGCGTGTTAAGCTGTCCAGTTGTGTTGTGTGAGAGGCTCTTTTAAAAGATTTCCTGACACTTTCACATGAGGAAACACATGCTCAGCTTCACCCACCCAACATTGGTGGTCTAGTGTGGCCAGGGGTGGCCAAGCTAGTTGGTGGAAAATTTGGTTAATTTTTAATTATTTTTTTTCTACTAATGTGAAACATGATTTTGGCGGTAAATAAGCTTTGGACCAGGGTTTAGAGGGAACAATGTGACGATGGCTTTGTTTTCAGCAGACTTTTTTGTCTTGTCATGATATCAGGTTTAACACAACACTGCAATCCACGTACCTTTACCAGTTTAGCATGAAGCATGACTTGTGTTTTGACCTTCTCATTTTCAACTGAATAAGGATTTGCATACAAACTTAATGTCTCCCTTTTCTGTCACTGACACACACGCGCACACATGCATGCATGCAGGAAATCCTAAACTACATAAACAGGAAGGAGTTTGAGCCACTGCTGAAAGTGGACCAGCTAAATCTGGAGAGAGAGAAGAACAAGGTCTTCCTTCGCTTTGGTATGGTTCAGCCTCTGCTTTCTTTGTTGTTTTTTTTTTTTTGGTTTTTTTTTGTTTTTTTTTTTAAATGTGTGCGAGTGTATAGCTCTTCACATGCGGATCTTGGCCTGTGTCTTCTTTGCTCAACAGACCAGGGTCAAATACTAGGTGTTTAAATATTTGCATCTGAACATACAGCTGTAATAAGTTTGCATTACTTTTATTCATAATCTAACTGTAAATCAGAATTAAGAGATGAGTGAAATGATCAAATAATCCAGAGGACACTGCACTTGCAGTTCATTCACGAAAGTCAGTAGGAAGTGATTTGTTGTGTATCAAAACTAGAGGAGATTCATACAATGTATATGATTTTACCCAGGTCTGATGTTTAAAATAACACTTTAGTTAATTGTTTGACAATTCCACACTTGTTCTAAAGATTCATTCAAGCGATCTTGGATTAAGCCTTTCCTTATTTTTTGTTAGCGAGAAGTTTTTTTCCCCTTGTTTTGTTGAGTCACTTCCTGCCTGACTTTTTTTTCTCTCTGCTTTGCTTAGCTGAGGAGGAGATCACATACCCCCCCACCTACCGGTACGAGAGAGGCTCCCGGGACACGTACGTCTGGCAGAAGCAGAAAGCTACAGGGGTGGGTCACCAGAAGGATGATGAAGTCACAATACAAAACAATGGAGGCTTTCTAGATGCTGCTAGATCTAGGAGAATAAAATCTATAGTGTAATCACAATATTTTGGACCTAACACTGATATTATAGTATTTAATTATTCATGTTCTGAAAGCATTAATAGGGTAAGAGAATAACACAGTGCATTTCAGATGAGATTTATTTGTCAGGTCAGACCGAGACTCAACTGTCCTCCTCTCAGACAAAGTCAAAAGTAGTAAATTGCAATGTTTCCACAATGTTTCCACATGTCATACACATGTCATACTGCAATACTTTCACAACTCACACAAAATACTTGAGAATCATGGTTTAAGTAATGTGATGTTGCCATGTTGCAGAGTCCAACCTCTAGCTTCTATCTCTCATTTTAAGTGTTCATGTTAAGAAATGGAAAAAAACATTGAAAAGGGCAACAGAGAAAATAAAAACAGTTTATACTCCTGGTCATATTGAGCACAGTTTATGACATCATTCAGGTGATGATTTTTGGTTTACTTGTTGTCTTTGATAGAAGTGTAGTGACTCTTGCCCATAACATCATCATGCACTAGCAGGCTTGCAAAAGTAAGACTCATCAGTATCACTCGCAGTAGAACCACTGAGAATGCTTCGCTAGCTCAGAGACACCCCTGGTGCTGTGTTTTATTTTAAGTCACCACAAGGCAGATAAAATGTGCTTTTTCTTGTTCACATCTCAAACACATGGAATAATTGAAAGTGTTTTCCTGCTTTGCTGTTTTTCAGTGCACTATTTATTATCTACTCTTGCCTAAAGGCACCCAGGATTTCATAAAGGGGAAGAAGATAGCTCTTAATAGTCAATGTGTTTTTTAGTTTTGGGTTTCTGGATCTTAACAGATCGGTGCTTTGTCTTGACTTGTCTTGACTTTGATATTAGGACTTTGGCAAACTGCATTGTGTTCAGTAACTTTTTAGCAAGTGCTGAGTTACAACAATTGATATATTTTATCAGACAGTAGTTTGTCACAAAAAACCTTTTTTTTAAAAAAAAATTACCTTAATAGGCACCAGCCGCTTCATGATGATTATTACTTTGGTGATATGTTCCAAGTATTTTGCTCCAGCTATAGGCTCCATTACTCCAGCTATAGGCAATTAGTCGAGACATATTTGATGTCTGAAGTTTACTTCTTTAGTTTACTCTGGAGCTACAAGGGTGATGTAATAAACAGGTAATGGAAGCTTATATACGCCAAATAACAGTAATACAAACTGCTTGTCTAAATCAATACAGACTCACTTTAAACCATGGGTTGTTCTGACTTCCCTATGAGGTTTCATAGGTTTCTGACCCTGTACACTGTATCTGTAAACATGGACTGACATACATTAGATAGCCAAAAGCGGTTGTCTATATTTTGTTCTTTTCTGTGTGTTAAATTTTGTTTAAGATTGGCAGTTCCATCCATTTTTAGTGTACTTCACTTTGGAAGAGTATTACGATTTTTATTTTATGTGTATTTTCATTTAATGGCCCTGAATGGAAGCACTAACGTGTAAATACAGTGACTTCACTTTCGCTCACAAGTCTAAAGTTAAAAATTAAGTAAAAAATGCTAAAACAGGGCTGTAGTTACAGGAACTTGGGAGGACAGACACATTTTAAGGATATAGTTTGGTGAAAAATCAGATTAACCCAGTTTTCCCAATGTAATATAAAATAGACAAAAGTATGGTCAAAACTCAGGCATTAAGATGGTAGCTGCTGTTTTAGATATACAATTTACCTTTCACCTTTAGTATAGACAAATGTGTTATAAAGTGTTCGAAACCATAGAAGTCTGTCTGAGATTGGCTAATAACCCAACATGGGTTGAGGGAAGTGTGTGATGGTTTAAGTATATGGTTTTTATGGTGCCATTTGATGAACAGTTTTGGCAGATTGACTGTATTTCAGCTGCAAGGAGTGTTAAGTCTGTCTATCTCTGATAGTCCACTCCTCTCTCTCTCTTCCTTTCTCCTCTCAGATGCGGACAAACGTACCATCGTGGTGTGACCGTATCTTGTGGAAATCCTACCCTGAAACACACATTGTCTGCAACTCCTACGGTAATAGTGTTGCTGTATTTCTTTGTTTACAGTTTTTTATTAAATGCCAGAAATGGGTACAAAATAAATGCAATGCGTTGAGTAAGATTTGAGTGTTTTTTCTGCTTTACTGCATATTTTTGCTAAACATAAAGCATTTACTTCTGATCAGTAATATTCAGTCGCTAATTAGTTTTAATGAATGTAATTTCTATACTGCTTTGTGATTGATACAAAAGTAACAGCTCAAACAACTACTCAAGGTTTAAGCCACTCTGCCCACAAGCCACTCTGCCCACAAAGCTTTGGTAATGTTAGAGCATGACTAATGTAAAAACGCACAAGCTCTGTTCTTTAATTCGCCCTTTTATTGTTTTAAATCTCATTTCTCAGGATGCACTGATGATATAGTCACCAGTGACCACTCCCCTGTGTTCGCTACATTCGAGGTGGGCGTCACGTCGCAGTTTGTCTCTAAAAAAGGTTTGATCAACTCACAAACACCTGTCATCTGAAGTAGAAATGACAATGAAATGAAATGCACAGACCTCATTTTCTTCATTGCTCCCTCTTGCTGTTTCTGTATCTCCCTATTCTACCTTTCTCATTATTTCTCTCTTTCCTTCTTCCTCTCACTGTCTCTCACTGTCTCTGTCCCCCTTTCCCCCATTTTTCTCTTTTTACCTTTATCACACTTTCTGTTTCTCTCTCTCGCTCTCTCTCTCTCAGGTTTGCCAAAGTCGTCGGAGCAGGCGTATATAGAGTTTGAGAGTATTGAGGCTATAGTTAAGACTGCCAGCAGGACCAAGTTTTTCATTGAGTTCTACTCGACCTGTCTGGAAGGTAGGATGCTGGGGTCCACAACGCTGTTTTGCTAAGAAGCTAAATTTGATAGTGGAAATGGCATAACTTGAAATAAGGTTTATGTCTTTAAGCAGTAGTTTTGAGGGTGTGGATCAATGATGAATTCATTGAAGAACATGAGAAAAATCATTGGGTAGCTCTTTGTTTTACTATGGCAGACTAATTTAGAGAAAAATGTCATTTGATGTTTGCCTTAATGTAAAATGACCTCACATCTGAGAGACACTGTGCGTGGAGGGTTTAGGGACAATTCACTAAACATTTTTCACTTTTGTTTTTCCTCTCCTCTCCACTTCTTTCCCTCTTGCAGAATTTAAGAAGAGCTATGAGAATGACTCTCAGAGTAGTGATAATATAAACTTCCTGCGCGTGGGCTGGTCATCTAAGCAGCTTACCACTCTGAAGCCCATTCTCTCTGATATAGAATATCTGCAGGACCAACATCTGCTGCTTACCGTCAAGTCTTTGGACGGATACGAGTCTTATGGTAAATGTGTGCATGCATATCATTTTAGCTCGAAGTATATCTGATGGCCTAAATGGTTAGGTGGTGTAGATTTGTCCTAGATGTTTCTGATCTGTCAATCGTGTGGTGACTGTGCACCCTTCCTGTTCTCTGGAGGCTCATTTTTGTGCTCATTCAGAGTTCTCTTTAAGTTGCTTTTGGTCTTGCATCATAGAACAGAGATTTTTAGCCCAGTCTGCTTGGACCCCAAGAGCAGTCAACACTCCTGATGTGTTCTTCCCACCTGAAAAAATTCTACATAAATGTTGAAGACCAAGGTTTAAGAAGCTTTTGTACTAAAATGTTTTTGAAAAATTGATTTGTGGTGGAGAGGTACATGTTACAGAAAGTTTCAGGTCTACGTTTATTAGTTAGTAAATTAAATGCCTCTATTTTTGCACCCCAGGTTCCTGTCACTATCACTGTAAAGAAATGAGTTCGGAATTTCTCCGGACCATTTCGCATCAAACCACTTTGAAAGACTTCTACAGACATTCGGCTTGATGTGTCCAGAGCCATTAAGCCATTATGCTTGCTTTAGTCACTGCTGATGTCATTTCACCTTGTGAAACATTGGCAGCTGACACTTGTTGGAATACGTTTTTGATAAAAGTTTGTGCAGGTTTATGTCAGTTGTCATGAAAGGTTTATTTGTCATGAAGATTTATGAGGGAAATAAAAACCTGTCAGAGAGGTTTTATCAGACTTTTATTCCTTTTATTATTATGTATATAGGAGAGTGTGTGTTGGCCTTGAAGTCCATGATCGGGAGCACAGCACAGCAGTTTCATACATACCTGTCTCACCGTGGAGAAGAGACGGGAAACATCCGTGGCTCCATGAGAGTCAGAGTGCCTTCTGAAAGAATGGGAACCAGAGAGAGACTCTATGGTAATACGCATGTCTGTTATGAACTGACTTATGCGTATGTGTGTGTACTTGAATGGAGAACAGCAGTCTATGATTAATTTATTCAGTTAATTAATTAATTAATGTTTTTATTTTTTTGGCCAAGCACGTTTGTATTGAATTAGAAATTTGTGTTGATAAAATTGACGCACAATACAATTTTCCCATGTCAAGCTAAAAAAAAAAAAAATAACAAAGTATATTTATATATATTTATTAGTGGTGGGCCGTTATCGACGTTAATGTGCTGCGTTAATGTGAGACTTTTATCGTGCGCTAAAAAAATATCGCCGTTAATCTATTCACACAGTTGGGTTGTGAGCTGGGTCTATATTACGCAAGCTATGATGACTTTCACCTTGATATTTTAGAGCGAATTCACTCTCTCTCTCTCTCTCTCTCTCTCTCTCTCTCTCTCTCGTTCGTGACTTTTCCGGATCGCGCCCGTTTTAAACCTGTCTCGCTCCCTCTCTCTCGCTCGCTCATTCTAATGAGCCATAATTCCAAGATTACAATGAGATTAATCTATATAAAAAAAATTAATCTATGCCCACCTCTAATATTTATATAAATAAATAACAAATAACACAAAGGGTCTCCTGAAATATATTTTGCATTATGATGTATTTACATGAATATAGATCAGGTGGGATGTACATCTGTAATAGGTGCAGAATTATTTTCATACATTTTTTCATCTCTCCTTATATTCTTTGAATCCATGCAGAGTGGATCAGTGTGGACAAGGATGAGACTGGAGGTCCAAAAGGGAAGACGATGCCCTCTAGAGTTGTACATGATTATGTCAAGTGAGAAGCAAATTCACTCACACACACACACACACACACACACACACACACACACACACACATACTCATTGCTACTGAAAAGTTGTGAAATTGTAGTCATTTAAGATCCCATGTGTGATTTGCACTTTGTCAGCTACCGATCACAACTGCAAGTCCTGTGCAAACGTTTGGGTAAAATGAGTACGCCTCCTTTAGAGAAAACACCTTCTGTTGTTGTTGCTGTTTATTTGATTTGCATGCAACTGTAAATAAGAATAGTTGACATTTAGTTAAAATAGACAAAAGTGTTCTGTTGGCAACAGTTTTGCAATGTTAAGAAAAAGTTTTTTGTTTTGTTTTTAATTTTAAAGTTTAATTTTAAATACTTTTAAAAGGAGATTCCATTGTGAGTAGTGGTGATAGAAAAAAAGAATTTAATATTAAAAGCTGCATCACATCAAATGTAGACCTAAAACTGATTTTCAATGGTAGAGAGAAACTTTTTTGTTATATTATATATAAACCTCAGAAGACATTTGTCTGACTGATTGTTCTGCTTCCTTTCACCACCACTGTAAAGAAATCTTGTAGTTTCCCCTTTGTTTGATCTCAGCAGTTGAATTATGCAGATAGTATTCATATGAATAATCTGTAGAATTCCCTGTAAATACTGATGACTTTTTGGAGCTAAACAAAAAGTTAACTTTGGGCCAGTTACAAGTCTGGACTTTAACCTGCTCATGTCTTCTCAACTTCCAAATCTGAAAGTTATATTACATCTGATTTTCTATTTTCATGCTTTTTAACTTTTAACCATTAGCCCCAGCTTAGTAGCCTCTGTTACTAAGCAACTAGTGTTCATTATAATGAAACAGATACAGTGTGCCCGTTTTGAGATAAACAGGCAAAACACTTAAGACTGTATGCTGTTAAATTATTATCAGTGCTCCTGACAATGACTACGATGATGCTGTGTTTCCACAGACCCTCTCTGAACAGAAAAGAGTTGAGTAAAGTTTCAGAGGAGGGAGAGAGAAACGTTTCAGGGCGATCTACGTTCACACAGGGTTCCATTAAAGAGGACAATACACAGACAAGGTATATATTTACACCAATGGCAACACACTTTTCTTTGCGCACAAACACACACACACACACACACACGCCAATACTCTCAAAATCTAAACAAATAAAGCATTATCACGTTCTGTTTGTTAGGTACAGAATGTTTATTAACAGTATGTTTGCTTTGATAATTTATTTTATTGTTTGTGTCTTTAGGAGTTTTTTTTAGGAGCTAGAGAAACAGCAGCAGAATTCCTCTCTAGCTTCAAAAATCTGTTCAGAGAGCCTCTCCTCATCTTCTTCTTGCAGTACTCTTACATAAAGATTTTTGCATTTAGAACTCTCATTTGGTTCTCACACTATCCTGTAACTTCAGAGTCTCCTCGTATTCAAAGTCGCTTTGGATAAAAGTGCCTGCTAAATGAATAAAATGTTATGTTATTGTTTACCAGGTTGAAGCAGGACACCAATGATGGAGACGCAACCACCTGCAAGAACAGCTTCAATAACCCTGCCTACTACATCCTAGAGGGTGTTCCCAACCAATCTGCTGCCCTGGCCTCAGACCTGCTCTCTGGCTCTGCTGGGAAATCTGCACCCCCTTCTGGCGGAGCAGGGAAAGGCAAGCCACCAAGTGGAAGCTCTGTTCAAGCACGCAGACAGACGAGTGGGCGACCTGTGCGACCGATCAGTGAAGAAGGATCGTCCGAAGAAGATGGTATTCCTGGGGTGCACAGCGGCAGCTCGTCTAATCACCCACCTCCTGACTTCCCTCCCCCACCACTCCCCAAAGGTGCCCTTGAGATGTCAGACACTTCCTTTTTCCCTCCAGCAAAAGAGAGCAAACCCCGGCTGCATCCAGATTTGGCAGACATCAGGATTCCACCTCCAACAACCATTACCTCTAAACCTCTCTCCTCCCCTGGATTTGCCCCAAACCTGGGAGGAGGTGGTGCTTTCTGCCTGGACCCATCACCATCCATATTGAACCCAAGCCCTGCTCCTTTCAGAAGAGGAGGCGGGGCCTCAGTGAATGACCAGTCATGTTCAGTGCTTCATCTGGCGAAGAAGCTGAGCGAGGTGGAGTATCCACCTGGGCAGGACCCGGGGCCTGGTGGGGCAGTGAAGAAAGGAGGTGTTCCCACTCACTTACGAGGAATTGGCTTGGGTGATGCCTGCCGCACTTTCCCCCCTCGATCCATCCAGGAAGAAAGCATTGCAGAGGACCTGCCAGAGGAGGTGAGAAAAACTGCAGAGAAGGAACTAGGGCTGCAACTAACAATCTTTTGGGGGGGTTTGTATTTCCCCATTCCTCTCGATATTATTCAAAGTTCTATTAATGTAACATCAACGAAACCTTTTCACCCACTATGCAATTTGTAATTTGTTGTGGATTTGTTTTATCTGCTGTAAACTGACTAGCATACCGGTTGTTTGGAGAACAGCCCTGAGATCTCAGACTAACCAATGATAATTGTGATAGAGATAAACTGCATGGGCTTCATTCACACCTGTATAATGGATCTATATGTAGGGTGGCCACTGGATATAGACACAGGGTAGAGACCTCTAATAAGTAGTCTCAGAGTGAGTAATACGAATAATTTAGAAGAATTTAAGATGCATGTACAATATCACCCAAAAATACTTGTTGCTAATGAACAGCAAAAAAATCAGAGATTATGAGAGCAGTCCCCATTTTCTTGGTCCATGTGTGAGTTTTGCTTTTTTAATTGTAGATCAGTTTCTTATAGTGTCTTATTGTGATTGTCAGTATCAGGCTTTTGGTACAGTAAGTCTCATCTCGTTTGTTGTAAATTGAAAGTGTACATAAACTTTGTTCTTCAACCCTTTCCCCTTCTGTTTTTTTCTGTCTGTTCTCTATTCCTCTTTTTCTGTAGGGCATGTGGCAGGGTGGTAGCAGCAGCAGCAGTCTCTCTGTGGAGTCCAGCGTTGGCGAGTGGCTGCAGAGGCTGGGACTGGAGCGTTATGAGGAGGGGCTGCTACGGAATGGCTGGGACGACCTTGAGTTTCTTAGGTAAAGCCTTTTTCACTCTACATGAACTACTGATTCCTTTATCCATGACTCCTTCAGCCCTGCATTATCTGCCATAGATAGTTTTAGCTTTTAGATTATTGTCTACCAAAGTTTTTATAACATTTTTACATTTTTTTCAATTTGAAAGAAACAAACAAACCTGAACTAACCATGAATAAAAACTCTTAGAGCTTCAGGGGTAAATGAAGATGTAAAGCATCACAGATCGGTGTTATGTAATCTCAGATGACAATAACAGAACATAGGTGTTTGCAGTTTCCATTTCTATATGTTGTCTTGGCTGATTGACCATATTTGGGGAAAGAATTATGTAAATGTAACCATTTGCCATATCATTCTTTTAATTACTGTATAGGCAAGTTCAGGCAAAATTAATTTTGCACAAAAGCACGTAGGACGTTTGTGGGTAACTTGTATCAGAATTTTTATTCTGAAAGCGGAATTCCACAAATTCAGCATTTGTTTTCCAAATTCAGGGATTGGAAAGTAATCCAGAATGATTTTTGAAATTGAAAGCTCGTTTCAGAACAAGCTTTCAAAAATTACTCTTTTTCCCTCTAGTTTTAGAGGCCCAAAAGTAACTGGACATTTAATTGACAAACCACTTCATGGCCATGTGTGGTCCATTCTTTCATTACTCCATGACAAAGGTCTAGAGTTGTATGTAGTAGCTGTTCACTGGAACTGAACGTGAGGAGGCCATAAATAAATAAATAAACCTATCAGAGATGGCAAAAATGTGCACAAATGAATAGTCTGATACATTCTTACAAAGAAGGACTGCACCGCTGAGCTCGGCAGCACCAAAAGGCCTGGCAGACTATTATGTTGGTTTCCATTATGTTGGTATGTAGATGGAAAGCTAAAAAAAAAAATGCATGTTTACTATCCAAAATGATCAGTGAACCTACATGTGTGAAACATTCTATTCTTGTTTTTCTGCTCGAAATCTGTCTTGATAATTATTTTATGGCAAATGTGTTTGCAGTGACATTACTGAGGAGGACTTGGAGGAGGCGGGAGTATTGGACCCTGCCCACAAGAAGATCCTTTTAACCAGCCTAAGACAGCAGCAGCAGCAGCAAAAGTGAGCTGGACCGCATCAGTCCAAACTGGTCAGCCTGTGCCTTCAAGAAAAACTTTGCACTGCTAATCAGAGATACTGCTCTGAACATTTTTCATTGACATGTAAAAGAAAAAGCACTCCATCACTACATGACTCTGCCCTTTGAAAACATACTCCTTCTAAAAAGAGGAGAAGGGAGATTGGAGTGTGCCTGAGAACTTGACACAAACAGGCTTTATTCACATTCCTTGCCTTTTCCTCTGGCTGGCAGTTGGCTCAGTTTGTTAGTTGTAGTATGTATATTATTGATAACGTGCATGTTTTGGTTGTATATAAAAGGGAAATGGAATTGAATAAGCCAAAATCAGCACCAACTGGTTATAACTAGCTTATATCATGCTCATTACGGTGTCTGTGCCTGTGTGTCCATGTGCCTGTGTGTCCCTGTGTCCGTGTCCGTGTGTCCCTGTGTCCCTGTGTGAGCGAGGGAATGCATGTGGACACCAGAGACACTCATATCACTTTGTTCATAAGTTCATCATGTCATCTCTCGTAATTCTCGAATTGTTCAGTAATCAGACTACATTGTTCCCTCGCAGAAACCCAAACGCTGGATATGCATGTGTATACACAGTTATATGCAACCCAACTTACACATTTTGTCAATTTTCTTTGTGGGGCAACTGCAGAGAACACTGTATTGCTCAATTTAATACAAAGAAATAAACCATAAAATATGGCCTGTGCAAGTTACAGCCCATTTTATTATTTATATGCTAAGATTAATATTTTTGAGAAAAAAAATAATCATCTAAATTACATTTCATGACATTTGCTTTCACAAAAAAAAAATCAACAAAACATGTTATTTGACAGGATGTGTTGAGAATGTATGGTTGGGAATGAGACACCAAGTACCAGCCTTGCATACAATACAGCGATTGTCCTTACTGGAACAAGAGACTACAGTTTTAGATTTTAAAATTAGTTTTAATTGATGCATGAACGCTATACTACCCCACAGAATTAAATATATAACTAACATCATCACATCACACATTTAGTGTGATACCTTAGGTCAAGTTTTTACATCATTTGATTGTATCCTTTTTTTTGTTTTTTTTATACATACGGTTTCCAATCCAGAATTTTTGGATATTGAATTGATATAATACCCAAATGCCATCTCTAGCTGGAACAAAACCTTATATCTCCAAAATGATAACCCTTCAAAAGAAGGAAGAGACTTAGGATTGAGGTAAATGTAATTTGGGGCCGTTTTTACCAATCCATCCTTTCTTTTGGTGTAAAGGCCAGCAAGTGTTTTCAAATTATACACACACACACACACACACACACACACACACACACACACACACACACACACACACACACACACACACACA
>JBBPDC010000001.1:24150479-24166692 GCA_037974485.1 Hemigrammopetersius urotaenia
CACACACACACACACACACACACACACACACACACACACACACACACACACACACACACATAAAAACACACATATATTTTTCAATTTTTTTTTCCAACCACATGAAACTGGGAGGGTGCTTACTTGGAGTCATTAGCTCCATCCAAACTGATGCTAATGTTATACCACTGAGGAGCTAAACACGCATGGAGGAGAACACTAACTGCCATTTCTTTGACTTCAGCTAACTCTGGCTAGCATCATGCTCAGAGATGGAGGAGAAGGAGGGTCATCCAGAGAGAGTGAGACCAGTTGTGCCTCACTGAATTGTAAGGTCATGTGTTGTGTGTCCACTCAGAAGGTCAATTACAGTCCAGCATCTAAGCATCGAACCCATTACAACTGACAAAGAGCAGACAGAGAAAGGGTGGGAGGGAGGGGGGGAGATAGAGAGAGAGAGAGAAGGAGAGACAGATGCTGATATCATGTTACAGAAACCTGCATCTGTTCTGTGGAACCGGCACAGGAAATGAAAGGAGTGTACTGTATGAGTGTACCGCGTGTGTGCGTGTGTTTAGTGCTCTGTGATTCGTCATAAAGATGAATCTTGAATAGCCGATGGCCGTCTCTTCTCTCTTCTCCCCTGATAACGTAGACCGGCCATATTTCTCCAAAGCTCAGTGTGTGTGTGTGTGTGTGCGTGCGTGCGCGTGTGTGTCTCCCTTGGCCCTCCACAAGCACCATATTTCTGCAGGGCCATCTATGTCTGAGCCATTCTCTCTCAACTTTATTACAGGGAGTGAGTGTGAGGGACACTCCCTGAAGACACACACACACACACACACACACACACACACACACAAATCCTGTCGATGACACAAGCTTGAAAAACCCTGCAGTTGCAGCAGAGAGGCAAATAGTAGAATAGAAAGAATGTGTGAATAGTACAGTAATGTGACAATGTGAGTGTGAATCGAGCATTTGGACTAAGAGAGTCCAGTAATGTCCCCAGTTTGTCTGGACTAAGACAGTTTATGATCACCTGTCCCCAAACAACTTAGACTAAAAAGGTCCAGTAAAGATAGTCCAGTACTGTCTGTCTTGAGAGTGTAATTCACAGTGATGCCACAGCCAGGAGTCCAAGAGAGCACAACTGGATTTTGGTGGTTAGGCCCTCTACCTGCCTCAATAATCAGTGGGATGCCTACCAGCACAGGAGTCTGTTCACTGACCTAGCAGCATTGGCAGAGCATTCAGACTAAAAAAAAACCCAGTAATGCCTACAACCCCTGCGATGCTATAACTCCACTGTCCATTAAGCCAGGCCTGTCTCTGAAAAGCGTGGACCAAGAAAGTCTAGTAATGCCTGTCCCCAGAGTGTTTAAACTAAAAAAGTCCATCAATTCCAGGAGAGACCACACTAAGAAAACCCAGCAATGGCAATCCTTTGAGCATTCAGTCAAAAAAAACGTTTCTCTAAACAACCTACAGTGACATGGTTGAGAGTGACACTGTCGCCATGAGGCAGGTACCGTCTGGAAGGGCCAGTTAAATGAAGACAAATGGGCTGAAAGAGAAAATGTTAGGCCAGCCTTCAACTTCTCTCTTCCCTTACCCAAAATGTTTTCAGGGGATAATGCATTACCACATTAGCCACATACTGCGCACCAATCAGTAAAAATGCCCTTGATGCGCAGACTCTGAGTTGGTCTCCGACTCTGCGTCTTTGGGAGCAGTGATCCGAGAACACGAATGCAATTTAGTATAAGCAGTTATGAGGAGGTGTGGGACAGGCTCTCTGACTCTTTCTCTCTTTTGCCCCATCTCTTTCTCTCTCTCTCTTTTCTGTCCTCCAACAGGACGACATCCCAGATGTCGCAGTGGCTCAAAGACATTCAGGACATTTGTGCAATAACACATGCAACCACATGAAATGCATTAAATTCAAATCAGCCAATTGGATGCATACCAATTGGTATAATTAAGAACATGCATAAGTCAAATAAACGGCACTTTCTAAGAATATACCATTTGATCCAAATACAAAATTCCATTCATTTTCATTCGCCCTTGTTATTGTTTGGTCACCACAGAAATATATACAATGCCATACACAGGCAGACACATACACACAAAGGGCAATGTGGTATCGAGTGTGTGTGTGTGTGTGTGTGTGTGTGTGTGTGTGTGTGTGGACTTTCTTTGTTTGGAAGGGCAAAGGGCTGGTAATGACATTAAGGAGGATAATCGCTCTCAATAACTTTTAGCCCCTGCAAGCTAAACCAAGATCAATCTACAGGTTCCTGTGCGCATTGTGTGTGTGTGTGTGTGTGTGTGTGTGTGTGTATGTGTGTGTGTGTATGCGCTCCGCATGTGTATATAAATTCACTGTTTTTATACACATACATACATACATGTGATTCATCAAACCAGGATATCTTTTTCCATTGCTCCATGGCCCAGTTTTGATGATTACATGCCCATTCAAAGAGATTTCGGTGAGTAATGGGGTCAGCATGGGCACTCTGACAGGTCTGCAGCTACTCAGCCCCATATGTAGCAAGCAGTGATGCACTGTGTGCTCTGACACCTTTCTGTCATAGCCAGCATTAACTTCTGCATCAGTTAGTGCTATAGCAGCTTTTCTTCACAATTAGACCAAATTGGACAGCCTTGGGCTCTCAGGTGCAGCATTAAGCCTTGACAGTCCATGATGTTTCTGTCCCTCATTTGAGGGGGGACTGCGCAGGAGGATTACCCAGTTTGTAGTTCTCTGCACATTTTCAAGTGAATCATCAGATCACTAGTTCTAACCTTAGTGGTGCCAGAGCTATTCATGACTGATAGTCACCTAGAGCACTGTTGAACTATATGGCAATTAGTGTTCTCCTCCAAGCATGTTGAGCTGTCCAGTGTCTTAGCGGCATCACTTCATGTGACTCTGAGGAAATACTGCAAGCCTTTTCAGGACAGTGGCCTCATGTGAGGGGAGGAGTTCTTGCTAGTGGGTGGGAATTGGAAATAAATTCAAAATGTTTGCTCATTACTGAGTGGCTCTAGTGGTGCTACTTCACATTTTGCGCTGCGTCTGCACTTTTGACTCCCGTGAAAACATCTGGTCCTTCACACACATATTTCACACTGTTTTTCTTTCTCATGGTCCCGCCGATCTTTTTTTGATAACAGTAAAGAGTGTTGTGTGCGTTTGTTGTCTGCAGCCAAAGCTGTAGGTCCAGCCTGATATATTCACTATATTAGTTCTAAAAGATCAATAATCTGCTGCTTTAACGGTCACTGCGCTGGGCCTCAAATTGCTTTCAGGACAATTTGCCACCGCAATAACTGCCCATTTATCA
This sequence comes from Hemigrammopetersius urotaenia, assembly GCA_037974485.1. NCBI lineage: Eukaryota > Metazoa > Chordata > Actinopteri > Characiformes > Alestidae > Hemigrammopetersius > Hemigrammopetersius urotaenia. Next base: position 24,153,815 of record JBBPDC010000001.1, read on the forward strand.
AATCAGTTTTAGAGTGGCTGCAAGCTTCTCTCTCTCTATCTTCCTCTCTCTCTTTCTGTATCGCTCTCCATCTCTCTGATTTGCTCTCCTACCCACATTCTCTTCTTCCTGCCTATCTCTCTCTTTCTCTGTCTCACTTTCTTTATGTCTCTGTATCTAACTCTCTCCTTCAGTTTCAGTATCTCTCTTTCTGTATATCCTTCTTTCTAGCCTATCTTTGTATTGTCCCTCACTCTTTGAATCTTTTTTCATTCATCTTGCTTCTCCCTCTCTGTTTATTTGCGCATACACACTCCCATAAAAAAGTGGAGAACTGTGGTGTGTGATGTTAATATTCAGTTAGTAAGAAGATGCTCATATTTCAAGAAATTTCACACACACACAAAGACACACACACACAAACACACGCACACATTTTGTGTCCAATCGATCGATAAGAACAGTAATATAGTGTATTTATTGGGGCATGTGTTATTGTGCACTAACTCATCTTTCTGTTCTGTCCTGGGAACTCCACACACACAGACACACTCCATACTTTTTGCACGTTACAGAAAAATCAAAGAAAATAAATAAATGATTAGGAGATAAAAATGAACAAAACAGCAAAACCCAGATATTCAGAGCACAGGGTGTCACAACATGTGGAGGAGAGAGAGAATGACGGAGACAGAGAAAAAAGAACGAGAGAGAGAGAGACAGAGAGAGACACAGAGAGAGAGAGAGAGAGAGAGAGAGATAGAGAGAGAGACACACACACAGAGAGACCAGAGAGGGACATGCACATATAGAGAGAAAAAGAGCAAGAGAAACAAAAAGAAGGGAGAAACAGATAAAGGAAGAAGTGAGAGAGAATTTAAAAACAAAGGACAAAGGGCATAGCTAGAAAGGAGAAAGAAAGAAATGTGATGTCAGGGGGATGGAGAGAGAGTGAAAGATGGAAGGAGGCTTTTTTTCTTTTCTATAACTGAGTTATGTGGCCACTCTAAGCTGAAGACCAAGATCAGCAGCAGCTGCGCACGGTGAGCGTGCGCGCGAGCACACACACACACACACACACACACACACACACACTTCCACCTGTGTCCCTCAACCCTGCCCATTAATCTAAATTAACTCATTAGCTGCCTCCACCCAACCAACCCCATCTTCAACCATGCACAGAGAGAGAGAGAGAGAGAGAGAGAGAGAGAGAGACAGGGTAAGAGAAAACGATACAGAGAGAGTGAGAGATACACAGAGAGAGAGAGAGTAAGAGATAGATAGAGAGAGAGAGAGAGACAGAGACAGAGAGAGAGAGTTAGAATATGAATAGAAAGACAGTAGTCCAGTACTGAAGGGAAACTGAGCTGTTGCTATGCTTATATGTGTGCATGTGTATGTGTGTGCAGTTCCGTTATTGATTGATCTATCTATGCTTCACTCACAGTCATGTTACTGCTTAACAACTGTTGCTAAAATGACCCATTAATATGTACATTTGTTCAAGCTTGCAGTTATACATGCAGTTTTTTTTTTTTAAATGGTGAAATAAATACCAAAGATTGTGATTCACGAGAGTGGATTATCTTTCTTGAGAGAAGGCGCATCGCTTCACATTAGTGCCCCCTAAAGAATAGGTTTTTTTCGGTAATTGCTTAACAACGGCTTTGGCAAAAATGACAATTTTTATAATACATTATTCTCACTATGAAACCGAACCCCTTGATTGTACTACTTTAAATTACCATTAATTTCCCATACATACAATTAAGGGAAAAACATGAACATTTTAAATTTGAACCTGAAGTAAATTTAAGATTAAGGGGTTTCACACTCAAACCTTAAATATAACTTAAGGTGTCAGTTTCACAAATTAACGGTCACCTAATTTAAAATAAGGGGTTAGATGTATTTTCAGGGGTAAATTAAGGTGAGGTTAAGCACATTTTCAGTACATCGTGAGTCTTAGCGTCTGTAGGAGGCCAGTTCATCATGACTCATTTGTTTAGTAGCATATTGCCCTTCAATTGCTAATATCTTGTGATTCAAATGTCTTGAAATTTCATATCCTAAATCACTCTGCCATTCTTAGAAAGCAATTTAATGAAAAATTGTCAATAGCATAGTATCTCAAAGGGTAAACGTCTGAAATTTGGCATGTTTACGCTTGGCTACATTTGATTCCCTGTCCTAAAGCTCAGTTTGGCTCCTCAAAAATGGCAACTTATTTGTTTTGTTTTCATTTTAAAGAGGTGGAACATTGTTGGTTTTCTTGGTTTCTGTCAATAACTACAAATATAGGGTGATTTTCCTAATCAGGAAAAAGTATTGTCCTGCTTTTGCACTATGGCCCACCCTCACCTGACGCAACCGTGTTAATGGCCCCCTCCTGGCCGATGATGTGCTCCTTCAGCCGGCGCTCTAGAGGAAACCTCCTCCTCTCCTCTGACTCCCTCTTCTGCTTCTCTTCCACAAACTGAACAGAAAGTGAGAGAGAAAGAGCAAATATAATTTGTTCAAAGGCAAAAGGACAGTAACAATCCAACCATTTAGGACACTTTGAGGCAAAAATGATAGATTACAGATACATGACTTTGGAAATGTGACTTCTATCACTGTAGTGAGCATCCAATGTGGGCAGTGTTGTGATAATCCACTGGACTTATTGTGATAACTGGCTTTAATTCAATTTTACATAAAGTAGATTATTTACATAATTTTCTTACATAAAGTAGAAAAATAAAATAAATAATAAATAAAATAAATAATAATTACTTTACTCTATTGGATACAATTTTGTTAAGTACATGTATCTTTTTTCTCTTTTCCCACCTGCTATCTAATATTCCCCTTATCATACCATACCACCAACACTGGGAGGGTAAAGTGTAACACGTGCTTCCTTGGAGTCGCATGAAGCTCACACCTTTTCCAACAAGTGCTAAGGTCATTGATAGCTTTACACGCTTGGAGGAGTACACTAACCGCCAATTCTGTTATATCAGATTACAGACACTTGTGCTCACTAGTGGGCAGATAAAGGGCCGTTCAGAAAGAGCAAGGTCAGTTCTCTCTTCTACCCACAGATGGCTATGACATCAAGCTCGCAATTTCTTAACTGTGTTCATGATCAAACATTTTGGAATTTTAATGTGTATGTTGTCTAAAAAATCTGTACGTCTCATATATAAGTAAACTTCTCTACATCTTGCCTTTAAGTGTCTAAACTAAATCAGACAGTGCACGTTTTGGTCACTTAACAACAGGAATTTCACAGATTTCACAAAACATGATAAATTATGTAAGTGAAAAAGCACCTATGGCTAGTAAGAAATTTATTTATTTTGTGGAACAAGACAAAAATAACAAAAATAAACTGTCAATTAAAATTGGTATAAATCAATCAGTATAACAAATTACTAAATATTAACAGCTAGCAACACACACACCTTACATAATTCATTACACCAATGTACACTAACACACACACAACATACATGCGCACATACACACACACACACACACACACACACACAAAAAAAACACTCCTGGTCCAAGACAATTTGGCTCACATTTAGCAATCGAATGTAATCTATCTCTCTCCTCTACCTTTCCTCTCACTCTCTCACTGTTTCTCTCCACATCCAGCTGTCCATTCATCCCCACTCGCGCTTCATTTCAGGCAATAAAGAAGCTGTTCCAGCGCTTGCAGCTGAGTCAGTGGACGCATTAGAGTCTCTTCATCCTGCACCGGGCCGCTGCCATCATATTTCTAACTGGAGGAATCTTTTCTCTATCTTTTTGCTGCCTCTCCCTTTGCTGCCTTTTTTTTCCATTCCCCTGATTTTCCTAATAAAGTTATAAATCTCTAATCTCACCAGAATCCATTCAAATTTCAATACAAGTAAATTGTGATTCTTTCAGAACCATTTAACGAATCATGGAACCATGAATTTCACTACAAATCAATTATGATTCTTTAAGAAACATTGAAATTTGTGATTCCAGGATAAATTGAAGTTAATTATGTCAGTCAATCAAAGAATTACAAAAATTTTAACTATGGTTCTTTAGGAAAGGATTGAATGAATCATGGAATCACACATTTCACAACAATCCTATCATGATTCTTTACGAAATGATTCAGCAAATCAAAGACTCAAAAAAAATGTCACTACAAGTCTTTCATGATTCTTTAGGAAACAATTTAACAGAATTTAAATATTTTAGGCTTAATTCATAATCAGCTATAAAAATTACACAAATATGGCTGGAGGAACATTTCCACTGTAGTGGGACACCCCAAGTGTTTTTTACTTGTATTTTTAAAAAATATTTAATTAGGTCTCCCCATCACATAGTGAGGATGCCACATTAAGTTCCACTACATTTTTACCAACCTAACATCACTGGAGAGTTTGGAGGAGAACACTAACTGCCAATACCCTAATGATAGCAAACAAAAACTAAGTGACAGGAGAGGGACCACCCATGTTCACCCAGGTCCACTCACCAGAGAAAGCTTCCAATCTCTTGGACTCATTTCTAAAATTCAAAACATTCTAAAATTTACCTCAGGCCTCTCGATTTTCTCTTTTTTTATACATCTTTCTTCCTTTCTCAGTGAGTTGCCCATCTCTTTTCTTCTTTGTGTCTGTCTTTCATCTATTGTGTCTGGTCATTTCCGTCTCCCCTGGACCAGCCTTTTCCTTATTTTCTTATCTGCCACTTCATCTTTTCTTTGTCATCATCTGAAACCCACTAATTGCTGCGTACAAGTGTGTGTGACATGGACAGACTGGGGGTTGTATCGTGAATAAATGAGGGCGTGATTGTTTTGCACTGAATGCACTGGTAGTACTAAACTGTAAAGTTACACCTTTACCTCAAATAAATGCACCTTCTCTGGCCTTTCATTTCATGAAGGAACACCAAAGTGTGAAATTCACCAAGTGAAGCAGGGCCTGCAACCAATGAGGGGCGCCCGGGGTGCAGTGTGTAGGTATGGTACCTTGCTCAAGAGTATCTCAGTGGTGACACTAACAGTTGGGATTCAAACTCACAACCTTCTGATGCCCTAACCTTTAGGCCATACAGCTGTCCATTGCAATTAAATGTATTTGTGTGTATGTGTGTGGTAGCTCAGTGGGTAGGACCCTTGCCCCCAGACCAAGAGGTCATGGGTTCGAATCCTACCTACAGCACCACCACTGGGTCCCTGAGCAAGACCCTTAACACCAAGTTGCTCCAGGGAGACTGTCGCCCCCTGTAGGTAGGGAATGGAAGTCGCTTTGGATAAAAGCGTCTGATAAATGCTGTAAATGTCTAAAATGTTTGTGTGTGTGTTATGCCAAAAGTTATACAGGACCATCAGGTGGTCTCCTGCTGCTCCTGTGTTTAACAGGATTAACATGCATTAGAAAATTAATCCAAGATAATCTGGATTAAGATGTTTAACCCTATGCATTACATTCACAAAGGTACAACTACACTGAAACCTCCTTAAGCTCTAATGAAAGATACGTTTTTTATTATTATATTTTAAAACAAATACACACACTGGAAACTTTATCAAGAAACCCCACCCTTGCCGCTCCACATGGCTGGGGCACAGTTAGAGATTGTAGCCCATCGGCTTGTGTTTGGGTTAGTCATCCTCTAGCCCTTCTTTAATGGACAGATTCTGACCATAGAGTTACTCACAGCTCTTTCAGGGCAGCAGACCACTCTATCCTCTGTCGCAATAGATGGCCTGTAATTGTACACCTATGTGGTCCACCCATTAGGTAGGTGTACTTATTAAGAAGGCTTTGCCTTTCTTCCATAAAGTTTTAGAGATAGAAAAGTCTTGATACACATTTATTTCATATGTGCTCACCCACCACACATACCGTACCTTGCTCTCTGCTTCCTTCAGGACTGTGTGCATCTCTCCTTCTCTGGCGTAGGCCAGTGGAGTGTGTCCCAGCTCGTTCGTCTGCAAGGGGTTGGCACCTGCAAGCAGAGGCCAAAGGTTAACAGTAGGATTGTGGGTCAAGCTGTCAGCCCAGTTAAGAGGTCACTGTGTTAAGAAACCCCCTAAAAGTGTGCTGGGGGAGCTACACCAGGGGGCACCAGGACAAAGAGGTCATGCCAATAGACAGCCGGAGAGTCATCTGCATACAAGTGTGTGTGTGTGTGTGTGTGTGTGTGTACACACAGTATACATAAATAATGTAGAATATGAGTGATGTGTGTGTAGTGAAGAGTAGTTAAGATATTAAATTAAAATGGGTCATATTATAGAAAACAAAAATGATGCTCCCTGATGCATTCAATGTACATACATTGTCCATATTATAAAATGCTTTTTGTGTGTGTGTGTGTGTGTGTGTGTGTGTGTGTGTGTGTGTGTGTAAAGCAGCCTGTGCCTTGGCTGTTTATATTCAGTTAAAACAGACTGACAGCTCCGATGGCCTGGCTATTGTCCTGCTATTACAGCAAGCTGGCTTATTGTGAGCGTGTGTGTAGCAGCGGGTGGTCAGTGGTCAGAGTGATGGTTACCATAGTGTCCAGAGGCATTTTTATTCTTTTACCGTGACCTGCCTACCTCGATATGGCAAAAACATAAAATCTACACATACATTCACAATTTATTTTTATATCTAGATGGTGGGAAATTCGTTGGCAGGTCAGACTAACTGACCTCCTGATGCTGGACCTGCATTTCAGGGAGTGTTTCCCTGTCACCTCACCACTGGTCAAGGTTTGCGACCCAGGCCCAGAAAAACACTCAATGCATTGTATAAAAGCCCTGTTACGTGATTTGAGTGCAGTGTGTATGCCACTGATAATACACTTACAGATGTGAATGTGAAGATATTTAAAATGTATAAATATAAAAAAATATAAAAAATAAAAGATATTAAAACACCAGTGACGTGCCTTTCAAAACCTATAGATGAAAGCTAAACTCATCAAAACAGTAATGCCCAGTCCAATACGCCACTTCACTCTGGACTATAAATCATTAAAACACTTCACAAATTAAATTAATGTGTGAATGGGCTTTTGTGTGAATGGGTTGATCAGAGGAGGGTGGGTTCCTTTTTCGAGTCTTGGTTCCTCCAGCTTTCAGGAGTTTTTCCTTGCCTCTGTCACCTTTGGCTCACTATGGGCTCAGACCTGGATAAAGCTGCTTTATGAAAAAGCTGTGAAAAGTGCTATATTAATGAAATTGAACTGAATATCTCATGTTTGAATAATCAGGCCACCTTTATATTTTGAGTTGACCAAGCTTTAAAATCTTTAATTTTACATTCTTTAATTATTTTTAATTTTAAATTCAATGAGATCAAAATATTTCATGTTTTTAAGTTACATCAGCCATGTTATTTATACCCAAGCTGAGTTAGCATAGTATAATAAACAGTGCTAAAGATTCAAAACATTGTAACAGTGAGGGTAGAATTCTGACTGGTTTTGGTACATCCAAGCCATCCAAAAATCATAATTCACAATATAAAGAGCGAAGTAAAAAATGTAGGGTAGGGCCTTTAAAAAATATTTCACAAAAAAAACATGCTTTTGTGAAATATTTGGCAATTATTCACAAGTTCCACAACTTCCCATATTTAGCAAGCACACAGAATGCTCTTTTTTGTTTATTTTCAGGCTAAAGAAGGCTGTTAGCTGTTAGCATGTAGTTCTATGCCCCTGGCTAATCGCTGGCATTATTGATAAAACTCTAAATGTGTCCGAACAAAACATCCCGATCGATAGGATGCAGACATAAAAGAGGAAGAACTAATAAAGAAACAATACCGGCCTGTCCTCCCTTTACACCTTCCCTCATTCCTCTCTCTCTCGCAGATAATAAATAGCATCATTTAGAGTTCTAATATCACACACTCACACACAGCACCCTCTGGGCACAGAGCATTAAAGAGAAGCAATACTAATGATTAGCAAACCTAGTGAGGGACACACACATAGAGATGGTCTGTGCCTTACTGGGAGGAAAGCAAGGCGATTGAGAAAATAATTAGCAATGCTACATGCTAACGGTGTGTGCGTGTGAGATGCTGATTTGATCGGGTTCTCTCTTTTCCTCGCTCTGTATGTCTCTCTCTCTTTCCAGCTGGCTGCATGTGCGATAGACTGGTGTTTGAGGAAGATGTCCCCCCAAGGGGTAGGGGGCAGGGGTCATGGCTCGGGATGATTAGTCACCTCTTACAGCTTGGAGCCTGGAGCCTCGACCCCAGCCAGGGGATAGAGCTCCTCGACACAGGACACATCAAGTTTTGTGTCTGAAGTCAACCCTTGTTTGACAATCTTCTGTCTGAATCGGACCTACGTCAGTTGTTGAACCATTTAGTTGTTGAACCAAATGCAACAAAACTATGCCCAAAATGGACCCGAGGTAGCCTAATGTTACCCAAAATGCTGGACAAATAAAATATAAAAACATTTATAAGCTATATGACAATCAAGTTTAAATCCTGAATTTATTCATCAAACAGTGCTTTCAAACAACATTCCAAATATTCAGTCTGGCAAAGACAAGATGTTGACCTTCATTTGTTTAAAGCTCATTAATTATATAGAATAAAAGCATAATGACAAGAAATATACACATTCGATTGGCTGCAGTAAACTGTGCTCTCACTGTTTTGTTCCCGAATGGGCTCTGAGGTGTTACATTCGATCATTTTGTCTTTATGTGCTGTCCTCACTCCCTGCTATGCTCCCTTGAGTTCAGTTAAGTGTTCTTACCAGTTTATTTTATTCCATAAAATTGTGAATTCTCTGACTTGCATATGTGTCTGTTGCAGTTCTCTTTACCTGCCTGTCACAGACTGACCGACCGACACCATAGACTTTTTGTTAGGGCCATAAACTGCTGGACAGGCTGCTGCCACTCCAGGAGCAGCCTGTTTAGAGAAGCATATTGGTCGGATTGGGTCTTGCCACCCAGAAGGAAGTGGAGACAACCTCTCTCCAGGCAAACAGCCCCAAGGCTCATAAGTACACTGGGTGCTGCTTGGGGGCTGGGTGATGAGGACATGGAACCCCATCAAGTCTCATGAGCCACCTCCCGTGGTGCCCCTCTCTGCCTGGAAGTAGCCCTTCAGTGGGTTCTTGGGTCCGCAGTGCCTAGCTTTGAGCTGGGGGGAGTCAGTGGTTACTGTCCACATCACGGGAGTTGCACTTTAGTTGGGTAAGAGGCTTGGGGGGATTCTGTCATATGCTGTCCTGTTTGCCTTTGCTGCCATTCCCTGTCTGTGCCATCCGGTGTTTATTATGTGTTTAGCTCCACCTCTGTCCTGCATCCTGTTTAATGTGCACTCCCGCTAGTTTGTTACCCTGCCTCTTCTCAGCTGCTCTTCGTGCACACTCAGTATAAGAAACTCACTGTACACGCGTTTAAGTCAACCCTAACACACAGCCTGAAACACTTCTTGATGTCATGTCCTTGACGCTCCTGGCTATGTTCCCTTTAGTTCAGCTAAGTGTTGTTCCCAGTTTGTTTTTTTTATTGTCTGTTATCCAGCATTATCCAGCGATAAAACCAGAGAACAGACTAAAAATGGAAGAAAAAAAAAACTATATTATGCTAGGCTAACCTACTTACTTAGCCTAATTTGCCATCAAGTTTGATGTTACTGTAGAAAAAAACTTTTTGTGAGGCGTACAGTGTGGTAAATTTGTCATATCCAATTTACATTTGCTTTATTCATTTTTTCTCTACATGGCTAATGTAGCTAGGTTCTGGAAAGTTACATGGACCTGCTTATGTGGTTTCTGACACTGTATGACACACTGCTATCTATAAACATGACCTGAAGATGGTACCAGTGTTTTTAGGTATGCTGCACCTTTTTATCCAAAATATTGCTTAAATATCTCTGGTGTGGGGTCTACTCAAATTAGTCTAGTCCTGATCAGGGTCTACCCTGGTTTCCACAAGCCAGATAGATTATTGGAGGACCCTCAAGGAGAGAGATGATAAATGTAGGGCCAAGGAAGATGCTCATGTCCGGTCGCTCATAGGGGAAATAAGGTGCCTGACCAGCCCTGCGGTCAGACCACGATGTGTGTGTTTGTGTGTGTGATGATGAAAGAGAGAGATTGGAGTGTTTGCAGGTATGACAGGAGCCTATTCCTCTTGTTTATTAAAGTGCCGCTAAACAACAGCAGAGAAACTCCTCACTAAAAGAAGGAAAAAACCCAAATACCCTCTAACTTCAATCAACCCTGAGTTGATGATCTGAATGAGTCGCTAAGCTCTGCAGCCTCCATCTAACCATCATCAGTGCTACAGTTCTGCAATGGATTAAACTATTGATGGCTATTTGATTAATTAACTGATTGAGTCATTAGCTCTCCCATCATCATTCAAAGTTCTGGTAAAAGAGTAGAACCAGTAATGCCCCTATAATCCTTCTAATGTATTGCAACATCATGCACTTTTCATTTAAATATTGACTTAAATATTTTTAACAAACGCTGCAACTTGTCAAGTCCCACTAACACAGTATTGAATAAAGAAGCCTTGGATCAGCGAAGGATATTCTGATTTGAAGTATGAATAAATTCAAGAAAGAAGAAGAAACACTGAGAGAAGTGAAGTCCCAAAAAAGAAAAACTCAAGAGTATGAGGAAGAAATATTAAGAAGAACCAAGACTCAAACAGAGAAAGGAGAAACATTGAGAAGAACCAAGAGAGAACACTGAGAGAAACATGTACAAAGAAGAAACTCCAAAAGAGCATGAGGTGATAAAACTGACAGGAACCAATACTGAACAGAAAGAGCTACTGAGGTTGAACGACTGAAGGGACCTAAGTCTCAACATGGGAACCTGTTAAGCCCTGGGCTGCAAAACAAGTTTAGAAGAAAGAATAAATAGAGGTCAAAAGATCAAAGAAATACACAAGCATCCGATGATGTGTAACACATTCACGACTGAAAGGTGGGAGTACAGTTTGTAGAGGCTCATGCAGGAGTTGGAGGTCTTGAAGGGTAATCAGGATAAATCCTTTGTCATCAAAAGCTCAAAAACTGCATGAGCAAACCAATATAAAATATAGGCAAATGTGAATGGGGGGTTTAATGAAAAGTGGTTATATAGAATGAGTCAAAAGGTCTGATCTATGCCTTGATTCTGCGTAGAGACCAAACTGAAGCACACTGATGTCATATCCTTGACCGATATCTGACGCTGCCCTGTCTACTGGGGTGTGGCCACCTGCCATAGAGACTTCTGAGTAACAGGCTTTTAAAATCGGTAATCAAATTTTTGGGTATTAAAAAAAGCTATTTATGTTGTTGTTCTTTTTTAATTTGAAATGCATTTGGTACTTTAGGCCAGTCATTTCATTCCTGCAGGTAGATTCCCAGACAGTGATGACACTTAAAGTGTGCTTCTAACAGCACTGGCTCTTTCATTCGTCCTCATTTCCATCACATCTCTCTCTCTCTCTCTCTCTGCATATTTACATATTTATATGCAGAGGCAAAAACAACAGTAAAATCCCAGCATCTTGAGCACTATAGGAAAATGTAATTACATCCACTTGAACAAAAAGCAGTTGCACTGTGGTCGTGTGCATGTGCATGTATGCGTGCGTGTGTGTATACGTGTGTGTGTTGGTGTGCAAGACAAAAACAATGTATTCGTAAGCTCCATCAGTGCTGTTGAAACAAAATCTTGTATCTGCACAAGGGCCACTTTAAAGGAAAAGGATGTCTAAATGGGTTTAAAGGGAAACTTTCACATAAGTAAAAATATATCTGCATAATCATGTTTTACATTTTTTTTTAATTTAGGCAATGCCATTCAGAGTGATTTGGAATAAAAGCTCTGTTCTAAACAACCTAATCGTGTCAAAATTGTTCAAAGAGGTGGTGAATAGAACCAGATGTTCCATTTTGGATTAAATAATGGACGCTAATATGTGTGTGTGTGTGTGTGTGTGTGTGTGTGACCCTCTGAGACTAGGTCAAGCCTGTCGTAGCTTGACCACTCCAGGTCATCTTTCACCTGACTGCCTCAGGCAACCTGGGTTGCTTGTTTAAAGAGTGAACACCATCTACGAGAACCCTCTTATCTATGGCATGTTCTGCAGGATTTAGTGCACAGCTTCTAGTCTGGCATGATGGAAGACATAAAGCCTAAAAAATGAGTCGTAACTTTCGCGTAGGGCACATTTATCTCCACAATGTGTTGAATTCAGCAAATAAACAACACACAGGTCAGTGTTTGGCCTCTGAAGGGGTCTCACCTGCCTCCAGCAGCATACGGACGCCACGGAGGTCATCAGCCAGAACGGCGTAATGCAGTGGGGTACAGCCACGGAAGCTTGCACGACTACTGAGCCTGTTGCTGAACTCATCCTCCCTGCTGACGAGTACTGGAGGGGGGGAGAAGAAGGGGTAATATTAATATTTTCTCCTTATATGTGTGACTAAACATTGTATTTACTAAAAAGTAAAGATGTATGCCCCTCACACTCTCTCTCTCTCTCTCTCTCTCTGTCTCTCACACACACACACACACTTGTTTGTAATGTTCTCTGTATTCTTAGGTTTGCTTCTGCTCATTTTGATACTTTAATAAAATGTAACATTAAGACAAGAACAAAACAATAACAACAGCAATGAGAAGTAAAAAAACAAATCCAGAACAAGATATGAGAGAGAAGAGACAGAGAGGGAAACGTATGAGGTTGTGAGGTAGAGAGTGTGTGTGAGGTAAAAAGAAAAGAGGCAGCTGGTAGCCTAGTGGTTAAGGCATTCACCCTGCGACCAGAAAGTCTGGGTTCGATTCCCAAGACCACTAGGCACTGCTGAGGTACCCTGAGCAAGGTACCGTCCCCACGCACTGCTCCCCGGGCGCTGTGTTCGTAGCTGCCC
>JBBPDC010000001.1:24187439-24197809 GCA_037974485.1 Hemigrammopetersius urotaenia
CACACACACACACACACACACACACACACACACACACACACACACACACACACACACACACACACACACACCCCACCTCTATCCCCTCTAATCTCCTCCAAATCTCACTTTTCATCATTTTGACCAAACCAGCCGAAAAACATATTAGTCATACCCACATGTTTGGGTGCCAAAACCTCACAGGACCATCCTTCATCCTCCTCCTCCTCCTCCTCCCATCTGTACGGATTCCTACTTAACTCTTTCGTTCTTTCTTTCCTTCCTTCTCAACCAAATATTTTCCGTTACACTTCATCCTTAGCAGATCATGAGATGGTCAAGGTCACACACTAAACACAAAATGATCTGAACAGCTCTAACTCTCTCTTTCTCTTCTTCTCTCCTGCAGGATGCTCTTTCGGTGGGCGTTTTTATTCTCTGGAGGACACGTGGCATCCGGACCTTGGTGATCCATTTGGTGTCATGCACTGTGTCATGTGTCACTGTGAACCAGTAAGTTCTCTCTCTCTCTCTATCTCTCTCTCTCTCTCCCCCTCTCCCTGTCAACACTTACACACAAGATACTGCACTGAATATTAGTTCTGAGCAATGGATTTCATATGAACAGTACCATGTGTGTCTGTGTGTGTGAGCAGCAGAGAAGTCGGCGTGGAAAGGTGTTTGGGAAAGTCAGCTGTAAGAACATAAAGCAGGACTGCCCTGAACCCAACTGTGACGAACCTGTTCTGCTGCCAGGACACTGCTGCAAAACATGCCCTAAAGGTAGAGCGTACCACACACACACGCTCACACACACACACACACACGATCACTCACACACACCTGAATAATTGTATGTTTTTCTACGGCTGGTGAAACTGAATGAATGGAAAGGGAGTGGAGTGTTTGGGAGGCCCTGTCATACAGAGTGTTTATGTTTCTGTGGCAAAGTTTGTGTGTGTGTGTGTATGTGTGTGCATCTTTCGGGAGCCTGTTGGAAAATCCCTGGTTCTAGGGCATTGATAGATGGATAGATGGAAGCATGGATAAGAGATGGATGGAGTAATAGAGGCACTACATTGTCATGGCAAGTGTATGTGTGTTATTAGAAAAGATCAGTGGTGCACAAACTTCGGGCCTTGGGTGGGGGGCAATGTTTGTGGTGGGCCGAAGGACAATTCTTCACACAAACAACGAAAGCATTCAGGGATCAAATAAGGAAATATTCAGTAACTTAAGTAGATCATCTTCATGGGTTAGCTTTGGGAAGGCAGGTCTTTTCCAGATTGATCGATTGACCTATTGATCTGATTTGTTTTGTAACAGGTGACTCAGACAGGAAAGCCGTGGAGTCGCTTTTCGACGGCTTTGATTTTTTCCAGGAGAAGGAGGACGACCTTCACAAGTCCTACAACGACAGGTCTTACCTCAGCTCTGAGCAAATGAACACTGGAGACAGTAAAACAGGTCAGACACACGTACACACTCGCTCAGTTCGATGTGACTGTATTTGGTCCTCCTAAGAAATAAATGCTCTCAGAAGCCTGGTGGGGCCTTATTCTGCAACCACTTATCTCTCTCACTCTCTTTCTCTCCCTCTCTCTAGATTTTGTGGCCTTGCTCACCGGAGTGACAGACTCTTGGCTGCCCAGTTCCAGCGGAGTAGCCCGCGCTCGCTTCACCCTCACCAAAACCAACCTCGCATTTTCCATTACCTACCAGAGGTAACAGCCACACACACACAGTAGATTTTTCATGCTACAACCTCAGCTTTATCCTCAAAACACTGAGAGTGCTTGTATATACAGTACTGTGCAAAAGTCTTAGGCCCTTTACAAAATCAACATTTAAAAATTGTTCACACGAATATTACTGAATATACCAAATAAACCTAAATAGAATAAATAACAATAACATTACACAGTAAATAGTGATTGTATTTTAAAATAGATCATAAAATCACCCTCACTCTCTTTCAGGATGAACAGGCCAACCACTATAGTGTTCCTGGATTCAGATGGAAACACGGCTTTTGAGTTTAGAGTTCCTCGGGCAGAGACAGAAATGGTAAGCAAAAAACGCTCTGTGCTCTTACACACTGTGTAATTCCTATGTTATCCAAACACCACCAGCACTGCCTGTGTGTGTGTGTCTAGATGTTTGGGTTATGAGGTCAGTGGCATTAGGAACGCTAATGCTAATGCTAGAAACGATTCGATTTGGCACCCCCCACCCCCCCCCCCCTTGAGTTACATAGTGTTTGCAGCGTCAAATATTTATTTAAGCGTTCCAGTTCAGACGCAAATTGCCAGAGATTCTCTTCAGTTGACGACAAATACTCACACAAATACCACCCCTCACCCTACACACACACACACACACACACATACACTCACACAAAAAACCCACACACATACACACAGTCTTGTGAGGAACAAGTAAGCCATAAAAGGTAGCTTAGTAGCTTTGGGTTTGTAGATGTTTCGTCTTAATCGGTGCATCAACCCCTTGAACCGCAGGTCTGTGGTGTTTGGAGGAACCTGCCCAAGTCTCATATGCGGCAGCTGCAGGAGGAGCAGCTTCGCGTTACCATGATGACCACAGAAGGCCAGAGGGATGAGATCCAAGGGAAGATCATCAAACACAGAGCACTGTTTGCAGGTGTGTGTGTGTGTGTGTGTGTGTGTGTGTGTGTGTGTGATTGCTTTCCACCTTGAGTTGCATTATGTTTTTAATGCAGATAATGTCCAATGTTTTAGGGGAGAGGATTAGTAACAGTGCTTGTGACTGAATCCACTGATTTGATTTAAGCAACCTTTGACCCAAACAAGTGCAATGCGTGCTCTTAACATCAGATTGGAAAAGAAAGCCCAAAGAAGACCCTTCAATGACCATGAAGTTAATTTAAATACATCCAAGGGGGTATTTGGCCAGTGCTCAAATTACCAGTGGTTGTAAAATAACAGCAAAAATGGAAACTTTTGCTTTGCAGAAACGTTCAGCGCAACCCTGACATCCGAAGAGGAGAATTCCGGGATGGGGGGAATCGCCATGCTGACGCTGAGTGACACCGAAAACAACCTGCACTTCATTCTGCTCATGCAGGGAGTCATTCCAGCCACAGAGAGCAGTGAGTCCATCGAACACTCCACCACAAAGCCACATTCATAACATCAAACACATAAGACTGACATAAACCTATATAGGCACTTATTAAGTCATTCATTCATTTATGCTTCAATCAAATTCTTATGTAGGTTTATGCTTATATAGGTATCATGCAGCCCTTCGGTTAAATGTTACCAAATGTTCTTTATTCATTGCTAATTTTTTTTTTGTTGCTTTTTTCTGTTAGCGCCTTCCCTGGTGCCGATCCGAGTCAAACTGCAATATCGCCAGCATTCTCTCAGAGAGATAAACGCCAACATCACTGCTCATGTGAGTACACACACAAACAAGAACAAATAAAAACACCACAGAAAATAGAGCAGATGTGGGAGAGGTACAAAGAATAAAAGGAGATAAAGAGAGAAGGGTGGGTGGTGGTCTGAGCTTCTGGCTAACAAATGTGTGAAAGGCAAAGGGGATGAAAGGAAGACAAAAGAGAGAAAGGAAAGACACACACACACGTGTGGTGGAAACCTGTGGAATAGTAGACTGAGAGAGAAAGAGAGGGAAGGAGAAAGGGGGATGAAGGAAAGAAGATGTGTTTGAAATCTTCAGGGAGCTCAAATTAGAGGGATGTTCTCTTTCACTCACACACTTTTCTTTCCTCTATGTGTCTTGGACCCTTTTTGTTCCCCCACCACCATTTACTCCCTTGAAACAATATATAAATGTGAGAGAAAGTGTGTGTGTGTGTGTGTGTGTTTTCCTTCACCCCTCGAATTCCAGACATTTGATTGTGCCTGACAGACTTGTGTACATATGTTCTGACGTGTGTGTGCGCGTGTTTCAGGACCCCGACTTCGCAGAGGTTCTGACCGATCTGAACAGCCGTGAGCTCTTCTGGCTCTCCCGTGGGCAGCTGCAGATCGTCGTGGAGACACAGGGCCATGATCCCCGCCACATCTCCGGCTACATCACAGGCCGGAAGTCATGTGACAGTAAGTGTCAATCAAGTAGACCTAAAAAAGGTGCTTTGAGCAATTTCATAGAATAACCTCCTTTGCTTCCCTAAAGAACCATATCTGCCATAAAAGCCCCTTTAAAGGATTAAATTACCTTTCTTTAGTAAAAAAGGTTAACACCTTTATGGGTTAACATTTTTGTTGAACTTTAGAAAAGTTCTCACTTATTTTCTTTCATGGAACTAAAAACAATTCTTCTGTGGAAGTTCTTTGTTGGAGTTTCACCCTTTAAAAAGGTTTCTCACAATCTCATTGACAAAAATGTTTCCCCATTCATGGTCAAATTCCTTCGGGAAAAAAAGTGGTTCTTCAGTGAAAGAAGAGTAATTTGTGGAAGTTCTTTCAGCTCCAGAAAGGTTCTTCACACTTATGTCTGGCCTCGGTAGCAGAAGTCTGATGGGCATCCCTAAGGTGGGACCCTCTGGTCTGACAGATTACAACCTGATGCGAAGTGGTTTGTCATGTGTGTTTTTGTGAATGTCCATACACACACACACACACACACACACACACATACACACACTGGCAGGTTCTGCCAAGGTCGCAGTCTGTTGGCCCTCTATCATCTGCAGTGTTCCAAGCTCATGATTAACAACCTGACGTTATGAGTGGAGAATTCAAACAAAACCCCTCTCTCTTTTTTGACACCCCCTTTTCTCTCTCTCTCTCACACACACACTATCTATATTTCCATATTTTTCTTTAACTGCTGTTCTCTTTTGTCTTTCCCATCTCTCATTATCTATCTTTTTCGTTATTAGTCTCTCCCTACCTCTATTTTACTCACTTATTTTGTCTATAACCTTCTTTTTTATCTGATCTCTCTCCTTTCTCCTTCTTTCCTCTCTCGCTCTATGTACACACTCTCTCTCTCTCTTTCTCTCTCTCTCTCTCTTAGTTAATCCTATCTTTCTTTATTTCTGCTCCCCATTTTGTCGTTTGCTTGTTTCCATCTCTCTCTCTCTCTCAACCTCCATCCCATAATTCTCTGGGGTTTACATCATCCTGACCGCCGCAGTTGACCCTGGATGAGTTAATCGGCATTTGATTGCTTTTCCTTGGCTCAGGCCTGTTTGAGTCCTGCACAGAGACGTGGAAGAATGCTCCGAGCATGAAAAAGAGAAGCGCTGGATTACGGGGGTGTATTGCCTCATCTCGCATGAATCTTGTGTCGCTCTCTCTTTCTGTCTCTCTCTCCCACACATACACACACACACACACACACACACACACACACACATGTGTATGCACTCAATGATCTTAGGCAATGAGGTTTTTTTTATAGTAACTTTAGTGAGACCTCACCTCTCTCTCTCTCTCTCTCTCCCTCTCTCCCTCTCTCTCTCAGCACTCCAGAGTGTGATGTCCAGTGGCGATTCTTTGACTCCTCTTAAAACGGGCGCTGTCGGGTCTGCCGTCTTCAGTCTCCACGACAACGGCACCCTGGACTACCAGGTAAGAGCATCCCTCATTCCTTTTGTTTATCAATTGATAAAGGCCTCATTGATTGTTTGAACATCATAGAGCATTATGGAGCACCCTATAATGTGTAAGAGCAGATGTGAAGAAAGTAAAAGCTTCATAAGAACATTACAGAGCATTATAGAGCATAATAGAATGTTCAGTAATGTACAAAATGTGACTGACTGTGACTGCTCAGCTTTGTTAACTCGGTACTGTGGCCCTAACTGAGAACCCGAACTGATGATCTGATTGTCCTTGCCCGTGTCTGCAGGTCCAGGTGGCCGGTGTGTCCAGTGAGGTGGTCGGCGTGACGATCGAGATGAAACCTCGGCGGCGAAGCAAGCGCAGTGTGCTGTATGACGTGACTGAAGACTTTGTGGCCGGGCCGGCGGGTGGACGGGCGGTGGGCAGCTATGGACGGATGGAGGCCAGACACATCCACATGCTGCTGCAGAACGAACTATTCATCAATGTGGCCACGGCAGAGCACACTGAGGGAGAGTTACGGGGTCAAATCAGAACACTGCTGTACAGCGGCCTGGACTCTCACACACACGGTAAGAGACATTAGTTAAGGATAAGAAAAATATTTTCAGTCTGATTTTTATCTTTACAATTACTATATAGGGACTGTATCATTAGTATTATTGTTGAAATTGTTACATAACACAATTATAACATGTATATAGTTCTATTATATCATAATTACATTAACATATATACATATATGTTAAAATGTGTGTCAGATTGAGGATAATTATTAGTTCATTGCTTGTGATTCCCGTAGCTAATCCTGATTTCTGTCTGTGTGTATCCAGAGTTGCCGTTCCCCCTTGCCGGTCAGTTTGTGTCGCCACCAGTGCGGACGAGCGCGGGGGGCCACGCCTGGGTCTCAGTGGACGAGCGCTGCCACCTGCACTACGAGATTGTGGTCAACGGCCTCAGCAAGAGCGACGATGTCGCGGTGAATGCTCATCTGCATGGCCTGGCTGAGATTGGAGAGATAGATGAGACAAACACCAACCACAAGAGGCTGCTGACAGGTTTCTATGGAGAACAGGTGAATATATTTTGCACAGTTGTCTGCTGGTTTGTTGCCTGTACCCTTTAAAGAAACACTGTTACTTTACACTGAAGCTTAGACATGTCTTGCCAAGGGCAGGAACCAGAAAAAAAAAGAAAATATTTGACTAAATTACAAAAAAATATATTTTACTAAATTACAAACCTGTTTCTCTCTCCAGGCCCAAGGAGTCCTGAAGGATATAAGTGTGGAGTTGTTGAGGCACTTGGACAAAGGCACTGCTTTCATTCAAGTCAGCACTAAGATGAATCCTCGGGGAGAGATACGAGGACGAGTAAGCATGCACACACACACACTCGTACACACACACACTCTCTCTCTCTCTCTCTCTCTCTCTCCATTGATTACTTCACCAAAGACTACAAAAGTCAGCAGAAAGTCTGAATCACAAATTACATCCCATTCCAAAGTGTCCATGGAAACTAAGTTAATCACCATAAACAGTGCAAACTATTTCTATAAACAGCTTTTTTTCATCACAGCAAATTGTGCAACTAACGGCATAAATATCTGTTGGGATTGTTGACATTGCTTTCTCTTTTTCTGTCCCTCTCTTTCTTTGTTTCGTTCTGATACATCTTCCACAGCTTTTACTATATTGTTCTCCAAAGGCAATTGGAATATATAACATCAAGCTTTCTTGAGGACAATATCATTGAAGTCTGCTAAAAATTCAGTGCAGAACATTAAAACATCACCTCTTCCTCTCCTAGATTCATGTCCCTAACCGCTGCGAGTCTGGCTCCCGTGGCGAGGTCGTGGAGGAGGCAGAGTTTGATGACCTGGTGTTTGTGAGGGACCCTGAGGAGCTAAGGAAAGACCCCCACACCTGCTTCTTTGAGGGCGAGCACCACGCTCATGGCTCCCGCTGGACACCCCACTACAACTCCTGCTTCAGCTGCACCTGCCAGAAGAAGACAGTCATTTGTGACCCTGTCATCTGCCCCACCCTCACCTGTCCACACACCTACCAGCCCGAGGACAAGTGCTGCCCAGTTTGTGATGGTATGCTGGAAAACCTTATGGTGTAAACATATAAGGTGGAAGATGTCGGTCTTTTCAACTTTTACAAACCTGCAAACACGCTGTGTAAAGGTTTACAGTATAAAGTGCAGCTCTGTAAAACTTCCTCTAAGTGTACTGCTTTTTCTGATTTGTTCTGGTGCTTTTCAGAATGGAAAGTACCCAAGGAGATACCAGCCGTAGAGAAGGTAGAGGAGCATCCAGAGGGTAAGTGAACATTCTTCAGAAATGGTGCAATCTAAGTGTTAAGTATCTGATTCTAAATATTCATGACAACTAATGTTGTGCATGTTGTGGTTTAGGGTGTTATTTCGAGGGCGATCAGAAGATGCATGCGCCCGGAACCATGTGGCATCCATTCGTCCCCCCTTTTGGCTACATCAAGTGCGCAGTGTGCACCTGCAAGGTGAGGCCTGTCTTACACCTAGAGTGTCTCTTGGCTGTTTATTCATTTTAGTTTGTGTAAAATGACATCATTGCTTTGTTTTTGTTTCTTAACTCAAAATGATGTTTACCCTCCTTTAGGGCTCTACTGGGGAAGTGCACTGCGAGAAAGTGACCTGTCCACCGCTCACCTGCAGCCGGCCAGTGAGACGCAATCCCTCAGACTGCTGTAAAGAGTGCCTGGCCGAGGACACGCCCCTACCAGAGGAGGGAGAGTTGATGCAGGCGGACGGGCCGCGCAGCTGCAAGTTTGGCAAGAATTACTACCAGAACAGTGAAAACTGGCACCCTCGCGTGCCGCTAGTCGGAGAGATGAAGTGCATTACATGCTGGTGTGATGTAAGTTAACTATGTAAACTCACTTTCTGATACTGTATATCACACTGCTATTTATAAACATGGCCCAACGTGTGAACACACCTCTGTCATGCGATATCTGTTGTTCTTTTTCTAATTTAAAAGTTAAAACATCTCTTAAAGGGAACAAACTTGAGGAAGTGGGACTAATGCTGTGCAAAATGGGTTGAAAACATATGGGGAACATTCCATGGCCAAAAAAGCACTCTGGGATTAGTAGTTTTAGAGGTTGATTTCATGCATTCCTAACATCTCTCTCTCTCTCTCTCTCTCTCTCTCTCTCTCTAGCATGGGGTCACCAAATGTCAGAGGAAACAATGTCCACTACTCAGCTGCAAGAACATTACACGCAGAGAGGGGAAGTGTTGCCCCGAGTGTGCAGGTAACACACACAAACACACAAATACACAGTCGAATACACACACACACACACACACTCTTTCTCACAATTTCCTGCTCATTTCTGCTTAAAAACTCAACATGCAAATTCTCATGTTCTTTTTGTGCCTTTTCTTATCCAGACGACTTCACCAAAGAGGAAGAGATGAAGATGGTTGAGAAAAAGAAAAGCTGGAGACACTGATCCTGCCTGCCCCCAAAGCCTTCCCTCCCCACGTCCACCCATCCATTCACCCATCGTTCCCCCTCTCCACCTTTAGCTGTCACTTGCCGGTGGACCTGTTCTGGTAACGACAGAAATGGGAGACGGAGAAAGACTGTACTGAGGCCACGAGGTCTCTAAAGGAAAAGAAACTCAAAGGAGAGGAAGGTGAAAAGAAAGAAAGAAGAGGACTAACAAGCTGCTCCATTGTATAGAAAAGTTCTTCTTGAATTGAATGTTTTTTGGGGAGGTTATTTTTGTACAAACTTTTTGGTATGTTTTTGTTTATTTTTGACTTGGAGCAAACTTCAGTCACTGTAGACACACACGCCTTATGCTTTCCTGCTGGTGGTGTGAGTTTGTGCGTGGGATCGGTGGATGTGTGTCTTAAATTGGCCTGTTAAGCTGAGATGCAGACTTACAAGGCGCAAGGACGGCAATAAACTCGTTGGGTGGCAATGAGTGAATAAAAACACACACAAGTGCACATGAACACACATACGGCCTTTCAACGGATGCGGCACCACCTCATGCTTATCGACGTCACTATCATCATCGCCATCGTCCAATCACAATCAGTATGCAAATGCAAGCCCCTTGTTTCAGCCTATTGTACGATTGTGAACCCACAATGGGAATTTTGCAGAATGATTGTGACGTCACAAAGGGAGTTTTGCTTTTGTGGAACAATTGTGATGTCACAGAGGGAATTTTGCTTCTACGAAACAATTCTGATGCCACAAAAGGCCAGACTGAAGATTCTGCTCTGTTATTCTTAACAAGTGGGAGGGGTTTCACTAATTAATTCATTTTCACGCTGGCTAACGCCCACTTGTGTTGCACCTGATGTCTTTAACTGTCTGGTTCTATTGAAACTATTGTGTAATATTTTATAATTATTTGCTGTCAGTATTGTGATTATTATGGTGAATGTTTTATATTTATTGAGCGCGTTGAATAAATCAATAAAGATGTTCTTTATAAGCTCTTTCTCTCAGCCGCCTAACTCTCCCATGGTTTCCACTTCCGGTTCATGTCAAAATGCCATTTTCTCTATCACTTCTATTGCCTTGTATTTACTCTCTTTCTGTCTCTATCTCTCTTTTTCCCCTTCCGAGTGGGGGAAATGTGACAAGCAGATGCAGTCCTGCCCCATTCGTCATGCACACACACACACACACACACACACACACACAAACACAAACTGGTTGGAGGAAACTTTCCTCTACAGACAGACCATATGACATCTATAGTATCTTCTGTAACCGCCCCCCCCCCCCCCCCCCCC
>JBBPDC010000001.1:24212548-24228212 GCA_037974485.1 Hemigrammopetersius urotaenia
TGTGTGTGTGTGTGTGTGTGTGTGTGTGTGTGTGTGTGTGTGTGTGTGTGTGTGTGTGTGTGTGTGTGTGTGTCTTATCATCTCTCAGAACAGCATAATTACTGACAGATATTTACACTATTCTTTTACATCTGTTCTGAAAACAGAAAGTGAATAAAGTTAGGTTGTGTTATTATCCTTGTCCTGTTGATGACCACCAGATTTTCTCAGTCTCTGGGTTGTTAGGGTCAATGATTCCTCACTAAGAAATCATTAAAATTCTAAAAGTAACTTTTTTCTGGGGGTTAAAGTAAAAATTACATAAACGTGCCCCTTTTGCTAGCCTGAGCAGATTAAAGCAGATTACTAATTATGTTGTGTTAGACATTCAACACCTTTAAAAATAATTGGGTTCCAAGATTTGTTTGAGATGATCCCCTTGGACTCTTGCCGCCAGGTTGCCAGAGAGTGCGTGAAAGTTCAGTGGTGAGTTTCATAGTGGAAGGTAGTGGTCAAGGGTGTCTTGGATTTACGTCCTATTCTGATCAATAGCATTCCATCTGGTGTCAGAGTACCACTCATGGATAAGGGGTCCATATCTACTGGCAGTAAGGACTTATGGATAAACTTGTCCCTGGCGCTTCCATCGTTTCCAACCTGGAAAACAGTACAGCAAATATATGATCAAAAGAGAGCTTACTACATGAATGTGTTATTGTCTGTTTTGTCACATACAGATAAACCACATAAAATAGAACAGAGTAAAAGACAGCATTTTCTGCCTTGACACACATTTATGCTGGACTGGATGCAATCTCATTATGAGAATACACACCTGGGGATACATTTGGGTGATTAACTAAATCTAACCGTAGGCCCCATCTAAAGCCCACCCTCAATGAGTCGAGCTCCTTTAACATTAACAACAGTCAATAACACAAGAAAAACAATGCTATGCTAGTTACATTATGTTAAAATAACAAGCCAATGTCAGGTTTGATACCCCTCTGCATTCATAAGTAACCCCATACATCAGGAACCTCCATCTACACAATACACTGGATTGGTTTAGAAATTTTACACTCTAAGTATTACAACCACAAATCAACTTCTCATAGTCTTCAGACATTGTTTCTACCAAATCAAGTCTCATTTGTGAAGTCATAACTAGATTTCTGGACCTGGCAACTTTCAAGTCTCTCCTCAAAACCCATCTCTTAAAATATGCTTATGGCCTCTAACCACTGTTATTTTACCCACATGCGTGTGTTTACCTGGTCCCTTTCATTTGTTGTCACTTGTGTTGCCTACCTATGTAAGTTTTAAAAATGTTTTTTGATTGTATGTAAGTGTTTTAATGTAAACTTTTCAATTCTATGTAAAGCGTCTTTGAATATCTTTAAAAGCGCTCTGTAAATAAAATGTATTATTATTATTATTATTATTTTTATTTCTCATGATAGTGAAAGATAAATGTCAGTAACCAGCTCAAAATTTGGGAATTACTTTGCAATTGCAAGATGACAGGAAACGCATTGGCAACCTTGACATCAGATACTCATTCACTCCAGCAGCATCCCATATCACTAACCTTCTCAGCGTGTATAACTACATTGTGGTTGTAGGCCATCACCACTATGTCATGCAGCTCAAACCGGCTGATGTCCACAGACAGGTGGTAACTGTTGCCCACCATCTGAACGCCAGTCATGCTGGCTGGACCACTGGAACCAGCTGGAGAGATGTGGGTGGTTAGAATAGAGATAAAAACAGTTAATTCCTAAATAAAGAGTCGTTTTGCTATCCACCTTATTCCTTCCCATGATGATTTGCCAGCAAACAGACAATTTAAGGATATAATATTGAAAAAACTGTTACACTGAGAATTAGGTACAGTTATGAAAACACAGTCTCCTTACATAATTAACAGAAAAAAATGCTAACATTTTTCAATTCTGTGCTATGATGGAGCTAATTTCTGCTGTAATGATATGCTAACAACAAACCCGCAGGGTGTTAGTTTGGTGTAATGTCAGTTGTAGTTTAAAAAATACAGATATCTGAAACTCATAACAGACTGCAGGAAATGTATTCTTTACTTTGTTTTTCTTCTGTAAAGGCTTGAGTTTCAGGTTTGTGTTTTATTACTGCAGCATTAATCAGTTAGCTTATTAGCACTGCTAATTTGCTTATCTTCCTCCAGCGAGGGCGGAATATCTCAGAATCAGAAAACCTTATTGATCGAAATTGCTTTTGTAACCTCCAGTTACAGAGAAAGTGTTAAGCAGTTAAAAAAAAGTCAACCAATGATTTTTAACTGGTAGTTTTTTTTGTCTGCCTGATTGTCTGCCTAGTCTGCCAGCTAGTTCCTGTTCTTGCCATACTTTCAGCTTCACTCAAATGATAATGATAAAATGGCTTTTGCTAAATAAGTTCATTGATGCGTCACTGCCTGTCAAGAGCATCACCACACACCTCAACTAGAAGCCATGGATGATTGCACTGCTGCTGAGAAAATGTCACACTGCCGTCAGGTCAGACAATAAAGCTGCCCTGAGAACAGCAAGGAACTATCTGTCCTGGACCATGGTGCATGTGGATGGACATCACCAATTACAGGACATCCATATCTGCCTGTGTTAGTGAAGCCTCCCTTCCAGATATGATGAATGACTTTCATGCACAGTTTGAGACACAGAACAACATAGCAGTGTGGAAGACCACCCCGACTCCCAATGTGCTCTGTCTGACAATGGTTGATGTGAAGAGGACTCTGCTTACAGTCAACCCACAGAAGGTCACCATGCCAGACAACATTCCCAGTTGTGTGCTCAGAGGATGTACAGACCAGCTGGCAGATGTAGTCACAGACATCTCTCTGAGCAACATCACCATGCTAATATGCTTCAGTAGCCACTGCCATTATCCCCATACCTAAGAAGTTGTCTGTTATGCCTCAGTGACTACTCTCCCATCACACTCACATCAATCATCATGAAGTGCATTGGGAGACTTGTTATGGGGTACACAAAACCACAGCTGCCCGCACACTGGACTTCCTGCAGTTTGCATTGCTTTTCAACCGTTCAACAGGCAATGCTATCACCACCACCCTTCGCCTGGCCCTCACCCATTTAGACAAAAAGGACACAAGTTAGAATGCTGATCATAGACTTATATCCAGCATTCAGCACCATCTTCAGCATCTGATAGGAAAGCTGAGACTGCTGGACCTGAACACCTCCCCCTGCACCTGAACACTTAATAATAATAATAATAATAATAATAATAAGTTTAATTTGTATAGCGCCTTTCCCAAGCTCAAGGACGCTGAACAATAACATTAACAATCCATCAATAACAATAGCAACAGTTCACACAACAATTGGACATAAGGCATTTGCCTGGTCCGATGACAAGTGGTAGCAGTTGCACACCACACAGAAATACAAACATTCAAACTTCATGCACTTCCCTCTCCCACCTACCCTGTATTATGTATTTATTTATTTTTTTAAAAATTGCGCTATCCACCTCAATCTTTGCATTCCTTTGCATTTTTGCATGCTTAACGACTCTGCTAGAAGACAGTATCTCATAATACCCTATTCATTCACACTAGTGCTGTTACTGCTCCTGTCGACTGTAATTTTTTAGTCCTGTCTTGCTTACACTTGTGTAGTCTAGTAGGGTTGACTTGAGTGAGTCCTGGCATAGAGCTGCTGCAGTTACCATCTGATACACACACACTCTCATTAGACCAACACTCATATTCAAGGTCATTGACATAATCAGAACTAGAGCCTCCATAAGAAAGTAACGTTTTCCTTTAAAAAATCTGTCCAGCCTACTGTAAATCAAACTCTCAAGATGCCACTCAAGATGCTTCTTTGAGCATCTATGGAGAGCTAGATTTGTGGCATACTGTATGTATAGGATGGTTAATGAACAGTACTTGATTTAATTTTCCCAGCAGTGAATGCCTGTTATCTTTCAATCCAGGGCCTTTTCTCAGTCGCTTCCCTCAGTTATTAGGCCCAGGGTTTCACAGGTCTCCTTGGTTTCATTTGGCCCTTTGTCTCTTGAACTGAGCATGTCGTCTCCTACTAGTCACACTGAGGGTGTTTTTGCGACTGAAGCTAATATGGCCTTTAAGTGCTCATGGCTCCACTGTCCAAATGTGTGAGCAATGACTCTCTCCCTATCCCTGGATGATAGCAGCACTCTGCATGAGGCACTGGCCAGTCTGGAGCCCAATCTGTGATAAATGGCGTCTCGGGAGAAATAAAGACTCAGAAGAGAAATGGCCGTCTGCTCCTCCTCTCTCACTTCCCTGACATCTCCTCCATAATTCAGACTGAGCCAAGCAGAGAGAGCGAGGCTAGCTTGTAGCACTAATGCCAATATTTTAGTACCCTTTCATACACAGATTGTTTTGCCATTTACCCAAATTATTAATGAAACTGAGATTTCTTTGAAGTAGTGGATTCAGGGCTCACATTTTATATTTCTTTCCAAAGCCACCAGTGAACCTACATGTGTGTTCCAAGTGTTCATTTGGAATGTTGCTAATGGTAAATAGTGGTAAATCAAAGAAAAAAGTTTGAAAAAAACTAGTTTGAGAACTATTTTGCCTTGCAACATCTTGCATGTCTACCTCCACCACAAATGTAATTATGTTTTACGACAAAAGCTCTTTAGAACTACTGTTAAACAATAGAGACTGTTAGCATCAGTGCCTGTAGACATGGTTTTTCTCACCCTGTATGACATCTCCATGGCTCCTGTCTACCTGGTAACCCCCGAAAGAGTCTCGCTCACTGCTGTAGTTTCCAAACGAATCCCGGTCCTCTTTATGACTCCCGAAAGGGCTTGTGTCACTGCAGTAAATTGGGTACATACCTTCGGGGTCATCCTGGCTTGGTAGGTAGTACCCACTTGGATGGTTATTAAAAGTTGGTATGGACAGGGGCTCTTCCACAAGCAGAGTTTGAGATCCATGGTCGAGGAAGGGCTGGAAGTAAGGTTCTGTCCCAGAAGAGCCACCCATCTGAATTGAGCTTACGCTGCTGCGCGTGTACTGCGATGATGAGCGGAATGAGGATGAAGAGGAGCGAGAAGAAGAGGATTTGGCCACTGAGGTCATGGTGGAAGAACAGATATCTCTAGAGATCTACTGGACCATAGATGACTATGCCTGAGCACTATGATCAGTCCTGCAATTCTTTGATAAATCCTGGAAGACTATGACCAGCCTTGTAAAACTAAGAAAACTGTGTCCAACTCTAAAATGCTTTGTCTGTCCTGAGGATTATGAACTATTCTGGAACATCATGGCCAATCTCTAAAAACTATACGCAATCCTGGTACATTCAGCCAAACCTGAAGGTTATGGAATATTCTATAAGATTATCCTGAAGACTGCAACCAATCCTGAAACACTATGACCAACCCTGGAATACCAGTACTGGGATACTACAACAAATCCTTGCACACTATGAGTAATACTACAAGAATACCAGAATATTACAAATCTTGAAATGCTTTGTCCAGTCCTGGTGCACTACAAACCATTCAAACTGTGTTGTGGAAAGAGTTTATCCTCCCTCTGCATTCTGAAGAACCGCTGCTCTGCGAGTCTGATTTAATCTGTGCCCCAAAGCATTGTGGTCAGTTTGATGGTCTCCCCTCTCCATACATGGCTTTGCTCCTGGCTTTGTGCTTCTGGAATAACGGAAAAGGTGATAAGAGATGGAAAACCTCTTAAGAGGACACTTCAACACATGCCTAGTCTCCAGTGTCCGGCCTCTTTATCAAACGTCCCAACAGCTCATATCCTGTTTCTAATTCAGACCTGCTCCACTGACCTGTATAAGAGTGTGAAAACAAATCCTATCCTTAAATGTTAACTTAGAAATAATGCTAATATAAGCACAAATTTGGCTATATATGAATATTTTTATATTCATAAAACTACATTATCATTGTTTAAATAGAATAAATAAAAATGTGTAATTGTTTGCAACATATTATATAAGTATTGTATTAAATATAACAAAAAAATTACATTATTGACATAATCTCACATTATATATATAATTCTTTATGCAATATTTTATATAAAATAATCCAATAAAAACACACATCATTTTTATATATACACTGTATATCTGCTTAACAAATATTATGCTAACTTAGCAATGCAAATGACTGTATAAATAGCTATTAAATACATTTTTATTAAGTGTTAAATAATTAGTCAATTACTCTTAACTACATAATAAAACATTTATATATATGACTCATATATATATGTCTGTATAAATGTACGTATCAATAATTGCGGAGATCAGGTCAGCATTCAAATACTTTTATTCACTTCAAAAGAAAAGACAAATCAAGCAGACATGAGAATTTCTATATGTTGGTGTCCGATGGGGGGTGGATGGTTAACCTGTGTGTGTGTGTTACACATGTATCAGTCCATATCAGTCCATGAAACCTCAGAGATATCACAGGAAGTCTTAATTAAGAGTGTGTGAACGGGTGTGATTAATGTGTGTTTAACACACACCGTCTTCAATCTCCCAGCTCTAATTAGGGATATTACTCACTCTCTGTCGCTCTTTCTCTTTATATCAATGACACTTGTATGGACATTTTGGGAAATGAAGGGCAAATGTCGATCTATTCACTGAGACAGAACCCCACCATCTCTCTCTCTCCTTTGCGTGCGCATACACACACACACACACACACACACACACACACAGTCTCTTTCACTCTTATCCTCAGGCTGCAGAACGAGGCCACTAGGAGACGTCTGACACTTGTGGCGTGTTTCACAGCGTAACTGTCCTTTAAAATGACAGCTGGCCAATCAGATAGCTCAGAAATAAACAGAGCCCCACCTTCAAAAACTTAAATAGGTTTTTAGAGCTGTTAACCTCAAAAATGGATTCGACAGTGGTAGTGATGGGAGGGGAGAGGATACAGTGAAGGGAAAACTATAGAGGACAAAGAGAGAGAGAGACAAAGACAGAAATACATTGGTGTAGGACAAAGGCTAGAATGGAGATAGAGGAAAAAAGAAAAAGGAACTGAGACGTACTGAAGTTCATGGGGCGTTTTTATAATCACTGGTTAATTGCCTGTCGGCAGAGGTAACACTCAACTTCTTACATAATCCTCCCCTGTGGCAAGCGAGAGAGAGAGAGCAGACCTCTGACGGCTTGTCAGAAGTACAAAGACATGACAAACAAATATAAGAACAGGAGGGAGAGATGGAAAGGGGTGGAGGGGAAGAGAAGGAGGGTGCAGCCTAGTCAAACAGCATGTGAACGTCAACCAAACGTTTAAAAAGGTCTCTCTGCGGCACAAATAGGAAATATCACCCATTCAGCACAGGAGACAATAAAGGCTAATTAATTAACAACAAAAAGATCACATTTTATATGGACCCACAGATATACAGATCTGGTGAAATGTCTGCTGGAGGATTAGGACCAGGATTAAGTTTTAAGGTTAGGCACAGAGCGGTGGCCGAGTGGCTTCCATTAAAGGTGTGTCTGTTATAAATGTATACTAAATGTTTTGAAGCAACTGCCCAATGACCCATTATAGTTGTCCAGAACCTATCCATCCCAGTTCTGCTGAGTCACAACAACAATGGTACCAAAAGCGTCTCCCATAGCCACAGCAATGGTCAGTGCGCTGCTGGGCAGTCCAGGAGTGACAAAGAGTAGGTGTAAAGGCACAGTGCTCGAGATTCCCCTGAGACACCCAGATAGTACACACAATTGCACCTTGCTTCCCGAATACTCAACACAGAGCTGCGTGTGTAACATACACTCTCTCACACACACAGATACACACAGGTGGGGCATGTGTTAAGTAAGCTTGTAAGTGGACAGCAGGCTAATTTCTGTCACTGTGAAGCTGTGTGTGGGCAGGGACTCGGAGCTGGGAGCCAATCAGAGATTCTCAAGTGGGCGGCTGGAGGGCCCTCGTGATTTAGTCGGAGCAAACCGCAGATAGCCATGGCAACGACAAAATGAATGTCAGCAAACTGAATTAGCCGTTAAAGAGAGAGAGGGAGAGAGAGCGTACTTGACATTTCCAGCGAATAAAAAGAAAAATGAGATGCTTTGAAAAGTGGGCATGAAATAAAGGCCAAGAGCACACAACCGAGACACAACTGGAAGAAAATAAAAACACTTGGTTTGTTCACACTTGTGTTGATTCATTTTCTTTGTATAGACAATATCACACAGTGATAGCTTTGAAAGAGAGAGAAAATGAAAGAGAACGAGGCAACGAGCGTCTTCCCGATGCAAACAGTGACCCATATAGTCTGGAAAAAGACGCACACATACAAAAATAGACCGAACTCTCCCACAAAACCCCCCCAGATGACCTCTACATAACCCAAGGCTTGGTCAATAACAACACTTCTCTTTGTACTGAAATAACACGTTGCTGAAGGGCAGGGCTGCACAACACCTATGTAAGCTTTTCATGACAACTGACATAGAACTACATAGGCCTATTTCAACAAGCAACATAACACTGGCTGTGATGAAACAATATCAGAATGGAAATGGACATAATCAGGATTTATGAAAACTGACGGTTATTGGGACAAGCCTTTACAAACATTTATGTAGATGTATGGTAGTTGTCATGAATGGCTTATGTATCTGTTAGATGTAGCTCTGCGTTATTGAGTAAAGTGTCACCTGTTGCACCATCTAACACCCGCAGCAGAACATTCCATAATGGATTCTTCTAAGACTACTCAGAAAAAAAGAGTCAAATACTGGGATTCCAGCAAATTTTATGAATTCTATGTAATAAATAATAATAGTAGTACTAATTAGAATGAGTGGTTACAAAAGTTGTTAAACCCAAAAAAAATATCGAAATGTATATTTTTATAAGCTCTGTTTTGAAATACATAATCCCATCACTGTACAAACATTCAACATTCCAGCATTTTCTCAGAGCTGATTGTGACAGGCTAAAGTTTGGCAGTTTTTTTTTTTTTTAACTCAGCAAGCAGCCATTCCCAAAAGATGCAACCTCTCTTGCAAAAGGACTGGGGTGACCCATAATGCGTTGGGGCCCAAGATTTCCGAGAAAAGGGCAGAACAGGACAGCCAAACCCACGAACCGTGCTAAAGAATTGGACAGCCCAAACCCAACGCTCAGACACATGCAGAAGAAATATTGTTGTTTCAGTCCAAGGTTGTCCGTATTTTTTCTTCCTTTCGTGTACATTTTTTTGGAGATGCTTGCTCCAAATATAGCACTTTGTTCCTCGTCATTCACCATTGCTCTCCCCACCACATGGTACAAATAAAACAACAAAACAGACCAAAGGAGGCATAGCCGAATGCAAATGGGAGGGGAGGAACCTGACGTAAACATGCAAAGTCATTCCGAGGATGCAGAGATAGAACAGAGTCACTGCTCTCTCTCCTCTTCGTCACCTTCCTCTTCTACCTCATCCTCCTCATCCAGTGACACTATCCCGGACGAGGCCACGTCTGACACCTTCCTCCGTGCATGGTATTCGGGCTGGCAGTAGATGCCGTCCCCGCAGTCCTTGCATGGCGCATCTTCATCTTCGAATGGACAGCAGAGTGAGTGTCCACCCCGTCTGAGTTCGGCCCGTTGAAGGCGTGCCAGCAGAGGGTCGTCTCCTCCATGCAGTGCCCCCAGGAGTTTGGCAGCAAGGTCAGCAGCGGTGTCGCCACGATGACTGGTGTCGCTGCGGTGGCCGAGGTCCCGGAGCAATGGGTGCCTTTCGTCCAGGCTGCACAGGCTGGAGCAAACTGTGTCAGACGGCGAGCCCGGTGAGCCCACAGGAGGTGAAAGGTCAAAGGCTACACCACTCTCGGCCTCGCACGCCACTCGTCTCCGAAGGTGTGCCTGACACACCTGGGTGTGTAGAAGGTCCCGCAGGTAATGAGGGTATGATGACAGATCTATGGGCAGAGAATACAGAGTGATGACTTTAAAAGAGCATGTCTGGTTGGAACATTTGCATAAAACCTGAAAATAGGACATGCCACATGTTTAGTGCCTGAAGTTTGTACTGGAGCTACTAGGCTTGCATAGTTCTATCAAATAATAGAAGAGTATACGCCTTCAACTTCTGCTGGACAAACTGCAGATCTCACACGCTTGTCGTAAACCTGTGCTGTACCTACAACTTTGAGACCAGCCCAGACTCAATTGTTGTTGCAATACCCCAATCCAAAACAAATTCACATTTTATAGGCCCAAACCAACCAGGCCTAAATGATAGCACTAGTCCCAATAGCATTTCTTAGGCTTCAGATGTTTCTGAACAAGCGTTCCAATAACTTCTCTAAAGCTAACTCTGTTTACATTTCATTTTTAGCTACAATTTTAGGTCAAAGGCTACACCACTCTCGGCCTCGCACGCCACTCGTCTCCAAAGGTGTGCCTGACACACCTGGGTGTGTAGAAGGTCCCGCAGGTAATGAGGGTATGATGGGGTATGAGGGTATGATTCTGATTCTGATTCTGATTCTGATTAAGGTTTCCCTTTTTTAGAGTTCCTAAAATTTTGATTCATAATCATAATCTTAATTTAGACTTACACCACTGATGTAGTGCTCAAGGTTTGTTACCTTGTCTTGCGTGGATTTTTCCTGTCTGTAGCCCTGTAAACTACAATATTACAGACCAATAGTGACTATAGATTGATTCAAGGTTTTATGTTTAATTCCTTCAGATGTAGCAATTTATCCCCATCTGTCAGCTCTGAAGAAAAGTGAGGTGTGAAATCATAGGGGAGCTATTGGCTCTATTAGCCTGTAGCTACCATTCCCTGGGTACCCATAGGGAAAATCAAAGGCATTTGGAATTGTATGTTTGGAAGAACAGACACAAGTGCAGAGACTGGGAATGAGTTCTGCCATGAAGGGGTTTGAACTTGCAACGAGGAGCAAGGTGGAAAAAGCTTAGCTGCAAGCAAGGCTTAAACCTGTTCTGATGGGAAGCAGGGCAAGCATGTTATCGTTGAGCCACCAATGCAGATATATGAGTGGTGACTCAGCAGAATGCCTCTTATGGGGAGATCAGCCCGAAAAGAAAAGGAGACCAGGCAAAAGGGAAATGGTTTGGACTAAACGTCCAAAAGGGAAACAGCACAGGGAAAAGGGAAATGGAACAAGCTAAATGTATAAAAGAGAAATAATCTGGATTGAATAGGTAAAAGGGAAACAGTGGACAGTGGCTTTTGTTTAAAGTACTTATTTCTTAAGAATATATTTTTTATACTGTATATAAAGGGACAATTTTTCCATGTGGGTATGAAAACATTTTTCAGTAAGTGTGCTGGAGAATTCTGTTGTGGCTAAAGGTTTTAGATAATCTATCCTACTAATAATAAAGAAACAACTACACAAAGGAAGCAATAGCTCTAGTACTACCAACTGTTATTGCTAAATTTAAAGCCTGAACCTGGACAATCTGAAACCCAAACCTGACTTAAGGCCATACTTTCCAGGTCCCACTGGTTCTGCTAAATTTGAAACCTGACCCTGACCCTGGCCTGTACCTGTGTCCTATCTGTCACTATAAGACTCATCCCGATCCAAACAACTTGTTGGCTGTTTTAGCCTTTAAGTTCCAGTAAATGTATGCTTATGAATATTATTCATATACAGTATAGATTCTTTTTAAGCTTGTCATACTCTTGTCACATTTATTCTTTCTCTATCTATTTCTT
Organism: Hemigrammopetersius urotaenia; assembly: GCA_037974485.1. Classification (NCBI taxonomy): domain Eukaryota; kingdom Metazoa; phylum Chordata; class Actinopteri; order Characiformes; family Alestidae; genus Hemigrammopetersius; species Hemigrammopetersius urotaenia. The sequence goes on from JBBPDC010000001.1 coordinate 24,224,292, forward strand.
TATTTTGCTCTTCTCTGCACTACACCCCTCCCCCCCTTTTTATTGCTCTTCCTTTTCTCTTTCCTCTCAGTCTGTGTGCGCACATTAAAGTTGCAGGAGAAATGAATGCTGGGATATCAAATTGCGCCAGGGAGCAAAATGGAGAGAGAGAGACAGAGAGAGAGAGAGAGAGAGAGAGAGAGAGTTTTTTCATGGGATAAAAGTAGGGCACTGGGACAATAAGCATTCATGCCATGTTGAAGCACGAACAAGAAAAAGACAAGGATGTGTGAGGAGACAGAAAAAGCGGAATGAGAATAACAGACAGTAAGACTGTTGCTGAGAAATAAAAAATAAATAATCTGAAGTAGACAGCAAGCGATGTGAACAGTACCCACATAGATGGAGTATTGCAGTGTGAAATGGTGTGTGTACCTGTACTTTGCGTGGTTGGTTCATTAGCAGGTAGAAAGTCTTCATCGTAGGAGTCGTCGTTGGACTCATCTCCATCAACCGAAGACCAGGCCCGAAGCTTTGCCTCAGCAATCGCAAACTGTTCAGCAACACCTGTAACACACACAATTAGGGCTAAAATCACTTTTTTAAACTTGTTTAATTAGTATTGGTAATAGCCATGAAATTGGTAGGTAGAGCTTGTATGGGATTTTTTTTCTCTCCATGTTGTAAACATTCCTAGCTCCAATCTATGATATGAAGCTCCAGTCCAGTGCCATGAGTGGGCAAATGATGGCATCAGCCCCTTAACAAGCTAATTGAGTGGAATTGTTCTGATCCAATGACGCTGGGCACGATCAGATTAACCCCTGTCAGCCCAATGGGGTTTGGCAGAACACAAGGGTATAATCGTGTTTAGTGGGAGTGTTGGGGAGCCTTCGGCACCTGGCTAGTTCGCATAAATGGGTGCTGCGGCCCTGATGCTAATAACTAACTGTACTAACTGCTCTTTCTTTTCCTTGCATGGTCCTTTCAGTGCATTTGACTTTACCAGTTCTAGCATCCTCTAACCCTTTGTTACTGGTCAGTTTCTGAACACAGCACGTAATGTTTAGTTCGTATCTGATGTAAAACAAATGATAGCATATTTAATTTGGTCTTTAGGCAAGAACATAGACTTCAATACCTCCTATAGTAAAAATAGGATGGACATTTTGGTGTGTGTGTGTGTGTGTGTGTGTGTGTGTGTGCGTGTGTGTGTGTAATAATGCTCTGCTCAGCTTATACCCGTGTCATACTGTATAATACACACACACACATCCAGAGGGCATGACGTCACCATGGAAACGGGCCGTCCATCTGATTGACAGGTCATTCTCAACTGTGGCTAGGAATAACCAATTTTGACAGGCTGCAGTGATGTCACGCAGTGTCCTCTACCAGACAGGAAGTGACCTCGCTGATCAGCATCAAAAGCAAAGTCGCTATGTGCATTCACACAGCCACAAGGTTGTGTAAGTGCACACACACACATACACAAGCAGATACGTCAGATGTCCGTATGGTCAAATGACTCAGCAGAAAAGACGGTCAACATTTCGTACCATCACCTTCACTGATTAAGGGACCAATCAGAGCTCAGTTTCACCTTTTCTCTGTTTGATTGGTTGGCTGATTAATCAACCAATGACAGCTTTGCTCCCACCTCACCCTGACTCCTGAATCTGCAAGCTGGCTCAGTTCGGCCCATTCGTCTCCTCACCCTGGCCGAGTGCTTTGTCAACCCCCCCCATACACACACACACACACACTGCAGGTTTTTCTGTCAGAGTCTGGCAATTTTCCCAGATGTAAGTGGAGTTCAATTTTATCCAAAGAGAATCATTGCACACTTGTGTGTACGTGAATGTGTATGCGCTTGTGTAACTTTTGTGTGTGTGTGTGAGTGCAGGCACACAGCCAGGATCCTGCAGGGAACACTGCATATCCTCCTTGCACACACACACACAACATAACCAGATACTGAAAAGTAAACATCTTTCACACACACCTGAACAACTTGTTTGATGTTATCCTCGACTGAAAAGGTCAAAACGAGAGGACTTCACATTGAGAGTGAGACAGAAAGAGAGAGAGTGAACGAGAAAGAAAAAGGGAGAGTAGAGAAAAAGTGAAGAATGAGAGGGAGAGAAAGTGTGTGTAAGAGAGAACGAGTGAATCGGACAAAGAGGGGTAGAGCAGGTACAAAAGGAGAGAAGGAAAGGAGAACGAGAAAACAAGGCTTTACGAGGAGACGGAGAAAAAAGAAACAGAAAAGAGAAAGGGAAAGTGTGCAAAAGAGACTGAGAGACAGATTAAAAAGAGGAGGGGGGGAGGAAGAGAGAAAAACAAGAAGAAGTAAGAGGCTAGAGTGAATGGGAGAGAAGAAGGGAAAGAGAAAGTACAGCAAAGCAGAGAAAAGTAAAGTGAGAGAGAAAAAGATTGAATTCCTTCAGAAAACCCTGCAAGTCACTTTGAAATAATAAAAAAAACCAACAGAAAAGCTTTGTCACACCGAAGCGAAAGAAAGAACTAATTAAACTTGATAGAATCTGCACTTCAGGCAGGGGTGAGTGTGGGGGATGGAAACAGTAGCCGAATGAAGATATATACATTTCACTACATGTATATACATTTACATTCCCTTACACACTCTGTGAAAATCCTAACATTTAAGATGGTAAACAAGACTTTCCTCATGCCATTTGAAATTTATACTAGAGTGATATTTACTATCAGTATGTGTTTTAAGAGTTTTTTTTATTTCAAAATTAAACTTCAAAGTACTCATTACAATCGTAATCTTCTAAACAACTAATAATGTTTAAATGTTGTCTTACTCGTACTTAAACTTTTAAATTTCTTTGGTAGCATTAGCTAACTTCCTAACACTTCTTCGGTGGCAGTATTGTTTTTAGCTAGTGAGTTAGCTAGCATTGCTATTGCAGCAAACTATGTTACAGCTATAACTAATGGTTGTAGGTAGCTAAATAAAAATTAAAGCAGCTAATGAATGAAGATGGTTATTAGTTTTATTGTTGCAAACCAATGATTTTATATAGCTGTTATTTCGATTGTAGCTAGATTATAAGTAACAAGATTAACTGGCTTGCTAGATTATAGCTAGCTATTATTCATATTGGAGTTATCTAATAATTGTATCTAGCTATATTTTCTAATGTTGTGAATGATTGTAGCTAACTATTTTTCGTAACTAACTAATGATGGTAGCATTAGTAACCAACTAATGATGGTAACTAATGATTTCATACAGCTGTTTTTTCTATTGTTGCTAGCTAATAATTTTCCTGTTGTAGCTAATTATTGCTAAATATTTCTTTTGTAGCAACCTAATGATTGTAGCAAGTGGTTATTTCTGATGTAGCTGATGACTGTAGCTAACTGATATTTCTATTTCAACTAGCTAATGGTTGCAGCTGTTATTTCTATTGTAGTTCAGCAATAGTTGTAACTACATTTTCCAATGTAGCTAATGATTGTAGCGAGGTATTATTTCTATTGTAGCTAACAATTGTATTTGAGTCATTGGCGCCATTACTATGACATAAGCTGCTAGCCTAACTGGTGTTCCTGTGTAGTCCAAATACACACACACACACAGACACACAAACAGACTCACACACTGACCTGCTGCAAAGCGGGCCTCCTGCTCCCCCTCAGACAGGTCTGAGTAGGAGTTGAAGTCTGACTCCAATGCGTTCGGAGCATCTGTGGGTTTGCACCAGCCCTTCCACTCAATCAGGTGGGCCACTCTGCCCTGAGCCATCGCCGTGGGCTTCGTCACATGGTCCTTCACCACCTGAGATATACCTGCATGCACATTTTACACAATGAGTTTTATTTCACATTATGAGTGAAAGTGACCATTTGTCATACGTGAACACACCACAGCACACAGTGTGAACAGCACAAAATTCAACCTCTGCA
>JBBPDC010000001.1:24229907-24249463 GCA_037974485.1 Hemigrammopetersius urotaenia
TATCAACAAGAGGAGACTATAGAGAGTCTACAGTGCTCCTCTTGAGTGTAGACAAAAAAATTGTTTCGCATTCAGATCACCATTCTGATTGCTAAAAGTGCCGGACATCACAAAAAAAAAAACACTGCAACTGTCGCCGTTTTTACAAACTATTCATCTATTCATCTACTACTGGTTCTCCAAACCCTAAACATTCCAGAACTAATGGACAATATTGCTCCGACCTCCGAGTCATAAAAGTTGTTGAATTTCTGGTCCCAACCCATCTGAAGATTATTACAAACCCTTTGGATCTCATACAGAGCAAACAAGTCTGTTGATTTGATCAACTCAGCCTTTTACTTGATTGTACAGCATCTTAATAGTCCAGGGAGCTATGCTAGGGTTGTGTTTGTCAACCTTAGCTTTTAATACAACTGTGCCAGAGCTTCTGCGGGTTAAACTATCCTAGCGGTCCATGGCAGGTCCCAACTGGTGGTAGATCATGAATTGCCTGACATGTAGCTAGACCCTCAGTGCTTGAGTACCAGAAAGTTGTTCTCCCTTCCTTCTCTTCAGTCTTGACATGCCTTTGTTTCTAATTAATCTTCTGAAGTCTGATGAAGACACCACCATGTTGGGCCTCAAAACCAATAGTGATGAGTCTGATTACAGAAAGGAAGTCAAGCAACACACAGAAGACTGTAGAGACTCAAGACAAAGACATGGAGAAGCCTCTCTCCATGATACTCCCTCTCAACATCAATAGCTCAGAGGTTATTGGGGCAGAATCACTAACTTGGCTGGGCACCAATAGGAAAGCACAATCTCCAGGGAATTGTAAACAATCCAGAGCAGAAATTGCTTTAAAGTTGTTAAAGAAGTTCAACCTGCCACACACCCCGATGATCCAGTTCTATACAGTGATTCAGTTATTCAGTCCTGATTTTATCTCCTGGTTACCTCACAAGAAAGAGCTAAACTCCAGTAAGTAAAGTCCAGTAGACTGGTAATGCTTCAAAGCATCTACAAAACAGGTTCACAAAGTTTGTAGTCAACCCTGACCCTGAACACCACCACCTTTTCCAAGCATTTCCCTTTGAAAGAGCACTCTCTGCCGTTAAAGCCAACACAGCCAGACATGAAAACAGCTGACTACCACAATGGACACCTTGTATTTAAAATGGAACTGTCCAACCCTCCCCACTTACTGTGGGCACATCTTTACACAACAAAATTTCAAATTACTGTAACCAGTGGAGGCGCTGTTGGGTTTGGTGTCTCAGGCAATAACCTTTTGCAGCAACCATATCTTCCTCCTTCGCTGTCCTCTACATGGCGCTAGTGCAATATCACTACTTATATTCATATTATGGTTGTTTTCTTTCCACTGATTGCCTTATTTTAATTCAGATTTTACTTTATTTTATTTGGATTTTTTTATTAGATTCTATTTAGAATTATATTACACTTATTTTATTCATTGTATTATTGAATTTTATCCTACGTTTTATTTTACATTTTCTAGTGTATTGTGTCTCTCTGTGTCTGTGGGATGTGGCCGTCACCCCATAAACAATTTCTTCCGGGACAAATAAAGTTTTCTGATTCTGAAATAGTTCATTTATGTTTTCTCGGGCTCTAACACTGACCCACTGATCCTATCGAAGTGTAACAAGGCCCATTTTCCTGAAACTCTGATATAGGAGGAGAAACACAGAATGTGAAACTCAGGCACCGCACTACGTTTGCCACTAGTTTTTCAAGCGTTAATGCAAACACTTGTTTGGTGTGTTCTTTAACCAGGCATCCCAGATCTTGCTGGAGTAAAGCTGGCTTCTATGTGCTACTTACATATCCATATAATTACATATTCATTTAGTCCATCTACTGCAATTATGTATTATTATCATTTTGTGAGTCAAGAAGTGCCCCTATCTGTTTCCAAATGCTGGTAGGCTCATCCAAACTGTTGGTCACACAACACCAAACCATCAGTATGCTGCACTATGTTGGCGTAGTCAGGGATGCGACTAGGGGGTATGCTGCATATACACAGCATTGATCCCACAGTTCAATTAAGTTAATTGAATAAATTAATTTGAAATGAAAGTAACGATTGCATGGTGCAAGTGACCAATGACAACTCTAACATGCTCTATAGATTTTTCACCAAGATAAATAATAGACGATGCAGTGAGCAGACGCAGAGCAGAGTGAAAACAAGTAAAAGGGAGGATCGTTGGGATTCAAGCTGTCGAGGATTGATCGCACGGAGACAGCATGCATGACGCATGCCTAAGCTTTTTGCTGCAGGAACAATACAAGGATGATGCAGAAACCTTCTGTTGTACACATGCTGCGCCACTTCTGACAGGCAGAACTAGTTTTGACAGTGTCACTAAAAGTAGGAATTGGCTTTTAGTGGTTGGTGGGGTATTTTAGACTCTGGGACTTTGAGACTGTTTGAAAGGAAAATAAGTCAGTAGAGGCAGATGGCATTTGAGTATAAATATATAAAAACTCCACACAGAAGGATCCCAGGCTGGGAAACCAACCCACAATCTACTTGTTGTGATGGGATTCATTATAAATATAGGCAAAACATTCTCTTGATCATGATTCCCTGAAGTGTGTGAAATGATGTCGGGACCATGGTAAATAGAAAGCAAAAATGGATAAAGCAGGTTTGCTACTGCAATATCTGATGCAAGTGAGTGGCATTGGGTAGTCATGCCTCTCGCTGTGGCCTTCTAAACTTGTATCGATTGTGTGTGACCAAGCACTGAAGGACAATCTTTATATGCCAGGGCTGGCAAGGTCTTTTCTACCCACCTATCATTTGTAGCAATGTAAGCTTTGGGTATGGTATTCCTAGAGCGGCACAGTGGCACATGTGTGCCTTTAACACAGTCCTGGAGAATCATGAGAGTCACAGAGCAAGGAACACTCTACTAATTAGTCCCAGAGTAGCTTATATTCAGTGTGAGACATTAGCACTGGGTAGGGTATTCCTTTTAAGGCTATGCAAACAGCAGACTTAGCCTTGTTTTACACTGGATGCGTGTCCGCTGCGGTGCGACTGCGCTGTGACTGCGCTGCGACTGCGCTGCATTGCCATTCCGATCGAGGCCATGCTCCAATTCGTATCTGATCCGGCGTGCCGGTGGTTTGCGAGATCACATGATCACGGGAGAATTGTAAGATCGCAGGGGATAACGCGATAACAACCGTGGGTAAACCAACGGCGTTTGTTTACTGATTTCTGTGCACTACAAACATTATTAGTAGGCTTCCTAGTTAATTTTGTCCTTGTTGTTGCTCAGCTATAATTGTGTTTAGTGTGTTTAGCATTGTGTTGCGTTGGTGTGTAATGTCATACTTTATTGTGTCGTAATAAAGAAAACAATTAATGCATTTAAAGGCCACTTTTGAATTACATTGATTCATTTTGTGGTGTTTTTTTCTGTTTAAATACACTGGTCAACAATATGTGGGTTATATATATGATTTTATAATTATATAGTATAATTCCACTTTGTGAAGGGGTCGTCTGGAGTTGGCGCATGCACTCTGTGTTACGTTCTTGATCCATATCCGTCAAAAATAGACTTGATGTGCTTCTCAACGGACTGCCGGAGATGTGACGGAACAGAGACGTAGCGGAGACACAAGGCATCGGATCTGGTGTAAACAGATACATTGACTTTATTGGCGGCGATTAGCTGCGGCTGCCGTGTCGGAGACACACCGTGAAGCAGATGCATCCGGTGTAAAACAGGGGTTAGGCAGCACCACCACCACAAGAAATATGCTGTAGTCTTATTGAAAGTGCTCTCAGCTCCTCAGGAAGAGGCTTGGTGTATAGCTAAACCAATAAGATAACATTAAAGTCAAAAGACAGCAAAGGACGGAGAACACAGGGAGAAGACAACTAACTAATGGAGTGAGTGGACTACAGGTTCAACGTACCAGTATCGGGTTGTTAAGGCTTACGCTAATCCCTCACTTCTGCAATTAGTGCTACAGCACGTGAATGAGCACCTCATTAATGCATAAACAAAATGATTTTAAATGGGATAATTTTTTTTCTTGGATAAAATGAAATATGAATAGGAATTTAGCAGTCACTGTATGAACTCAGGTCTCGAGTAATTCCTCATGTGCTTCTCAAGCTGCATATAAATATGCCATGCACCATTTGCCTGTTAATTTATTTCAATATTTATGCAGCACTGGTTGGGCCCCAAAACACTAAATATTTTATATCGTCAATTAATTTCAACTTGTTGTACATGCCACTTGAGTGCTTCTCACCCCACGCGAATATGTAAATAAATATTTTGCTAGGAATGCCATGCGCACCTCCACAGCTGTTTCAACAGCCCACTAATTTCCTTTCCAACCTTGTCCCGTCCCTGCGCAATCCAGCGGGCGGAAAACGCTGCCTGCCCGGCCTCATCACTTAGAAGAGGACATCTCCTTGAACGCAAGCCAAAGAGTAATCTGTGAATTTTATATTTAATAGAGCCAGGAGGAAAGCCTATGGGCTGCAAGGGGACTTCGGCGTGGGCTGGTTGGTCGCAGTGAGCTGGAGTTGAGCCTGTGATTTTGATATAAATACCTGACCCTTTTGCTCTTCACCACTTTCTAATTATATTAGGATTAATTGGCTTGGGTGCGAGGGACCGGGGCTGTGGGTATTACCATGTTAATGCTGCACACCTTGCAAGAGAGGCTTGGTGCTGGCAGCTGATGCCCCAGTAATAAGGCCTGTTGCAAGGTCTGATAAACAGGGACTGGGGTGTAAATAGCAGAGGGCACGGCTGCAGTCTGCCAGGGCCACCAGAACAATGGGTTTTGCACATAAAGATCATCTCTGCTCGCGTAGGTCCTGCAGCTATACTACTTGACCGACCGCCCACTGGTACGCTCAGTCCATCCTACATGTCTGTGAAGTCCTGTCAGTTGTGCCTGAGGTGCATCACTCTGCATATCTCCCTGAAACCGGCTGTCCTTCATACGTTAAGCAAGCTGTTCTCGGATAAAATGGCCTTATTACTGTTTTTAACCAACTTATCATGAGCATAAGCTCAACCTCCACACACACCCACACATACTTTGTTCGTGAACAAACAGAGACATTGTGCCATCAGCTACATTCCACAAAAGCTACAAATAAAATTCCCTAAATGTTTTCTTGGCTTGGACATGCATTTCTAGAAAATAAATATTGTTAAATCCAGGGGTCTCAAAGTGCCAACCCACAGGCATGAAGTGGGTTCAAACAGCTGCATATTTACAATATATCTTTAAATCCATTTTCTTCCTTTCATTTTTTGTAGCAGTAAAACTTGCCTCATCCACCAGACACTATGACCAGTTACCTAATATGAAACCACCCTAAGAAGATGCTCATGTTAAAAGCTAAGCTCTGCAAGAATAATAATTTAAATTTGACATTGCATGAACAGGCATGGTTGTAATTTAGCCATAATTACCTCAGCTATTATTCTAATTTAGACTGATGGTGAAATCTGCATTTGTGGATTAATTCGGGACCTAGTGGTAGACAGAATCAAGAAATGAACAAAATGATTAAACGAATGCACTAAGACTTAATAATTAACTTCTCCCCTTTAGGTAACACTTTAATAATAATAATAATAATAATAGTTTTTATTTATATAGCGCCTTTCCCGAGTTCAAGGATGCTTTACAATGAGTATGGTAGAAACAAAATGGACAGATGACAAATATACAAATAAGTCAAGTACTACAAACAGTAATGAACAAGGAAGAATGGCAGAAAACAAGGCAGGTAAACGGATAGCAAAATACAAAAGTCAAGCGCAACAAACTGTAGGAGCAGGGTAGAATGACAGAAAACAAGGCAATTGGGACAATACAGTAAGTTTACAAATCAGATGAATAGCATTCGGAAAACAGGTGGGTTTTGAGTAGAGTTTTAAATTCAGTGATATTATCAACAGAACGGAGTGGGTGTGGTAAAGAGTTCCAGAGTTTCGGTGCACAGACACTGAAAGATCTCCCCCCCATAGAAGAGAGGCGGAATTGAGGGACAGTGAGAAGACCAGAGCCAGAAGAGCGTAATGAGCGGGTCGGGATGTAGGGGGTTAGCAGATGAGAGGTAGGAGGGAGCTAGGCCGTGTAAGGATTTGAAAGCCAGGAGGAGAATTTTGAATTTGATACGGTAGACGACAGGGAGCCAGTAGAGATTGTACAGGATTGGGGTGATGTGGGCGGAGCGTTTGGTGTGCGTGAGTATTCTGGCCGCGGAGTTCTGAATATATTGAAGTTGTGAGGTAGTTAGCAATTGACTAGCAGGCAATGAACACGTTGTGCCATGCATGCTGTGACTTCACAGCAAATCACATTCAGACAATTCTTATCCAGAAATGTAGTTAATTGAACCCGAATCAATCAGGCAGGGCTAAATTGCTGTAGGTAGGAAATTTAAATATGTCACAAAGCCTATCATCTGAAAACATGCTGTTCTTGCAGCCTAATTTCCCTACAGATTATATCAGTGGGGACTTTTGAAACTTTAACATAATTTATCAATACACAGAGAATTGAAGATATGGACCTTTTAATATACTGAAAGGCACTGCAGTCATAACACATAGTAGTATAAAAGCAATATTTTGTCCATATTGTGTAGCCCTAATGTGTACTCCAACCATGACTCAGCTTATGTCTTGACTGTAAGCAGTGTTTATTAAGTTTAGGGGTTGATCTGTCTCAGTTCATCTCTATTGTGTTCATTACATGGCTGTGCTTCTTTTTTTCTCTTAACATGCATCTCAGGACATCCATCTTTCTCACCCCACTGGCAGCATCCAACTCCTTCTGTTTTCTCTCAAAAGTTTCGTCGTCGTCCTTGTCCTTCTCAAATTCTTTCTGACAACGATTCAGCAATAGCTTCCTGAAATTCACCGTACCTCCAGGTTTATCGGAGGTAGATACTTTCAGCTAGAAAGAACGAATGTGTGAGAGTGACAGTGAGAAATAAATTAACCCATACACTTTTGAAACAGTCTAAACACTTATGTAATGTATAGCCCGAAAGTATACACTTTCAGTTAACAGACACCATAACTGCGAAATATTCTGGGTAACACTGTCCGCAGGGCTACAAAATTTGTATTACTTTATTATACTAAAACATTATTACTACTACTAAGTTTATAGTACAAAATTAACTTCCCAAACAAACTGTATTAGGTAATGTTAATATTAGGTAAAATTAACCACGAGTCGGCCCCCGGTTGCAAGAAGTAGTAAAACTGTCAGTTTTCATGTTCCTATTGCATGTCACTGTGGCTGCACACATTAAATGGAATGTATTGTATTATGTATGTTTTCATAATAGTTGTGTTTTTTAATGAGCAAAATCTATTTTTAAAAACCACTTTTAATTAGTAACACACTTTAAATATGATTTTCTCACTGCAAAGCCCATGTTTGTTTACATTTCTTACAGCTACTGTCCATAGACACTGCAAACTTACCCCCATGAGGCAGCGACACATGTTGGCGTAGGCTACAGAGAAGTTGGGTTCAGAGATGGCTTTTTCAAAGATGAGGTCAATGACGCCTTTCAGTCTCTCCTCTGTGTCGATGGTCAGCTCGGTTACCTGCTTCATCAGGGGCTGGAACATCTGTGGAGTAAGTTTGTTCAGGATACTGCGGACCCTGCGGAAAAGCTCGTGTGTCGTAATGCCCTCAGAGTCGTCCTCCTCGGCCCGGCCACCACGTTTCAGCAACGGCTTCCATGCCTTCTCCGCCTTATTCAGCTTAATATCATCGTTCAGAGAAACGCTGGGAATGATCTTGCGGGGTTCCTTCCGAGGACCCTGACCAGAACGTCTTGGACCACCCATACCAGCTGGCTAGTCAGCAGAAAGGAGGGAGGGAGGGGGTGTGGGTTAAAACAACACAACTTTTTTTTTCTCTCATATGGCATGGCATTGTGAAGAGAAAGTGAGAGAAAAGAAATAAAAGCATAAATACACACATAAGAAAAAAAAAAGTAAAGAAGTGGTTTGGAGGTTTTGTAGGAACAACTGACCGGTCCTCTGCCCCCCAGAGGCTGTCTCCCCAGATTGGCGAAGGACGGGGTGAAGTCCGGCCCACAGTTCATCCCGGGCAGCCTGCTGGGATCCAGAGGGCGCAAAGGAGTCTTATTAGCCTAAAAAGGGAAAGAGAGAGTTATGTTTAAGTGCATGGGGGGTGTTCTGTAAAAAAATTAATAATAATAATAAAATAATAATAAAAAAAGTAAAATGCCAAGTTTCTGATTTCTTGGTCATAAACCTAAAACGACTTCTGAAAGAGTTAATATGTTGCAATTTTGAAACCCTTGGAGACATATTAGACTGCATCTGACCCAAATACTGTGAGCTTCAGGTTAAGAAACTGATGCACACATCCACAACCACATCACTAACACCAGGTAGGCCTTCTATTATGTTCTTTGTGTGTGTTCTACCTTATCCAGCACCACATCGCTGATGTGCGGCAGCCCCTCTGGTTTGCTCATGCTGGCGCTGATAAACTGGAAACCTAGCAGGAATTCCCGATCGTATTTCTTCTTCTCCTCTGGATTCAGGGGCTTCCACTGCTCTGTGATCATCAGACGGAAGAGGCTTAATCACATATTAAAGTTAATGTGAAACCAAAAAAGACGTTAACTTTTTTTTACATTAAAATCTCATGATAAGAATAGATGAGAATTCTGTTTTTATCAAAGACTTAATCAGCCTCTAAAACACCTACTGATTTTTGAGGATATCACCATAATAATACTGACCAAAACAATCACTTCTCCTTAAACAAATCCCACCCTACACTGGGAGAAAATGTTCAGCAAGCTTAGAGACATTCAATATATACAGTGGGGCACGTAAGGAGTAGGTTTTGCCAGGAGTAAGTAGCAGATGCTAACGTAGCTAACAATGAAGGGAAGTCACTGGGGACCTTGTCAGCATGTCAATTATTTTATTGACTTACTTTGATATAAAATGTGTGTATATCTCAACTTTATGTAAGTTTTTATATGAATATGCATACATAAACATTACATATAGACATACACACATTCATAAACTGTTTACATATGTATTTTATAAATGAACGTGTGAGCATATACATAGACATTTTGTACAATGTATGTACATACAAGCACATACACAAAGTTTCTTACCCTCTTTGTACTGGTATTTTTGCTCAGTAGGGGTGGCTAAGGCAGGGCTTTGTCGCTGGGTGTTTTCAGCTTCAAGTTTGTCCTCTTTCTCCTCCCATGTTTCCTCAACTTCCTCAACGGGGGGCGGGGCCACAAGGGCAGGCTCCTCCCGCTCGGCCTTGGCTGGAGGCGTGTCCGTGGGCTGCGGGGGTGTTGGCTATTTCAGGGAGGAACAGAAAACCAGTTACGTTTTCCAGTTGCAAATCTGACAAGATCATAAAGACCGTATTATTTATGATAAGAAGTGTTACCACTGTTATGCAGTTACATCTATCCACACCTCTTTAAAGGCATCCAGGAGGTCACCAGCTTCCTTCTTATTGAGGTCCTTCATCTTCCTCTTCTTCTTTGGCACAGAAACAGCTGTTAAACCGAAGGGAAAAAAAGGCATGTAGCTATGAAACACACCGATGAAATACATTAAATTAAATAAAACAGTACTGACCGGTTGTGCAGAAAGTTAACACATTGTTTACAGATAATACATTTAAATATGACATCTGAATTAACACAATTTGCTTATTTGTTTACGATATTAGCTACCTGAATGCGTCATAACTTCTGAACAGGTGACATTTTAGGTTTTATTGTATTGCTTTAGACACTACAATATACAGGGCAGGGAAGCCAGTTTTTTTTAACATATTCTGTAAAGAACTATACACAGCCCCGTTTTATTGTTACAGCATTGAATGATATGATTTTATAATATTTTAATAACCCTATTTCAAACAGGGTACTAGTCATCTAGTGGTCCACAGAAATGTCTTCAGAGTAGACCAAACAATAATAAAAGTATATTACAGCGTAAAATTGAAAAATACTGCTACTTGGTACTGCCATATCATGCTAAAAATATCTCCCACCTCTAGTTTGCAAATAAATCACAAAAGCCTTAACCACGTTAGACTTAAACAATATCATCTTCAATTACTACAACAACAACAGAAGCCTAGTACTAAAAATGTGACCATAATAAGCTAACTGTGTGGCCCACAGGCTGAAAACACTCAGCAAAAGTAACATTTTCTGAAAATGTTCCTTCAGTGTCTTTATATTGAATTGGCATTAACAACAAAAAAATGGTGAACTGTGGAAGTCAAGGTAACATCTGGAAGATAAGGAAAAATCTGTTAGAACTACTAATATGCTGGCTACAAAAGGCAAAGCAAAACACCATACAGTTACATTTTAAAAATTGACAATATCTGGCCAGGCCGGTATACACACACCTTGCATAGTGCTCTCTGAGGCAGTTGTTTGCGGTGGTGGCGTGTCCTCACGCTCCTCTACAGAAAGTGGTGTGGCTTTAGAAATATCAGACACAGGGGTAGAGATTTCTGATTCTAGGGACTCCTTAAAAACAGGCTCCTTAACAGCAGGGGCAGGGGTTTCTTTGACAACAGTTATAATGGTTTGCGTAGTAAGAGGCGTCTCCTTTACAACAGGAGTCTCCATGGCAATCGGCAATGAGGTCTCCTTAGTAACTACAGATGAGGGAGGCATCTCATTGACAACCGGAACACTCACAGCCAACTCTTTCACAACAGCGGGGGCGGCGGTGGCTACCTCCTTCACAGCAGGGGCGGCTAACACCTTAACAGCGTCGGCAGCTACCTCCTTGATCGCTGGGGCGGCGGGGGCTACCACCTCCTTGATCGCTGGGGCGGCGGGGGCTACCACCTCCTTGATCGCTGGGGCGGCGGCTACCCCCTCCTTGATCGCTGGAGCAGCGGGGGCTACCTCCTTGACAGTTGGGGGGGCGGCTCCACCCTTGACAACTGGGGCCACGGCTAACCCCTTGACAGCGCTGGTGGCGACCACCTCCTTGACAGCAGGGGCCGTGGCTACCTCCTTGACAATGGGGGCAGCGGCAGGAATGGTCTCCTTAACCAGTGGGGCAACAGTGGCAACTTTCTTGATAACTGGTGTTGGGCCCTCCTTGACAACAGAGGTTGAGGTCTCCTTAACTAATGAACCAACTGTATCCTTGACAACAGGAACATTAGACTCCATGACAATAAGAACTGGAGGTTCCTTGATAACATGTGTGGAGGTTTCTTTAACAACAGAAGTGGATTTGATAGTCCTAGAGGAGCTTTTCTCAGTAAAGGGTGGGGCTTCCTTGTTTACATCAGGCTCAGCGATGGGGCTGACATCCCTTTCAGCTGTTGGTCCTATGGGTGCATGTGCCTGTATTTCCAGCGTTGTTAAACCATTAAACAGCTGCAACTCCTCAGGCTGTATGATTGGAGACTCCACTGCAGGCTCCATTGGTGTGGCAGAAACAGGGAAGCTCACCTTTACAGGCTCGGCCCCCTTCATAGAGGAAGAACCGTTTGCACTCGAAGCTGTTATTACATCTTCAGGCTGTGTGTGGGGAGTGGCCTTCTCCAAAGTACTAGGTGTGACGTGGGTGTCGCCGGCACAGGCAGCAGGCAGAGCATCAACCGTGTCACTGATTGGACTCGTGGTAGGAGGAGTGGGTGGAGAGTCTGGTATAGGGCTTTCCCCTGGTGGAATGGGAAACTCTAGGGATACTACTGACTTCACCCTTTCATCTGAGAGAGAAGGAGAGAGATAAAAAGAAACTTAGAACACAGCAAGTCGGAATATGTGTATGTACACACATTCATACACACTACCTCATTTCTTCATATTTTGCTACGAAAGACAGAGTTTCTTGTATTTTTAAAGCGGTCTTGAGGAATAGTTGTCTGAAGCACTTTCAAAGATCTGACCTGAAGCCAGAGTAACCCAAGTATAAATCATTGTCGTAATCTAAATCTAAACTAAAATGTTGCAAATCATTTCAGATGATTATTATAGTGGTTGGAATGGCACCTTTACCTACACACCTTGTAGAATGTGGCAGTACAATGTTCGTTCCCATTCCTTTATTGTATGCCTGTCTTGTATTTTGAAGCATATTGAGAGGATTATATTAGTGTTTTAGCAGCAACAAAATAATTAAGCAAAATAAAAACAGAAGTGAGGGGTGGCTCAAGACCTTTGCACAGTACTACAATGCCACCTGTTTTTTGTTTTTGTTTTTACATCAACTCTAGGTGGATGTTTTTGGCCAGAGACCAGGTTCAGTTGTTTTAATTTGTGGGTCTTTTAAAGGGCCTTAAAAGGGATTAGCATCTAGCAGAAAGCCTGTTCGAGAGCGTGTGGTGATTTTAGATATGGTTCCCCCCACCCCACCCCAAACTCACCTGTTCGGGTTGCCATGACAGCAGATGTTTCGTTCTCACCATTAGCCTGGACGAATGCTTCAGCGTCCAAAGCAGACTGCGCTGACTAAGGGAGGGAGGGAAAGACGACTCAGTCAGACGAAGAGTGTGTACGAGTTATCTTTATTTAAAAAAAAGAAGAAAAAAAAGTGTGTGTGTATGACGGACAGATGTGATGGCATGTGTATGCTACGCAATTAGTTTGTCAAAAATGAAAACTGCAAGGCAGGAGGGTGTGCGAAATGTGGCTGTTGGTAAGCAGAGTGAGAGAGATCGAAAAACAGCCTGAAACTGGAGAAGAGACACTTGGCATTCATTTGGACTGTCTTCCACTGCCAGTTCCTTACTGCTGTGTGGGAGTGAAAAGCAGTATTCATGTGTTACCTGTGGGGGCGTAGGTGTGGAGGCACTGCGGCCTCCTGACATGATCTCCTCTGTGATGTCGCGACCTCCCTGATTAGGGTCTCTTATCCTTATCTAGGCAGAGAGAGACAGAGAGGCAGAGAGAGAGAGAAAAATTCATATTCACTGACTCTGTGACGAGACCAGGCGACAAATTTCTCTCTTGGGCATTCACAATCACTTTTTGACCATGTTCTATGTGACAGATGATCTAACACAGAAGCTTAGCAGAAAAAACTAAAAGTTATATTCTAAAAACATCAGATCTTGCGTGCACACACAGATAAAAATAACATCCAGAAACTGTTTGACCGACTTACTCAACCACAGCCTGCAAAAAGCTTTGCGCAATAAGAATTATGTGCACATACATGCGCGGCGCGCGCACACACACAGAAAGAGCCCGCTCCTACCTGGCTGAGCTGAAGGCCAGTGGGCCCATGTCATCCTAGGGCCTGGAGTAAAAGCTCACACCCAGCTGAGCCTCTCTCCACTGGGCACAGAAATCAACAGTGGGCCTCCAAACTCACACATGCACACACAGACTTACAGAAAACCAGACAGAACGAGAGCGCACGCGAGAGAGAGGGATAGGGAGTGAGAGCGAGAGAGGCCTTGTGAAACCAGTGCAGTGGAATGTGCACCCGCCCACCAAGCACAGAGTGAAGGCCAAAAGAGGAGGGGAGAGGGAGAATGGGAGAGAGCGAGACGAGAGAGAAAGGGGTGATCGCGCCTCTCAGGAATCAATTCAGCTTTCTATAACAAGCTCCTGTTTTTTCTCTTTAACTCTGCTGTTAATTAATTCTATATGAGAGAGAGGGGGGGAGGAGAGAGAGAGAGAGAGAGAGAGAGGGAGAGGGGAGAGGGGGGGGGGGAGGAGAGAGGGAGGAGAGAGAGAACACATTCCTCTTCCGGGACAAAAAGTCAGCGGAGGGGCACTGAGCCACGTGGAGCTGCTAAAGCTAAAGCTGGGCTGCCTCGTCCTTCACACCACCTCCCTCTACATACACACACACACACACACACACACACACACACATACGTTACACCTCTTAACACAGAGGGGGGGGGGAGGAGATTCTTAAGCACAGATTAACTGAAATCAACGCTCTGCCCTTTCAGATACTGTTGCTACATTAGAAAAGTTGGCAAGAATACTTTCCAGTCTAATCAGAGACTGTAGTGATGCTCGTTATGAGTAGACACAAGTCCATGCAACTCTGCCCTTTGAAATGAGAAAAGCAAGTTTTACATCCTATACACATTTACTCTCAATGGGTTCAACAGGGATCTGCTTTTGATTACTGGGGCTTGAGGAGGGCTATAAGAAGTGGAGTCTGTCTGAAAGCATCTAGAGGGAGGAGCTCTCCCTGGTTGTCTCGCATTAAAACTGCTATAATGAAACATCACATGGGCTTTACGTCTTTAAAACTGTTCAGGGTATACACCACCATATCAACACTCTGCTTCTCTCTCAAAAGTTAAGACACACTCAGTGGTACATAAGTGCACAGAGGGACAAAGTCCACAACAGTAGCATGTGCCGGCAAGCACCTGCTGCGTGCTCCCATGGCCACTGATAATACTCCGACCCACAATAGAGAGCGCACACGTGAACGAACGAAATACCCAAATTCAACACGCTCACCATGGAGATCACAGACTAGCAGCCACACCATAGAGACCACAGAGCAGCATACACTCACCACAGAAATCAAAGACTAAAATGCACTCACAATAGAGATCACAGGTTAGAACCCTTTCATCATAGAAATCACAGACTAGCACATACAATGGAGGACACAGACTAACACAGCCTTAACACAAATCACACTACACTGACTTTGTAGATTATAGGCTATCACACATCGCACCAGAAAAAATAAAAGACCACTGCAATTTATTTTTGAAATCTCTATGATTACGACAATTCCATGCCAGTGTCTTAAATTCCTACACAAGCACCGCATTCTGCTTTATGAGACACTGATTAGATGGTCGTTTGGAACAATTTTTTTACTGCTGCAATCTACAGTCTCCTCATACAATGCCAAACACTGCTTAGAAGCCTGTTAACGGTAATTATTGCCAATCTGTTTAAGAGTGAAAAAGAGATTTGTTTTCTTTGAATCATTCAAGTTCTGTAAACACTGCATCATTTCTCTAATTTTGATGTATCGTCGTTTCCTTTTAAATTATGCTTTAAAGAAAATTTTATTTGAAAATTAGAAGTATTGTGAGCAGTTGTTAAAAACTAAGGCAATGCATATTGGTTAAAGTATTGATCACTGATGTACATCGATCTGGATAAGAGAGTTCAGTTCAAAACGTTTACAGCATTTAGCAGACAAAGATTGAAAACCTGAGAAAAGGAGAGAGATGGTCAAAATATGTGTATGCGCACGCACCCACGCACCACCACCCCCCCGCACACGCACACTTCATATTTTGCTACAGAACCAGGCTTTCTTGTATTTATAAAACGGTCTTGATGAATAGCTCTCCAAAAGATTTGTTTTCTTTGAATTATTCAAGTTCTGTAAACACTGCATCATTTCTCTTTTTTTAAATTAAGAGAAATATTGTAAGCAGTTGTTAAAAACTAAGGCAATGCTTATTGGTGCAAGGACTGGACTGAACAAAGATAAAATCTGAAAAACTGAACATTCTTGCAGTGGTCTCTAGCACACGCTCTCCATAGAGATCAGAAGCTACCACACATGCACACCATAGAGATCACAGGTTAGAACACATTCGCCATAGACATGAGGGACTAGAAAACAATCAGATCACAAAAGAGGATTTAATCAAGGATTAACACACTCACCTTAGAGTTCACAGAGAAGAACCCATTTACAACAGACTTCACAAGACCAACACACACTCACCACAGAGATCACAGACTAGAATATACTTACCACAGAGATTACATTCACTGCCAAGATCACAAACTAGACACATTCAGCATAGTGACGCTAGAACACATGCACTTTGGAGATCATACACTAAAACAGGTTTGCCATAAATATTACTGACTAGAACAGACAGATCACAGACTGACCAAGCATCAGCAGACTTGGAGATTTACCACAGCTCACAGAACAGAGCAGCACACATGATTAACAAACTGGAGAAAAGACCACAACAGCAAATTTACTACCGCAGCACACTTTACTTTCAATTTCAACGTTTCCGACGCCTGTGAACATTTTTGACCATCTGTTTTCTACAGTGGAATAAATGCAGCAGACCACATGCTAACTAGATAGCAATCCATAACAGTAAGAGTTGCATATAAAGCAATAACATTGTTGCATCAAATTAAAGCCAGTCTTTGCTACTAGTGACTAAACATAATTTAAATTGGTAATGGAGGGAAAAGACACAATTACCCTCCTTAAGCACAGATGATTTGTATGTTGAGATAATGTTAAACCCAGTGTGGAAAAGTAAAGACTCTGTGGCAGTCATTTCTGATCTAAACAGGTGTGTGTAAATTTGATTTAATTCAATAAAGTTTTTCATTTAAAAAAAGAATAGGAAAGTTGATTCACACTGTTATCACTAGATTGGATTATTGCAACTCACTATATATTGGTCTCGATCAGTCAACCCTCCACTGGTTTCAATTAGTTCAGAACGCTGCTGCATGTCTCCAAACAGGCTCTAGAAAATAGGACCACATTGCTCCGGTCCTGGCAGGTTTGCACTGGTTTCCCATTCGGTTCTGTATAGCGTTCAAGATTCTTCTACTCACTTTTAAAGCTCTACGCGGATTAGCACCTAGTTACTTACTTAAACAATCTGCTAGAACAGCACAATCCTAAAAGGGCATTTTAATCTGCAGGTCAAATGCTTTTAGTGCACCTAAGGTCTCGCTTAAAGTGCAGAGGTTATCGGGCATTTGTTGTTGTAGCACTGAGACTCTGGAATAACCTGCCTCCTAAAATCCGAAATACAGATTCACAAGTGTGATGAGGACATAATGGATTTAAAAAAAACAAAAAAAACACCCCAAATGTGTTTGTGTGCATCTACACCTTGGGCTACATGTAAATTAGGGGCAGCTGGTAGCCTAGTGGTTAGGGCATTCGCCCTGCGACCAGAAAGTCTAGGTTCGATTCCCAAGACCGCTAGGCACCTCTGAGGTACCCTGAGCAAGGTACCGTCCCACACACTGCTCCCCAGGCACTGTGTTCGTAGCTGCCCCCTGCTTCACTTGGTAAATGAGGTTGAATTTCGTGCTGTTCACACTGTGTGCTGTGGTGTGTTCACGTATGACAAATGGTCACTTTCACTTTCAATTAGCCTCATCTGAGCCAGTTCTTTTTATGTTCATGGTGCTGTTGTTCACAGGTCCATATTGGATGCCAAGATATTAACCTTATTTTGATGCCTTAGGAGGAACTAAGCCCTACTTGTCCACTTACGCCAGGCACTCCTGCAAATCATATTTACAAACAGGCTTCAATGAAGTGATGGACACTTACCTGTTTGCGTTCCCTTTTGGTCGGTGCTGCTTGCTGCTGTAGAGGCGGAGCTGGTTGCTGTTGGGGGGCGGGGTTCATGATGACCGGTGCAGTGGGCACAGGGGGTGTGAACTGGGGCTGGGCAGGGTAATATGCTCCAGCTACAACATACAGAGAATTACACACACTCTAATCCAAAAAATGAAGACCTAGCACATGGTCAGAAAGAATAAGACTACTAGCACATAGAAACATGGCAGCAGAGAAAACAGACACACATCACATGTGTGGAAATACTTCACTCTACACACACAAACAGTACGGTAACCTAAACTACCTGCAAGTCGATGTTAAAGTACAATAAAAGTACAAGTGTTCTGCTTCGCCATCTGAAACGGCATCCGCTGGCTAACATGGCTAACGCTAGCACTGCAGGGAGTCGTCCAGTCCAGAGGATGCTGAGTGGCTGCCCCGGCTTAAACTGTTCCCTCTTTCTGTTATACACTTAAGTTTACCAGAAAATTCAAGCCATTAGCCTTTGTTTAACTATAATGTTGACTGTTAAATGTTACAGGAAAACCAGAAAACACGACTTCACACACACACACACACACACACACACACACACACACACACACACACACACACACACACACACACACACACACACGGTTACATTCCAAGACCATCTGCGTATAGTGAAAAAAATGTATAAAAATACCTATTTTTATAGTGTAAACCCTAGCTATACCACCAAACATGCTCTGAGAACACTTTAAGTTCATCTTAAACTCAGTTTAATGCATCGCCCTTAAAGAAAATGTAAAGGTAAACCCGTATCTGCCTCTTTTAATTTAAATTCCCTGTAGAGATATGCAACTAGGAAGGTTGAGGGCCTGAAGTATTGGCACACTGCATCAAGACGAATGGTTTTTGGGGAATAACCTCTGATCTACTCAGGCTAAAAATACAGATGAGGGCTCGTTGGAAAGGTCTCCTGAAGATCAATCGAACTCTGGAGCTCAACCCTGGTGTGGAATTCGAAAAATGTGCTTCCAGGTCGACTACAGCCTGCCCTGAGTGCATTTGTGCAAAAACATCCACAAAAAATATATTTAGTGCATCAAAAAAGCAACAAAAAAAAAAGGCGGAGGCTATTTGCAGTTTCCATGGTATTTTGTTTTGAAAACAAATCTGCATGCAACTGAAACCACAACTCCTGATCCGTGTAAAACTGGGGGTTTATTGTATATACATATATATACACATAGATAAACATATATATAAAAATGTGTGTGTAAAATGCAAAGAACAGAAAGATAAAACATACAATAAATTAATGTGAGAGGGTTTTAAGGACCCCAGAAACACTCCAGTCATCTGGATTCATTCACCACCACTGTCCAGATCAATCAATTACAGAGAAAATTGGAGGAATTTTCCTTGTTCTCTCTACTTAAATTCTCACCCTCTCTCACTCAAATGGATATACTGAAGAAGCATTGTTGACCAGGGAGGCTGAAGACTAAATATAGTCAAAATCCCAGACAGAGTAGGCGAGTGAGGGAGGGAGAGGGAGAGACAGAGAGAAAATGAGGGAGCGAAATTAAGTAAGTGTGTTTAAGTAAGTAACGGGACGTTCTTGGAGGGAGTCCCACTACTGTAAATACAGACAGAGGTGAGAGAGAGAGACAGAGAGAGAACGCGAGAGACACACAGAGCAAGAATACCCAAACACATACCCTCTGGACTCCTGCTGGACGCTCGGTTACCCATCGTCCCTCCCTTCTTCCTAACACTGCTCTTTTGCTTCCTTCTTTTTTTCTCCCTGCCCAAGTCATCTGCAATAATACACTTAATGTCTTTCTTTCCTCCTTCTCTTTATTTTTTAGTACACACAGGTCAGTTAGTCTGAGGGTTGTTGCAAGCGTATGAGTGAAGGGTAGGGCGGTGAGTGTCAGGGAGGGGGTGGGTGTGCATGTGTTTGCATGATCGCCCGCCTGCCATATTTTGGAGAGAGTGACCTGATCCGTAGGAAAGATTGTGATGGAAGCGTGCTTGTGTGCGTGGTGTCACTTAGTAACCTGATAAAAATAGCTCCAACACCAGGCCTCTACAAGAGAGTTAGTAGTGTGTGTGTGTGTGTGTGTGTGTGTGTGTGTGTGTGTGTGTGTGTGTGTGTGTGTGTGTGTGTGTGTGTGT
>JBBPDC010000001.1:24249563-24267471 GCA_037974485.1 Hemigrammopetersius urotaenia
CTGAAGGTAGGATTCGAACCCATGACCTCTTGGTCCAGAGGCAAGTATCCTACCCACTGAGCTACCTCCACCTACCTTCAATGATTATTATATGCTAATATACCAACTATCATGTAATATAGAACTAGCTTCTTTACAAAAACTGTACTTGCAAGAAAAACACAGATTTGAAATCAGCATGAAAAACACTACAGAACCCTCTGATGATTTTGACCTGTTGACCTGTGTAATTGGGCTTCGTAGTACTGATTAACACCACCTGGGACAATCTCGAGTTAAGTCACACTTGGTTAAACGCGCTTCTTGGTACAGGTCCCGGGACGGGGAAAAGGGGGTGGGGGTTGTAATGGTTCCATGGATGATGTAAATATGGCTAAATATCTACACCCGCCAGCACCACCAGTGCTGCATTACTGTGGTCAGCCCTGACACCAGGTTCTTCTCCATTTGATCTCACACTCCACTGAAGAAGAGAAATTAATTAAAGTAAATATTTAGCAAGTCCCTAAAAAAAGTAGTGAGTCGGTGTACCAATCAATATGGTGGGAGGTCTGATGAAGTGGTCACTTTGCGGTGTGTGCAGTCCAGAACACACTGTTACTCCAAGCCCTAGTGGAATGTTTTACTGTGTATGGAGGGGTTGAAAAAGTTCCTCCTGATCTAATTTTAGGAGGCGCACACACACACGCACACTAAGCCTTTTCCAGTGGAGAGGTGTGAGGAGGGACAAGCAGCAGGTTTTGATTTTGTGTCACTCTGAGCTCCGGTCCAACTGTAACAGGTGCTGACCACCCGCTCAGGATCCAGTTACAAACCTTATCCTCCATCCACATAGCAACAGCATCTACACATACTTCTCTCTCTCTCTCTCTCTCTCACACACACACACACTTTTGCCTGCACACACCTGAACACCTCAGTCTTAACACAGAAATTTCTCCATTTGTTTTGTAAGAACATCTGTTTTGTGTGTGCTAAAACTGGAGCTATCAACCCTTTTAGTGAACACAATTCAATTTTTATCATAAATATTTTTATTCTTATTTTTAGTTTATGTATTCATTTACATTTAGATTATATATTGACAGTAATGAAATGTGAGTTTTCATCAGAGCTCACATCACATTTATGATGTCACAAAAAGCATATTTATATTCTAGAGTAGTGCTGCCCATAAGCCCTGCTCATTCATGCTGAAATTAAAAGGACTGCTTTTTGAACAAGGACCAAAACAGGACAGCAAATCAGAGCAGAGCTCTTTTACATATGTTAGCATTAAGTGAATAAGGAAATACAGTAAAGGGTAAAAATAAGGTTATGTTCATAAAAAAAATCCTTTTCAAATATTAAAAAAGGCAAGCCACAGCTGTTATGCTACCTCACACCCTTCAGTTCAATAATTAAATGAATAAATAACAGGGCTAGTGTCTAGTTTCCCGAGTTTTTAATGCGTCGTTTGATTCGGAAGAAAAACAGAAGTGTTAAAAACAGAAGGGTTCAATTAACTGAGAAGCGCAGTCAGTCACTCGCTGTGACTCAGGCCTTCGGATATGTCTAGAGAACGCACAAGAGGAACAACACTGTCAGTGCACTGCAAAAAGCAATACAAAATCATCTTCATCATCAAATAAAGACAAAAGCACTGAGCCTTATGCAGTGTACTTCATCCCTTTTGTGACGCAGTGAAGGTGTGCTGGAAAACCACACCTAGAGGGCCATTGGCCCGCATAAATACACTGAAGAAAATAAATAATTACAAACATTTCACTGCTGGTCCTTTCTGAGCATGTGCAGAAAGTACAGCAGTCACACAGAACGTCCTCCATGGAATTTCTGTTGTGTGTATGCAGAATTAAATATATATGCATGTTAATGAACTGTATAGTCGTGTGTATAAAACGTGTTTAGTTCTCGTTTTAAGAGGAATAACTTGCTGACACTCTGCTGTTGTAGGGCATGTAGCTCACAGAGCAGTTTATTTAGCAGTTAGCCAGATAACTCAAGCCCCAAGTCAGGCCTGTCCAACAGGAGATCAGGAATAATTCTACTGATGAGTCTTTGCTTCAAAGGGGATCTCCAGCCCTTTCCCAGAACACACACTATGTAAACTTTTAGGATGTGAACAGAGGAGTTCAGGATACATTTGTTGTGAAACCTCCATGGTGCACAGTGGAGGTGAATGAAACCAGACACCTGCCTCTAAAAGCTCCCTCACAGAAAGTTCATGTGATTGTGAATATGCTGTCGGATGCCTGAGACAATGCATTACCAGAGTACTGAGAAGCTTTTGTACCTAAAATGAAACCCAGTAATGGTGACAAAAAAACTGATTACGTTCAGATTTGCCATTTTCCAGCTTTCCATATAAACACTCAGAAGACATGTCTTCACTGGCGCTCGACAGTAAACATAATGGCTAAATTTGCTGGAGACATCCGGTTACATTTACCACCACTGTAAAGAAATACGTGTCCCTACAATGATGTTTCACAACAAATCCCCTCTGAACCACAATGTTTACACACACTGGAGTATGAAAGTTTGGAATGGGGACATTCCTCTGTAAATGGTTAAACGCCTTTCTTTCTAAAATGCTGCACTGTTGAAAAATAAAATGCTACTATTAGACTTTGGGTTTCACTCATCGCACAATCTGTGTTAAAAGAATTGAGAAAAAACAATTTGCAGTTTTACCTTCACCCTCCCAAAAATCCTCTCAGTATACTACCCCCCCACCCACACACACACACACACACACACACTACACTCTAAAGTGAGGCTACGCATTTTAGCATTTCATGTTCATCAAGAACATTGGCAAAGTTTCTTTGGAAGATCTTTTATGATCAAAAGCCTCCAAATATTCATGGCAAACAGAAGTAGAATCTCTGACCCTCCTCCTTTTCCACTTCCCGCACACAATTAATGAATATCTATGATCTACACCCCACCACATCCTGCCTTCACCATAACAGCAATGAGATTAGTGGCTAGAGGGAGGAGTCAGCATTCTAATAAAGGTGCATTTTTGCATGACTTCAAGCCAGACTGGACAAATTTACAAAATCCACATACAGGCCCTGCATGACCTGTTTTTATCTAAAGAACATTTTTTTACACTTTTATTTTGAAACATTTCACACAATTTCAGACCATCCTTCATATTGGGAAACCCGTCAGATGAATAGACCCAATAGAACAGGTCAGAATAAAATCTCTTTTCAATTTTTTAAAGTCAGTGAACCACCACCCACTATTAAAAGGTCCTACGAGTGGGAATTAACAAACTTTGTAAGGGGAAGTCTGAACTTAAAACATCTCCCTTCATCAACGTGATTGTTTTAGTAAATGTAAACAGAAAATGTAGACAACATCAAAGACACCATCTGACCCGACCGCCCCCATTTAGTGTTCCAGTTCATGTTAAACAGATTTTACCCCGAAATCCACCTGCAAGACATTTAATCACTGATTACTGGAGCATGTAAATCATCGCTCATCTCAACCTCCTCAGCTCACACAGAAACGCAGCAGATCAGAGAACTTCAAGCATTCTGTATGGAGACCAGACTCCACAGCTGGACGGCTGAACTGGGTTGCGAGTATCCACACACATACACACACCCCCCGATTAGGGGTGTTGTTTTTTTTTATTTTTAACCACACCTCAAGACTACCCTACAGACTCTGCCCACTAACATATTCCAGGTTCCACCCACTCATGTGTAGTAGTGCCATGAGGTTGATCTTTCTATAAGGCTGATAAAAACCCCATTCAGATTTTGATGATGATGGCATAAATGGAGAATGGGGGTTTTGCCATCCTCAGCAGTGGCTGCATTTGTGATCGAAGTCTGGGAAATTCAATAGAAACTGAAAAGACTTATGGTGTAGATTTGATCAGTCTGGCTCAAACACAAAGTAGCTCAGAGAGGCTGCAGAACCTCTGAAGCAGCTCCATCGTAGAAACACCACAGCATCAGAGGGTTCCACATCTAACAGCACGCTGCGAGTTTATTAAGATCCTGCTAAGAAAGTGAAGAGAGGTCCGAAGAGCTGCTAGCATGCACAAGTCCCAACGGTCGGAAACTCACTATCAGACCGTCCGAGTGCGCACACAAAGCAGGGAGTCCCGCAGAGAAACTGTGCATCTGGTTGGACAAGGGACAGCAGAGATGTGGGTTTTTCCCCTGCTGGCTGAGTTAAGGAACAAGCACAGGGTGAGGGGTCGAGAGAGAGAGATATCGAGAGATCGAGAGAGAGATATCGAGAGAGAGATATCGAGAGAGAGATATCGAGAGAGAGATATCGAGAGAGAGAAGGGGTGGGGCCGAGGGGTTGAGATGAAGATGATTCAAGGAATAGCAAACTGCACCACCAACTCTTCTTTGGCGTCCACCTTGATTTGGGAGATGGCGCTGTACGCATATGCCGCTATCTTAGATACCTGCGCACGAGAGAGACAGAGATTTTACATTAGTTAGACACATCTGTAGATCCACAACTAATCCTCCAGCAGTTCGTCTTAAGGGGGGGGAAGAGGTTACGCAAACAGCAAACACTGTCTGATTTGATTGCGGTCATGATTTGATTGCAGCCCCAAAAGCATAAGTGAATTCAGGCATTGATGTTGGAGAATTAGTTCTGGACTAAAAAATCCCCTCCAGATCATCCCAAAGGTCATGAACGGAGCTCCATCCCTCTAGAGAATTCCACAGCCCAACGCTTGGGGCCTTTATACTCCTTTTGTACATGGCAGTTGATCTCAGTTCTTAGCTGTTCAGATACTTTTAGACAGAGAGTGTTACTGCAGGTGTGTGTTTGTGTGTGTTGTACCTGCTGGACATCTGCATAGGGCACCAGGTCGCTGGCGAGCACTTG
Source organism: Hemigrammopetersius urotaenia (assembly GCA_037974485.1). Classification (NCBI taxonomy): domain Eukaryota; kingdom Metazoa; phylum Chordata; class Actinopteri; order Characiformes; family Alestidae; genus Hemigrammopetersius; species Hemigrammopetersius urotaenia. The sequence goes on from JBBPDC010000001.1 coordinate 24,254,445, forward strand.
ATGAGGCTGGCTGGTGAGAGAGGGCAGAGGGGCTGGCTTCTTCTGACACAGAGTACTGCTCAACACGGCCAGTTTAGTGCTGAAACACACATAAAAGTTGTGTGGATCAAATTAATGCTATAGAGCACTATATAGTGATCTAGAGCATTATAGGGCATTAAAACATCTTAGAACATCATATCACCCCCTATGCTTCCTGTAGTGTATTACAGTTTGTTGCAATAAATAAACAATTAACCACTGCAGCCCTTACACATACACTTTAATAAACATTCACAAACACTCATCCAAAATTACTAAATCATTTTCACACACCTGTACTGTCTTGCTTTGTCCATGTATTCATGCTGCTCCATGCCCTGGGAGTCTGCAGCTGATACATCTATGATGCTCCTGAGACAGAGATCGAGTTTGAAAACACAGTCAGGTCTACCCAAACTTTTGAATGCTAGTGCACACAGTGCAGGATGGGTGAAGGTGTGTGTGTTTACATTGCGGTCTTGTTGAGTATGGAGGTGAGCAAGGCCTGTTCGTCTGTGCGTGTGGACGACAGCCCCGGCGGGCTGCGTTCCGTTCCATTGGGCGGTTTACTGTCCGGGTTAGGATGAGGAATTAGCGGCTTATGCTCATCTCGATCCTGCCAAAGTCGAAGGGCAACACAGAGAGCAAAGTGAAAAGTCTAAAAACACTGTAACCCTGAACCCTCTGCAGTCCAGTTAACAACATAATCGAAAATCTACTTCACTTTTCAAAATACGATGTGAGATGGAGCACAAATATGTGTAAAACAAAATTCAGGTTCACTGATTGTTAGATTGCATGACCCGAGCAAGGTGTGTGATTTAGCGATTTCCTTTGCTTCTCCATCAAACAGCGCCCCAATGGAGGCCTGTTGTTAAAGATGCCTTCTTCAGAATAAAGCTGGTTTCTCTACTGTAACAGAGGAGGAACTTCTCCCACATGCACAGGTTCTCCCTCCTCACACCAGTCAAGACTTTACACTCTTGCACTTCCCCTTCCACTTTAGCCGTTGTTTCAGCGCTGCAAGCAGCCTATTACTTTAGGCATTTTTCTACACTGCTGCTCATACCAAGTCTGGACCTACTCCTCACAAAGCCTGGCCCACTTTCTGGCAAGTGAAGCTGTGCCCCATGCTATCTATAGCCGATTTATAGAGATTAAATTCTATTTACATCAGATTCAAGAACTGGCTAAATTATCTGGCACACATTTGCTTCACACTCAATTCAATACATGTCAGTTAAATTTGATTTACACTCAATTTGATAACTGTCACAGTAATACTCATATTTGCCACAAAAACTTGCACAGTAAGATCTGATACAGATTCCACCTGATTACTGACACCATTACTTTCTAATCATATTTGATTCAGTAACTGGCACCGTTACTTGTCACTCAGTTTACATTTGACTCAATACTGCCACATTTCAAAATGATGTCTCACATTCTACATTCTCACAATATTCGGGACCAAAAATTATGACAATGAACACAAAATCTCCTCAGTGTGTGTTGTCACAGTTCCACAATGTGAGGTCACAAACCTGAATTAAATTAACCATTTACTTTGCCATAATATCTGTCAAATAATATCAGGATATCCATATTGGTAAAGAAAATAACAATCAACCTTTGTTAAACCAGGGTTTACTATTGGGGCTCGAACATTCTGGCAGACATACTCAACAGCACCCCAAACCTCACACCCTGATTAATTGATAAGATAACCCCTTATTAGTCCCACAAGTGGAAAATTTGCATTGCAGCAGCAAAGTGGACAGAACACAAAATACAAGTACAATAACATAATATAAAGATATTACATAAAATAAAAATATACTATTACATGAGTAAAAACAGAGTAGCTTTGATCATATGCATACTAAATCATACTATACAGCAGCTAAGTGCAGAAAAATATATTATAAAATTAAATGCCTATTAAAGAACAGAAAAGTGTGACAATAAGTGTATTTTAAAAAGCAGCTAAGAGCTGAAAATAGAGTTCTTTTAATAGTAAATGCATATTAAACCGTAGCAAAAAAAATTACAAGGGTTACATGTAAACTCTACATATTAGCACATTTTAGTGTTACTGTTGGTAAACAGTAAAATTAAGCAGTATTTCTTAGGCCTGTTAACGCTGCTAGGTAGAAATAAAATGAAACACGGTTCGTTTTGGAGTGTAACTGGACAAAATCCAGCATAAAGTGGAGACAAGCGGGATTTTGTTTCTAATATTGAACATTTACGGTCACTGTTAGCGTTTAGCTAAGGTTGAAGTGGGCTTCTGCTTGTGATTCTTTGGTCCACCTTAAATGGTACAGCAGTTGCATTCTGGCACCTGAGCTGCCAGGATGCAACTGCTGCACCATTTAAGGTGGAACGGAGAGTTACCAGCAGAAGCCCATTTAGCATTTTAGCATGTGGTCAAACCTGCTCGGTCGCTTCGGTATCGCTGCTGTAACAGCACCCCATGGGCTCAGTCTGTCTCCAGCTTCTCCGTCTGAGCTGTAAAAGAGGACTTTAGGGTCTAAAATGGTGAAAAGGTAAGATTTTCCCCCCTCCTTCAGCTCTCAGCTGCTGGCTGAGAAGGAAGCACGGTCACATGACACCTCTCCAGTAGAACTTTCCGCTTCCGAGGAGGCGCGTGACGCTCAAACGTTGTTGTTTATGTGTTTGTTTATATTGGATGTGCAATTATATATAAAATGACCTAAAGGAAAGATGTAACACTGCCTTAATATACTCTATCCGAGCACCAAGAACCTCTAACTGCACTCATAACTGCATAAAGGGCATTAAAATACTCGGTGTAATCAGCGTGGAACCTTTTTAAAAGGTCCAGAACTTTTTCTAGCCATTTTGAAAAAAGCCTTTAAAGCATTCATAACATTTAAACAATGAGATTGAGCTGTTAGGCAAGACAGTTTGTGAGACAACATTTAGCTCAGATTATGACCCATTTTTAACCCGTTTAAAAAAAACTTCTATAATAAGGTGTTTAAAATGTGGTTCAAAGTGGTTTTGGTAAAAAGAGCTCCGTTATGGAGAAATTCGGAGTTTAAAGTGATGGTTAATGGAACCTCTAAAAGCCTCTGTTAGCTCACTCACAGACAGTTGTTCTATGATGAATGCTCTGCCTGAGGCCTGAAACTCTGCTCAAGTTATCGTCTGATCTAGTTGCTTCCATCCTTATCCAAAATACCTGAAACGGCGGTCTTCAAAATGGTTTCAGATTTCCTCTCTCTTTCTTAAGCCAAACCATTCTGGTTTCAAGCAATTTCACTGAAATGGCTTTGCTATCAGAGACTGAAGCTTTAAATTGGCATGCAGTTGATCACAACATCATCCATCCATACTCTCAAACATGGGCATCCCATTCCTGGTTCCAATCTTACTTCTCTATGCATTCATTCAAGGTATCATGGTTGGGTCAAACATCTCACTTACTCTTTGCCACCTCCTTGGGCTTGATTATTAGTTAAAGGACAGTTTTGTCATACATGAACAGCATAAAATTCTTCTTCTGCGTTCAAGTCTTCCTCTCCATTATGTTCCTGCTCTTTTCTTTTGTGGTTAGAATGAGCTGTCTAAGCCAACAAAAGCAGCACAATTCCTTTCTAGCTTCAAAAACCTCCTGAAGACTCGTCTGTTCACAGAGCATCTGTTCCTTTTGTTGCATTTCTCCTAGTACTTGCATTAGCACTCTCCTCTTGAATGTCTCCTAATATTGTAAGTTGGATAAAAATACTTTGGATAAAAGTGTCTGCCAAATGAATGTAATGTTTTCCAGAGTTTTGAGAAGCTTTTGGTCCTAAAACTAAACCAATTTCTGGTGGAGGGGTACATGCAGGGTGTCGTGTGGCAAAACAGTCCCCAAAGAAAACTTATTTAGTTTGCCACTATTTTACCATCATCCACACTCCATGTAAACACTCAGGAGTTTCATTGGTGGGTTTGTGGAGGAAATAAAATGACTATCATTGTGTTGAAAATGTCTGGTTCCATTCACCACCACTGTAAAGGAATCCGAGTGTTGACAATGAACAATTCTGCAACAAACCCACTCGGAATAACTCTGTTCACATATACTGAATTATGGGGGAATTTTGAAGAAAAAGTTTGGAGTTACACTGTGGTTATCTTCTGTACTGTGTCTAAAGTGATAAGCACTACAAGTACTATTGGGCGCTCATAGACAATTAACTGGACTGATCAAAGAACTCTTTGAACCCACATTCAAGTGGTATCAAAGTAGGTATCTGGGGCAAGCAAGTGAGCGTACACAAACGCCATTGTGTACCAGTATATATATCCACAGTATTCATACATAAAAATACACAGACTTCTATATTTATATATTTGTATGGTTTGTATAGTGTACTGCTGTATATTCTATTGGTCATGAGCGGCGGTGCCATTATGACAGCTGGTGGCCTAGTGGTTAAGGCATTTATCCTGTGATCAGAAAGTCCAGGTTCAATTCTCAAGACTGCTAGGCACCTCTGAGGTACCCTGAGCAAGGTACTGTCCCCACACACTGCTCCGCTGGCGCTGTGTTCGTAACTGCCCCCTGCTTCACTTGGTGAACGGGTTAAATGCAGAGAAAGAATTTCGTGCTGTTCACACTGTGTGCTGTGGTGTGTTCACGTATGACCAGACTGTCACTTTCACTTTTCCCCTCCCAGACAACCGCAGGGGCATAAAGAGCTGAGTGCAATGCCTCCCCACCCAGGAGGCATTGCACACAGCTGAGAGGTAGAGTCCTGAGCGCCCCCACCATTAAAATGTTTCTGATGCCCATGCTATTGGTTATGCTGCTTTTAATTTCTTGTTCACTTGCTGCCATCATCATGCTAATTTCCCACTTGTGTGACTGATAAAGGAATATCTTCTCTTGTCTCTTATCTTACCATATTGCCGATGTTCTATGAGTCTGTAACATCCAACATGATTTCCTGTGCTGTTGTGTACTAGGGCGACCGCATGAAAGTGGCAGATACCAGGAGACTCAACAAGGTGATCAGGAGAGCGGGCTCAGTGGAGGGTGAAGAACTTGACAACTTAGAGCCTGTGGCTGAAATAATACTGTCTAGACTTCAGCACACCGTGGACAATGCTGATCACCCACTCCACCATGTTGTAGTCAAGCAGAGAGTCACTTTTAACCAAGTTCTTTCTGTGTTTTAGTTTCGGTTTTCGCCAAAGTGTTTCCTCAGTACTTTCTGGATATTTTTATTTTTACTTTATATTATATTTTATATTATATTTCCATCTTTTGCGTCTCTAGGTGTCTGAGCATTTGCAGCATGAGCAATTTCCTCCAGGATCAGTAAAGTTCTCTGATTCTGATTCTAATTCTTGTGATACTTAAAAACATTTTTCATGCTGTACAATCTGTCCATGCATGTGTTTAACGAGCTGGCCAAAATTGACCCGGTCGGCCCAAATTTACCAACGGCTCAGAGGGCAAATGCCGGTATGCCTGATGGCCAGTCAAGCACTGTTCTACAATATTAAGCTTTATTTCTCCCTGAGAAAGAAATATTCAAAAAGCAGTCCTAGCTGAAACACCCCATTATAATGTCAGCATGAGTTGGGAGGGCAAAACTGGTGTGAGCTATAAATGAGTGGCTTTTTTCTAACACTAGGGGTGAGCAGCACATTCAGACATTGTGATTACACTCAATATATCATGCTCTTTTTTATGTGAGTAATGTGGTTTTTCATATTGATTGATTTATTGATTGGCTGATTAATTCATTGCAATCCTAGATGAACATATGAGCTCAAATATTACAAGGCATTCCAGAGTTCGGGTCCTGTAGGGGACTTGTATGTTGAAAAGGTCAAGGGAAATAGCTAGTCTGCTTTTTCAAAAGATTCACCCCCCTGGTTGGTTCTTCACAAAGCAGGATTTATCTGTTTAGCCAGCAAACTTAAGCTTAAAGTCAAGCAGGTTCAGAGTTGAAGGACATTCGTAATGGACAGTTCTCAGCTTTGGTATAAAATTACAGAGCTAATTCAAAAATCTTGCTTGGGTCTTACAGACAAAGGTTTATTGAGTACTGTTGAATCCAAACACTGCCTCCACAGATTTACTGGACAAGCAGCAGTCAGTTATAGAAGTGCTCACATCTGTTTCCATGGAGACATCTCAGTTCTCTGTGCTATGATTGATGGGCTTGCGGCTCCTCCCTCTGTGCCAGATAGAGGCCAGGACTCTTTCTTGTTTGGTGACAGCGCTGAAGTCCATCATCTTAAGGTGAGGAAGGGCAGAGATCACGTATCCCCTGGCAACAAAAATAAAAGACGATCACAGGCCTGTTTGTAATCTATCATGGTCCAGCAGTCATATTCAAATCTGTGTAAAGATCCCATATCTGAAAAATTCCATTGTGGATTCTGGCCTCACCACAGTGCTGAAACAGCCTAGTAAAGGATCAGAAAACTTTATTGATCCTGGAAGAAATTGCTCATGCTATGACTACACAGTGACACAGACACACAAAGTCAAGAACTATATAAAATATACAAGATAAAGTCCAAATGAAATAAAACTCAGTACTATATACATATATATATACTAGTGTTGGATACATTAACAAGCTATTATTGCGTAAATGCATCATTTCATTAACGCTGACAATTATTTTATAACATGTTAATGCAGTTTTTTAAAAATGATTGCTTCACTTTACTTTAACAGGGACGCTCCCTACTGAACATATTAACTGCTTCTGCTGCTCCCTGATAAAAAAAGGAGGTGCCTGTTCAGAAAAGAGAAAACAGATTTATAAATGTTATCTTGCAGTTGCTCGGAAGGTGTCTGATATTGGATTTGATTACATTAATGTTTGAGTTTAAGTTTTAGCTGTTAATCTACTATATAATATATCTATTGCAGAACTGCAGCTGTGTAGTTGTTAAAGGGAATACAACTGTTAAAAAGCCCCTAATTTGTTTAGTGTTTGCAAACCTAATGTTAGCAGATTTTTGTTCATATAGCAGTACTTTTCAAATGAAAGTGCACAATACACTAATTTTGAATTTACATTTACATTATTTATCAGACGCTTTTATCCAAAGCGACTTCCATTCCCTACCTACAGGGGGCAGTCTCCTAAGGGTCTTGCTCAGGGACCCAGTGGTGGTGTGCTGAAGGTAGGATTCGAACCCAGGACCTCTTGGTCTAGAGGCAAGTATCCTACCCACTACGCCACTACCACCCTATATTCAATATTGAATTCATTCAGCTGAGGTAGTTTATTAATTAACACCACTGGTAGTATCTATACCTATACTGTGCTTGGTACTTTGGACTCTTTAATTGTAAAGGATACACAAACATAAACAAGGCACGAGGGCCGATACTTTTGCAAAACACAAGATCAGGGTGCACAACGAAGCCTAATGTGAGGGAAGACGGCAACTAAACTGGGAAGCAATGGAACATAAATACTCTAATGAATAATAAACCAAACACAAGACAGCTGCTAAACATAATCTAACACAGGAGTGTCAACTTAAACCTCTTAAACCAAGACTTAAACATATTAACGAAGCTTAAACAGTAGCGGCCTCTTGTGGCCACTGACCCTGGGTGTTACACATAAGTAGTGAAACTGTACATGGTAATACTATTGGACAAAGTATACTGGACATAAGTTATGTAGATGGAGTTGTATTAAGGAGTACTTGGTGGAAATGCAGAGTACAATGGACTTCTACTGGTCAACGTCTGGCCTGCAGTGTTTACCTGTAGCCACACTCGTTCTCTATGGTGTTGCCGTGCAGTGTGACAGTGTGCAGGAATGGCAGCGCTCCTAGCTTGTCCACCTCAGACAGCTTACCCACTCTGTTACCATGGAGATACAACACCCGCAGCTCAGTGAACTCTGTGAGAACCTGTGAGCGAGAAGAAAAGTCCCAAAAGAAGTGTGCGAAGATGTAGGCATGCAGTTAGCACCATGCTTATTGGTTGGGTATTAGTTTACATCAACCTCACACTATATTTAACTAAATTGGATTCAAATATATAAACATTAATATGGTGTTAATCCCCCTTTGCATCTATAACTGCTTCCACTCTTCTTGGAAGGCTTTCCACAAGATTTTGGAATTTCTGTGGAACTTAGTGCCTGTTAATTCTGTAGAGCAGTGGTCCCCAAACCCCGGGCTGCGGACCGGTACCGGGCCGTGGGTCATTTGGTACCGGTCCGCGGGCTGCACAGAAAAAAAAACGTGGATGTTAGGCGTGTAATGTTGTCGGCTCGTTGTTATGAAAATGCTGTTAATAATGCTGGGAGTACACATTGGATTTGCGTTTATTAGTGTATTTTAAACATACCCCATTACATTATTATATTTTTAAAATATCCCCATTTTATGCCTATCATTTATTTGTATAAATACGTATACGTATATTTATCTGACACTCCTTAAAGGCTGGGCTGTGAAAATAGTTTCTGATATTAAACCGGTCCGTGACGAAATAAAGGTTGGGGACCACTGATGTAGAGCATTTGTGTCAGGCACTGATATTGGACAAGAAGGTCTGGCTCACAATCTTCGTTCCAGTTAATCCCAAAGGTGATGGATGGGGTTGAGGTCAGAGCTAAGTTTGGGCCTATCAGCTTCTTCCACATCAAACTTATCCATCCATGCCTTTATGCAGCTTGCTTTATGCACTGGGGCACAGTCATGCTGAAACAGAAAAGGTTCTTCCGCACACTGTATCCACAAAATTGGAAGCATGGCGTTGTCCAAAATGTCTTGGTATGCTGAAGCATTACTAGAAAAAAGGAACCACCTAAATTCAGTAATTAAACAGTGTGTCTGAATACTTTTGTTCATATAGTGCATCTAGGACTAAAACCAAAGCACTTCAGATGCTAAACCCTTCTCAGATCCACCACATTTATTGTCTTTTGCTTTAAAGCCAATCTACCACTTTAAAGGAAGGTGTGTACCTGGTGTATGTGTGAGATGACGTTAAAAGAGAGGTCGAGCCAGGCAAGGCGTTTTGGCTCTGCGACAAGGGCGGAGAGTGTGTTGCTCAGGCCCTCTAGGTTTGAGATAATGTTATTGTTGAGGCGGAGAGATCTGCTGCTGAACTTCCCCTCCGAACTCCTCCTGAGTGGACGGACGGATGTATTCGGCTCCTCAGACGTAACATCTGACAGAAAAGGAGACAAAACACATCTGTGGCTTTTCATATTTTCATTATGAATGAAAACGAACATTTCCAAAATTCCCACATAATTCAATGTGTGTAATCAGAGTGGTTCAGAGTGGGTTTAGTATTAAACAGTTCATTGTAGAAACTCTGATTTCTCCAACATCTCCAACATAAAGAAGTACATTTATAACAATGCCATAGAATAACTTTCTTTGCAGAGGTCTGGTTCCATTCACCACTAGTGAGAACAATTCTGATTTCCCTAGAATGGAGCATCACAAAATTCACTGTTTACATCTTAAAACACTTTACTATCAGGGAACTTTAGGTCACGTTGGCCACACATTCACAAATGATGTCCTAAACATCTAAACATTTAGCTTAATCACGGTTCATTTTTTTAGTATAAAAGTACTGTGTTGAGCTGGTTCAACTGCTTGGAAGGCAGCTATGCTAATTACTATACGTTTACGTTATGCTTACAGCATTTAGCAGATGCTCTTATCCAGAGCGACATACATCAGTATACCACAACAGCTGCATGAGAAAAGTCCTCCACACCAGAGACAGTTCTATTCTGCAGTAATCAAGACCTACTTCAACTCCAGTGGAAACCAGAACCGGGCCTTTTAAAATGTGTTTAATGGTTGAAACAGCATGTGTCGCTTTCAGAAACTGACACATTCCAAAAAAATAACAACCAAAAAAATTCCTCACACCTCCATTTAAGCACCATATTGTTTGAGAGAAAAAGCAATGCCTTGGCTGGGAATCGAACCCTGGTCAACTGCTTGGCTGAGAAAAGTCCTCCACACCAGAGACTGTTCTGTTCTGCATTCCTGCTCCTCTCTCTCTACTCACTCCCTCTAGTGGTCCATTCAGGTACAGCAGTGATCCAGAAGTACTTCAACTCCAATGGAAACCAGAACAGGACAGTTTAAAATGTATGTAATGGTTGAAAAAGCACCATATATCTTCATTGTTCTCACACTAGTACTACTACACATCGCACACATCCTCTGACTAGCATCAGTGCTGCTACTGGTGTGCAGAGATTTACTGGAAGGTGACTGACAGAAAAAAGCAACATGTACATTCATAACAATGTCATGGAATAACTTTCTTTCCAGAGGTCTGGTTCCATTCACCACTAGTGTGAACAATTCTGATTTCCCTAGAATGGAGCATCTGACACCAAAATCACTGTTTACATCTGAAAACACTTTACTATCAGGGAACTTTAGGTCAAGTTGGCCTGTAAGAAACACATTCACAAATGATGTCCTAAAAATGTAATCTCTCTTAGTCACTATTATTTTTTTTAGTATAACAGTTCTGTTGGCTGGGACTCGAGCTCGGGTCAACAGCTTGGAAGGCAGCTATGCTAATTACTATACCACCAATACTGGATAATAGCTGGATGAGAAAAGTCCTCCACATCAGAGACTGTTCTATTCGTCATTCCTCCTTCTCTCGCTCTACTAACTCCCTCTAGTGGTCTGTTCGGGTACAGCAGTAATAGAGAAGTACTTCAACTCCAGTGGAAACCAGAACCGGGCCTTTTAAAATGTGTTTAATGGTCGAAACAGCATGTGTCGCTTTCAGAAACTGCTTGGAAGGCAGCTATGCTAACCACTATACCACCAACGCTCGATAACAGCTGGATGAAAAAAGTCCACCACACCAGAGACTGTTCTAGTCTGCATTCCTTCCGCTCTCTACTCACTCCCTCTAGTGGTCTGTTCAGGTACAGCAGCGATCCAGAAGTACTTCAACACCAGTGGAAACCAGAACAGGGCCTTTAAAAATGTATTTAATGGATGAAACAACATGTGTCGTTTTCAGAAACTGACACAGCCAAAAAACGTACACCTTCATTTAAGCACCATAGTAGTACACACACCCTCTGACTGGCATCAGTGCTGCTAGTGGTGTGCAGAATTGTACTGGAAGGTGATTGTTTGAGAGAAAAAGCAATGCGTTGGCCGGGAATCGAACCCGGGTCAACTGCTTGGAAGGCAGCTATGCTAACCACTATACCACCAACGCTGGATAACAGCTGGCTGAGAAAAGTCCTCCACACCAGAGACTGTTCTGTTCTGCATTCCTTCCGCTCTCTACTCACTCCCTCTAGTGGTCTGTTCAGGTACAGCAGTGATCCAGAAGTACTTTAACTCCAATGGAAACCAGAACAGGGCCTTTTAAAATGTATTTAATGGTTGAAAAAAGCAATATATCTTCATTGCTCTCACCCTAGTAACACTACACATCACACACACCCTCTGCCTAGCATCAGTGCTGCTAGTGGTGCCCCTCTTCCCTGGCATCTTTTTCCCAACATTGTCGAAGAGTGTTTCCTCAGCACAGGTCCAGACCAACGCAATGTCACTCTTGCTGGTACCTGCCTGTCACAAATCACTCCTGCTTCACTTCTCCATCCGTTCAACCACAAAAATCACTTCTACCGCTCATCTCCACTTCACCTCTTTGTTGACCAAGTATTTGAACTGCTACACCTTTGCCAGCTCTACTCCCTGCATCCTCACCAATCCACTACCCTTCCTCCACATTCACACAGAGGTATTCTTTCTTAGTCCCGCTGCCCTCCTTTCCAGAGCATATCTCCATCTCTCCAGGGTTTCCTCAACCTACTTTCTACTTTTGTTGCACTAATTGCTTTCAGGATAAAATTCTCTATTTTATCTAATCTCTTCTCTATCTCTATTTATTTAATCTCATCTCATTTACATTTTCTCATCTCTATCCTACCTCATCTCATCTCTACTCTATCTGTATTTTATCTCACTTTTAGTAAATCTTATCTCACCTCATCGTTATTTCTCACCTGTTACTGAACTGAGATTTTTGAACGAGAAGTCCAGCGGAGCTCCGTACATTTCTGATCCGGACAACTGCACCAAACACAAAAAAAACCAAACAAAACACGTACAAACTAGAGTTGTATGACCTTACTGAGAAGTAGGCGGATAGAATGCATACATTAAAAATCACTAAGATTAAATTTACCGCTATGCATATTCTCTACCTTTCAGCCCTCACTAAAACAAAGGAGGGGCCTATCGCATTACAACACAGCTGGTTGCCAGGGAGCCCGCGCTGAGGCATTTCGGGAAATGTAGTCTCTGTAATTTTTTAGTATACGTTGTCTCGAGTGTTTGGCTGCGGATGGGTATTAAGAGCAGGACAGATGACACATTCCTACTAAAATCAGTGTAGAGAGGAAGAATGCAATGGAGAACTGTGTTTGGGCTGTAGATGATTTCTATTTCACATGGTTTTAGGCGTTGGTGGTATAGTGGTTAGCATAGCTGCCTTGATTCGATTCCAGGTCCAATGCAATTCCAAGCAGTTCATCCGGATTCGGTTCCTAACTAATGTATTTTACGTTCACATTCAAATAAAATTCTGCACATATGTAACAGCACTGATGGTGGTTATAGAGCAAGGTGAGAGTTCTGATGATATACAGTCCGAAACGATACATGCTGTTTTAAGCACTGGACCACTAGATTAAAAAGTCCTGTCCACTAGATTAAAAAGTGCAGGGGTCTCATTTATAACCGTTGCGTACGCACAAAACGGGACCTAAAAGATGCGTATGGCTCTTTATACACAAACTTTGCGATCTATAGAAAAAAACTTGATGGCAGAATGTGCGCAAATGTACGCATATTTTGACCCATGCGTGCGAACATTTTATATATTTAACATATATATATATAATATCGCCGGAGCTGGGTCTATACTACGCAAGCTATGATGAATTTCACCTTGATATTTCAGTGACTTGTCCGGTTC
>JBBPDC010000001.1:24267571-24282454 GCA_037974485.1 Hemigrammopetersius urotaenia
TCTCTCTTTCTCTCTCTCTCACTCTCTCTTATTCTCTGTCTCTCTCTCGTTCCTTACTTTTCCGTATTTAAGCCTCGGGTTAATATTTACATTCTCTTTAAGGGTAATGTATTAAACTGAGTTTCAAATGAAATGAAAGTGATCTGGGAGAACATTTGGAGGCATATGTATGGTGTACACTATAAAAACAGGCATTGGGATCATTTTGGGGGGGGGGGGTCATTACAATGAGATTAATCTAGATTAAAAAAATTAATCTATGCCCACCTCTAATATATATATATGTTTGGTGGGGGCGGTGCCACTTTGCACAATGCTGTGTTTATGAGAAGGTTGAGAAGGTTGAGAAGGTTGACGCGGTGCAGAGTGTGTATTAAACAAATCCATCTCCTTTATTTCTCTTGTCTGGTGGAAAACAGAGAGAGAGAAATTTACACGTCCCAAAAATAAACACACAAATAAAAACACCAAACAAAGACTGTGAGAGGATGCAGATCTTTATGTGCCCTGTCATCTAGCGCTAAAGTGTGTGTGTGTGTGTGTATGTGTGTGTGTGTGTGTGTGTGTTTTTGTGTGAGAGCAGACCCTGTGAGAGTTCATTCAGGACAAGGACGAGTTCACAGCTGTTTAACAGAACTCATGCTGTGGTCTGACACCAGATGGCGCCATTGTGGTCAGTCTGTCTCCACAATCCTGCATTCGTTATTGCGATGGTTTATCATCTAACTTCGTCTACAAAAAGGGCAGGAGCTTGTCTACATGTATTTACATTGGTTTAAAAAAGCAGTTTTTTCATCTTAACTCATCTTTACCCCCCACTAAGTCTACATATGTTACGCTGTTAATTTATCGCTTAGTAACTACGGTGGTCAGGAACATGTGACCTGCTGAAAATAAAGAAAGTGATGTCACTCAGGTGGGTGGGCTAACGTGAAGCTCACTAGCTTCACTAGTTTCTCAGAGACTACGGCTGAGGAGGTCGGAGGTCAGAGGTCAAAGGAAACGTGGTGTTCGTCCCATTTGAGACAGTGTGTGTGTGTGTGTGTGTGTGTGTGTGGAAAATACAGGAAATTTACACTTTACAGTCCTGCTTTACAGTTTACAGTTTTGTGGTCTTCCAAGCGTTTTTTTTTCTATGTCCATGGGCGATGTTTCTGCTATGATTGGGTTTTAAGGCGTTTGGAATCCGGATGACGCGTCGTTATCACTCACACATGCCCCCTGGTGTCTGTCCTGTCTTTTTTTTGTATTCTTAAAATCCATGTTGCCATCTTTTTTTATGGATTTATTTTTCTATACATCCCAGTTTGTTGTGTGTGTTTGTTGTGTGTGTGTGTGTATGTGCAGGGCAGAGTCTGTGTTGTAGTTTTCCCGTCAGTTTCAGTAGTCCAAGGGGGGCCGGCCGGAAGCATGGCGTAGTCAGCAGGGTTAGCATGGCGTAAGGCACAGGGTGAGTTTTTTGGTTGTCATGGGAGCTCGGAAGAGGAGACCACGGCGAGGGCGGGGCCATGGCGGAGGGAGGGGCCAGAGTGCACGGCCTTAGGGCAGTCTGGCGTCAGTACACGCCCGTTTTCCCCCAGGCTGCCCGTAATGGACAGCCGGGCCTTGTTTCTCATGGCTTCGGTGAAGGTGAGCTAGAGAGGGAAGTGGGACAAGAGGAGACAGAGTCAGAACACAACCTCAAGTTTCTCTGAAAGGCTATTAGAATAGGAAAATCACAACAACACGGAAAATACACGACCAGCACGCATCAAAGACTGGAAAACAAACAGACGCCACACGGTGCAGGCAACATCAATGATCAACAGATGTTTCACACTGCTGTACATCTGCATTCTAATACACATACACGCACACACACACACATGCAGCCCTGTGTGTTTAGATGCACTAAGTTGCCTAAGCTAATAGTAAGTGGTGTGGTTCAGTGAGGTTTGACAGGTAAAAGTTGTCTGTTCAGTACATATTGATCTGTTGATTATTCCTAAATTCATTCACTGTGTCATATATAACATTTTATTACCAACAACCAAAAACAACCAATAACCATAAATACTGCACCACAAACAGCACCACTAGGAGTAATAATATATAATCTTTAAAAATGTCAATATTTTAAATCTACGTTGATTCAAGTGCAGTTTTGGGCTTATTTACATAAAAATTTAAATAGTTTATAATTGTATTTGTGTGTGTTATGCAAAAGTTGAAACATTTAGCTGAAAGTTCATCCAAATAACTGAACAGCAGATTTCAAATAAAAATTAAACCAAACTTTATTTATTTTGATCTTGACCTAATGTGTAACAAATGGTAACAAATTCAGTCATTAATTGGCTCAGTTTATATTACTATAATATACATAATATTTAATATACATGTAATTAAATATATTACATATAATAATATGCTACAATACATTTTATAACACAGAACGTTTAACTGGATCTCACTGTCTATTTTGTGTTGGTTGAGGAACGGATGATTTTTGAAAGCTCAACTCCTTGTGCTGTTTCGTTATTTGTAAGTAAAAATTGTTGTTCACACCCTAAATATTATAAACTCATTTATCATATCATTATTAGGCCATTATGACCCCTGATGAGTCCCACAGCGATCAAGGGTCTGAGGTGCTTTCTGGGTGGGACTGATTTTAATGTATGGTGTCTGAGACTCAGGCCAACAGCAAACACACCATCCACTGCAGCCCAAAACCATGGCAACGCAACACTTACCAAAACAAACAAACAAACAAACAAACAAACAAACAAAAGCAAACTTCTCTTCAAGGCAAATCTAAAGAAGCGATATGAATAATGAAAAGCAACGTAAACAAAACAAACAAACAGAAAGGGGAAAGCGCGGGAACTGAAAGCTAAGAAGCCGCCACAACATGACAGAAGACCCGCCGCAGCGACGAGATAAACACGAGGAGAACGGCAGCGATGGGCCCCGGCTGGCTGCACAGGGACCCCCTAGTTCCTACCCCTAAATCTTTACGCCATCAGAGCCGTACACGTTGTACCCCTCTCTATAAGTGGCTAAGTTCTGCGCGCTCGGGCTGGGGGCAGGGCTAAAATTCAGTTCTGCCGCTTCCACCTGCATTCGCTTAGCCTCGGCCCGCGACTTATAGCAGAACTCCACCAGCGCCACCAGCATGGCTAGCCCCAGGCCGCCCACCAGGATGTAGAAGACCCCCGCCACGTTGCTCAGGCTTAGCGCCTGGGAGCTCTTATCCTGGGAGGTTGGAGGATGAGAGAGGAAGAAAGAAAGAAAAAAAAACATGTATTAGTACACAGACAGTGGAAAGAAATCAAGGCATTTCATATTAGTATTCCATTACAGAATCATCCGAGATCATTGTGCATTTAACTAGTCTATTATTTATGCTATGAAATTATTTAGTCTCACATTTATGGTAGAGTAATGCATTTGGTTAATCTTACATTTGTGCTAGGGTAGTGCATTTGACTAGTCTGACATTTATGCTAAGCTTTTTTTAAGCTAGGCTCACATCTATGTAGGCTGGAGCATTTGACTTTTACACTCATACTGATTACTGCATTTAGCTAGTCTCAGTTTTATGTTGGACTAGTATATTAGGCTAGTGTCAAATTTATGTTAGGTTGCTGTTTTAGCTATCTTACATCTAGTGCATTTGTCTAGTATTGCACCCATTTGGCTAATTGCACATTTCTGCTGGACTAGTGTGTTTGACTGGTCTTACATTTATACTAGGCTAGTGTTTTAGTTAATCTTGCAATTATGCTAGGCTAGTACACTTGGCTAGTACTGCACTCCTAATTTTGTGCTAGGCTAGTGTATTTGGCAAGTCTGGCACATTTATACTAGGCTTGCATTTAAGCTAATTTTACATTTATACCACGCTAGCACATTTGTTTAGTCATATATTTAAAAAATGGATGCTATTTATCCATTTTTTAAAAACATGGCTAGTGCATTTCATTAGTTTCACATTGATGCTAGATCAATGCTTTTTGCTTATTGTGAATTCTAGATTAATACAGGTGGCAAGCATTTGTCTTAGTACATGAGGTTAGCTTTCTATTCATGCTGTGCCAACGCTGCTCTACAGGATGCTCAAAACATCTAGAATATTCGCTATTAAAATCAAAACTCACCGCTATGAACTGTTAAAACTGCTTTATTATGTATTAATATACACATCTATCTGAAATGTGACTGGGGAGGTATTGATTTGTTGGGGGCTATATGTGTCACGGGTGTGTTGGTTTGGCCATAGTTTTAATTTGTTGACAGGGCTATAGTTTAGATTTGTTGATATGGATGATGGTTTGGGCTGTAGTTTTGTCTAGTTGGTTTGTTGCTGTTGTTGGGGCTGTACTTTACATTTGTTGATAGGGAGTCTGTTTAGATTTGTTGACAGGAGTGTTGGTTTGGGCTGTAGTTTAAATTAATGGATGGGGTTTTGGTTTAGCCTGTAGTTTAGATTTGTTGACGGGTTGTTGTTTTGTCTGTAGTTTAGATTTGTTGACGGGTTGTTGTTTGGGCTGTAGTTTAGATTTGTTGATGGGGTGTTGGTTTGGGGTGTAGTTTAGATTTGTTGACAGGAGTGTTGGTTTGGGCTGTAGTTTAATGGATGGGATTTTGGTTTGGCTTCAGTTTAGATTTGTTGACAGGGGTTTTAGTTTAGGCTGTAGTTTGGATTTGTTGATGGGGTCTTAGTTTGGGCCATAGTTTAGATGTGTTGACAGGGGTGTTGGCTTAGCTGTAGTTTAGATTTGTCATCAGGAGGCTGGTTTTATCAACCGGACTACAGTTTAGATTTGATAACCGGGGTTGGTCTTGTCACTGGGAAAATAGTGTTGATTTGTCAATGGGTAAGCTGTTTTAGCTGGAGCAAGCGCTAGTAATGTAGTGCAATATACAGTAATCCTCCAGTTTTATGCGGATCAGGAGTCGTACGTGAATTTTTCTGAGAACCTAACTGATAAATGTGTGTGGAAATCCCCACAATAACGCGGAAACTGCAAATATTTATTTGCAAGACAATCTTTTTTCAAGGCAATATTTCCCCCGTGGAACGTCTTGAGTGTCTATCTTGCTTTTCGTTTTGTTCTTCTTAAAGCCCTGTTTTTTATTACTGTACATTAAATTAAAAGAGGTTGTTGAGCTCAGTCACTGTCACTGCTTTAACCGGTGGGTCACTACAATACGACTCCACCTGAAGCCCCTGAATAACATGTGCCACTGATGAACAGTAAATCATTGAACTGTAAAAAATATTGGTGATTACCCATACATTTGACTGTATTTTTATTACTTGAAAATTACATTAAATTATTACTGTATTTACCTGCTTATACCAAAGAAAACATGCTTGCATTAATTAATTGTGGGAGACAATAGTTCAGTGTGAACTGTCCAGCACCTATACTGGTTTACCTTTACATTTTTGTTAAGGGTAATGTATTAAGCTGAGTGTAAAATTAAATTAAAGTGTTGGATTCAGTCATTTCAATCATTCTTAGAACCGAACTAATAAAACAGGTCTATTTCATCAGATAAGTTTATATGTGTTTTTCATGCTGATTTCAAATCTGTGTTTATGTTTTTCCTAGCACATACAGTTTGTGAAGAAACTAGTTATATATTGCGTGATAATTGGTATAATTAGCATATAATAATCATAAGCTAAGCGTTTTTGAAGAAACAGTGGTAGCTGACTGACACTGATCATTATATCTATGCCACAATGTGCGCCTATCAGACTTTGCACTGAAAATATTTTTTCTAATATTTTATTTGATAAGTGCTAAATTATTAAGAAAAATATAAATTACTAATTTTGTAACATAAATATTAATGTAAATCCAGCTACATTTCCATATAAAATATAATTTTATAAATGTTTTTGGTACTGTCAGGAGAACACAAAGAACGCACATTTTCGGATGGTTAAACAGGGGCGGACTGGGACTAAAAAACAGCATGGAGTTTCTTCACCAGCTGCGCAGAGATCTGTGTCTCGGCCGAGAAAGACAGGCCGATGGCCGCCGTGCACCGGACAGTCGTTCCTTTCCAAAAAACACAGACTGTCCGCCCCTGCTCTCATCTTGAGTATTTCGCTTGTTTTTTGTTTTGTTCTTCCTAAAGCCCTGTATTTCTATTACTGTAAATTAAAAATGTATTAAACTCCATTTAAAAAGAACTTTTGGGAGCATATTTAGGATTTACACTATGAAAATAGGCATTTTTTGGCATTTTTAATCACAGCACAACACGGTTTATCACTGTGCTCGGGTACTTTTGGAATGTAACCTCTGTGAGAAGCGGGGGATTACTGCATATATTAACACTACAGCGAGTCGCTCTGCTGAATCATGTAGCTATGGTAACATTGTAAATAATTAAAACATGATGCATCCTGTATTCATCAGGAAGAGATTTGGCTAATGTCTAAGAGTTTTGGAACCCTTAGCGATCTGCTCCTATTCTGTGCTAATGTTGAACTGATTTGTTTTGCTGGTGATAGAAATAGTGTTACTGGACAAATGGTGGGAGAAATGATAATCTTTTCTATATTTATGAGGAACCCTAATCTATGCTGTAGCTGTGAAGGCTAGGGAGAGGACTGTGAGATTAGCTAAACTCAGAAAAACGTAGTTTTTAATATGTTTGTATTTAATTTTCAGAGCATTTTTTTTCTGTCGGCCCGGAGACTGACCTTACTTCCCGAGTCCTTGGGTCCACATTCCCCTTTATCGTACCACCACTTGTTTTTCAGTTTGTCTAAGACTCCTGCTTCACTCAGTTTCAAAACTGCAAGGTTTACTGGGGTTCTTCACCGGGGGAATAACATAAATAACATCATAGGACATGTTATTTTATGTTATTAGATAAGCATTCATAACTTGGTACAGATCAACAGCAAGTGACGGAGCAAGGGTGCCACAGTGGACATGTGTGTAAGCTCAGTATGTGAGTGTTTGAGGAGCTACAGACATGTATGTGGGACTCCCCTCCATCACTTCACGTAAAAAGCACATTCTGCCACGCTGGATTAAATAAATACTACAGCCGTTACCATTAACACAGAACAACATCATCATGGACAGAAAACTCTCCAAACCTTCTAGATCTCCAGACAAGATCCACACTCATGTTTATATCTGGAGTCTTATTTCATATTTAAACTTTTTGTTTGGGGAATATAGGGTTAAATTCTTCTAACATTGAAAAATTACCCAATCAGAATGCCTCTCTCTGTGGTATCTAGGTAGACTGAGCTAAGTGAGCTACCCTTTTGGTCAGGCCTTCAGGCGATGGACTGAAGTCCTACTGTGTCAGAACATCCACCAGCATTGTTGCGAAAAGAAATCAGCCAGTCATGTTCTAATTTGTTGAATGGAAGTGGTGGTCTAACCAGTGAGTTTGTCGGGTTGTCTAACTATTGTATGTGTGTCAGATGATGAACAGCAGGAGGCCTATTCCAGGACTCTTGACTGAAGGAGTCACTCTAGAAATGCAGCATACAAGCTCATATATATATTCATATGTCCATTACACACAACACACAAGCTCTACACACAAGCTCTACACATGGAACTACTTTTACATACTTCGAACATCTGGGTTTAATCTAGAACCCATGAAACATTCAGATAGCTAGCACAGCTAGCTTGGCACTTAGCTGAACATTCTACTGGAATTCCATAGAGGCACTAGCAGAAATTAGACTCACTTACACAACAGATGGAATTCACTTACTGAATTCAGTATCACCACATATGGAAGCCTTAACTTCTGAACAAGTAAACTGACTATTTGATTCATTAACACAAATGGTTTAAAAGAAAATAAAAAGGTTCCAATTAATCAATAAAAAAAATGAAACCAAACTTTCTATTGCTGCTGCCATGTGAGTCACTGAATCCAATGTTCTGTTCACAGAATGGAAAAAATTAAATCAAACACTGTTATGTGAACACTGAATTGGATGTTCTCCTTAACAGTTGTTAATCAGACTTTCTATCACTACAACATTGTAAATTGTTGAATGTGATATTCCGTTTATTCAGTGTGGATTACTGAACTAAACTGAAAGAGAAAAAATTAGTTCAGAAAACAGAATTAAATAAATCCATATCCCCTGCATTGTAAGTGTTTTGCTGGGGATTTACTGCTTCCAGTAGGCTGGAATGGGGGAATGCAGGCAAATGAATATTTCTGTTTTAATGGTAACAACTCTTTTTTTCTTTTTTTGTCTTGCATCTTACTTCCTTCTGACCATTGAGGCGTTTGATTGGGTCTGTGGTCGTGGTCGCTGTGGCAGAAGTCTCTTTTACGTGACAGACATTTTTTCTTTTCGTTACCGCTCTTCTGCACAACACGGTGGCTAACCTTGGAGTCCCCGCCCCCGCTGCCACACTCCCCTTTGTCGTACCACCATTTATTTTTCAATTTGTCCAACAGGCCTTGTTCATTCAGCTTTAGCACAGCCAGGTTCACTGCGTTTCTTCAGTGCGGCACACACAAACCCACACGCACACATACATACACACATGTACACACAAATCCACACGTACAGCAAAGAGGAAGGGAAAGGGGACGCTCACGGTGGGAGACGAGAGACATAAAAAAAGAGAAGGGTGAGGGGGATGAGGAAGACGAGGAGAGACAAACAAGAAGGAGAGAAGAGTAAAAATTGGAAAAGGAAGGAAGCTCTGTTAGTGAAAATACTGCAATATAGATGTTTACATCCCCCTCTTTCTCTCTCTCCTAATTTTCTATTTCTGTCTTCCCAACTCTCTCTCCCTCTCTTGGTTTCCCTCTCCTTATTCTGTTTCTCTCTTCTTCCCCTCTCTTTGTTCTCTCTCTGTCCTTATCTCTCTCTCTCTGGGTGAAGGTCTTCAGGGGAGAAGCTCCAGTTCAGCTGAGGAACAGAAATAAGAACTGAATTGAATGTCATATTTCACACATTTTAACACATAGTGTATGTGTGTGTCTGAACTGGACTGATATCCTAATGATCAGCTCCAGCTCTGCTCACATCATGCTTACACTGTACACATGAGCAACACACTGAACATCCATCCATCCAGAGAGAGAAACAGAAGGAAAGAGACAGAAAAAAGAGAGGGACAAAACAGATAGAGAGAGAGAGTGAGAGAGAGAGAGAAGAGAGAGAAAGAGAAAAGAAAACGAGAGAGAGAGAGAGAGAGAGAGAGAGAGAGAGAGAGAGAGAGAAGAGAGAGAGAGAAAAGAGAGACCTTGGGTATGAGTGGCATTTTAAAACACACACAAAGGAGATTTTAAAATGCCACTTGTTTTGTAACTATAGGGGTCGCCAATGGCTTTACGGCTGTGTAACTGTAGGGCTGTGTGTCTATAGGGCTGTAGGACTGTGTGATTGTGCAGCATTAAGGCTGTGTGACTGTACAGTTGTTTGACTGAATGACTGTGTGCCTGTGGTTCTGTAGGGCTGCATGCCTGTAGGAGTGTGTGGCTGTGGGAGTGGAGGATCGTGGGACTATAGGGCTGTGTGACTGTAGGGTTGTGTGACTGTCGGGCTATGTCACTGTCGGGCTGTGTGACTATGTGATTGTAGGGCTCTGTGATTGTATGATTGTAGGGTTGTGTAACTGTGTAACTGTCAGACTATGTCACTGTAGGGCCGTGTGACTGCTTGATTGTTGGACTGTGTGACTGTAGGACCTTGTGGCTGTAGTGCTGTGTGACTACAGAGCTGTGTGATTGTAGGGATGTGTGACTGTGTAACTGTCGGGTTATCTCACTGTAGGGCCGTGTGATTGTTTGATTGTTGGACTGTTTGACCATAGGGCTGTGTGATTGTATTTTTCAAAGCTGTGTGCTTGTAGGGCTGTTGGACTGTATGTGTGACTGTGGGAATGTTAGGTTGTATTGTTCAGGGCTGTGTGACTGTAGGCTTGTGTGAATTTGTGACAGTAGGGCTGTTTGGCTGTGTGCCTGTTGCACTTTTGGATTGTATTTTTCAGGATTATGTGACTATACGTCTATGTGACTGTAGGGGGTGTGTAGCTGCTGCAGCATGACTGCTCCGTGTCTCGTCTTCGTATTTTAGTGTTTACAGTTTATTTAGTATTAGTAAGATGTGCCCTGTCTAAACATGTGGGTATGAGTCTTTGTTTTGACTTGTCGCATGCTGCTAATGCTAATGCAATTTCTTCTGGGATCCATAAAGTTTTCTGATTCTGATGATTTGTTTTTCCTGGTTGCTGCCATTTGAATCATCTGTGGCAACTGCAGACCATAGTCTCCTCCATGGATCATCTCAGTGTTTCTCTTGTTTTTCTTTTGTCCTTCCTAAGGCCCTGTATTTTTATTACTGTAAATTAAATTAAAAGAGGCAAATACGGGTTTACCTTTAAGTTTTCTTTAAGGGTAATGCATTAAACAGAGTTTAACATGAAATTAAAGTGTTCTGGGAGTATAATTGGGGGCATATTTACGGTTTACAATATGAAAATAGGCATTTTTAGGCATCTGTTTTACCAAAACACAACAATGTAGTTTTTCACTATACGTGGGTGCTCTTGGAACAGTAAATTAAATTAATTTATTACTGTATTTATCTGATTATCCCAAAGAAAATAACAGCTCAAACCAAAGAAAACATGTGTGAATGAATTACAGTACGGTCTATGCACGGGTAATATCTGCATTTTACATTCTAGCGCTGCAGGAGTTCAGTATAAACTGTACAGTATGAATATGGGGTTACCATTACATTTTATTTAAGAGTAATGTATTAAGCTGAGTTTAAAATGAATTAAAGTGTTTTGAGAGCATATTTGGGGGCATGTTATAAAAGTTGGCATTATTGTCATAACATCACGGTTTTTCACTATACGTGGGCGCTTTTTGAATATACTCTTGGAACGTTTACTGTACACATACATAGAGAGAAACAAAATAAGTAAGTGTGTGTCTCTCCTATCTAAAGGAGAAACTAACAGCTCCAGACAGAATGGGGAGGTGAAGAGAGACTTAGGGTATGAGTGGCATTTTAAAACACCCACACACACGAGATTTTAAAATGCCACTTGTTTCATAAGTATACGAGAGAGAGGAGAGGGTTGAAGAATGTTTTTTAATAAACTGATTTTTTAGGGATGAGTGACTGCAGGGTTGTGTGGTTATTGGTATGTGTGATTCTAGGGCTGTTGGCTTATATTTTTAGGGCTGTATGGGAGTATGGGAGTATGGGGGTGGTGGTGGCGTAGTGGGTAGGATACTTGCCTCTAGACCAAGAGGTCCTGGGTTCGAATCCTACCTTCAGCACACCACCACTGGGTCCCTGAGCAAGACCCTTAACCCTGAGTTGCTCCAGGGAGAAACTGTCCCCTGTAATTAGGAACTGGAAGTCGCTTTGGATAAAAGCGTCTGATAAATGCCGTAAATGTAAATGTGACTGTAGGATTATGCGACTGTAGGGCTGTTAGGTGGTATTTCTTAGGGGTGTGTGATTGTAGGGCTGTTGGTTTGGATTTTTCAGGCCATTGTTACTGTAGGACTATGTTACTGTATTGTTGTGTGACTGTAGGACTGTCGGATGGTATTGTTTGGGGATGTGTGATTGCAGGACTGTATTTTTGGAAGTCTGAGTCACTTTAGAATAGATTTTTGTCCTTTTTTTGAAAAGCCCCAAGGCACTGGATACATCATAGTCGATACAATATTTGTGTGTGTGTAAGCATGTGTGTGTGTGTGTGTGTGTGTGTGTGTGTGTGTGTGCAGGTGAGATGGTCATTTTTGTGTTCTTCTCACGTCCTCTGTGCCTACTGCAGCATGGCGAGTGTAATCTGTAATCGCCCCCCCTCCCCCTGTCTCTCTCCTCCCCTTTTAATTTACACACCATCTTTTCTATTCACTATTCATTTGTCTGCCCTTTGTTGTCTCTCTCTCTCTTTAATCACATTCGGGCTGATCCCACACTTTAAACCGCAGCTCAGACTCTGTCTGGTGCTCATTCACAACCTTCTCACTGAACGCCTGAGTGTGTGTGTGGGCAGAGGCTTGTGTTATCTGCCCTTGTTATTAAATGATCTCTAAAGTGCTGCTGTCTATAGTAAGATGAACTGTAGTCTGAGCTGTGTTCGGGTTTGTGTGTTTTTCAGACTACTATCAAGCTACAGCTGGGATGGATTAACTTAAGCAATTTTATCAAATCTTCCCAATCCAGGCTCTCCCCACAAATGTGTCCCAGGCTCTGCCCACTAAGGGATTCCAGGTTGTGCCCACTAACATGTACCAGGATCTGCCCATCAATGCGTTCCAGTGACCTCTACTAATATTCAGGTGGGTTCAGGTCAAGTTCTCCAAAAAAACAGTTAGGCATTTGTGGGTCTGAAATACATTAGTGAGGATGGTGAAGGGAATTTGCTGATTTAGCTACGGAAGTTAGTAAAAATGTTCTACAAACAGAGTAAGTGGACAAAATAAGAGAAAGCGAGAAGGAGAGAGAGAGGGAGTTATAAGCAGGTGGTCTGTGGTGTCCTCAGGTGATGCCGCAGTGAAAGGTCAACTTGAGAAAGAGAGAGACGGAGGGAGAGAAAGACAGGAAAAATGCCCCCCCACCCCCACAAGCCTACCCAACACCATCAGCAGCTCATTAAACATTCATAGAGAACTCCTACACAGTGTGCTTCTGTTTACCTTCACAGCCCAATCAGAACCTTAAACCCCCAGTACTGGCCACTTTATTAGAAATTCCTAACAGGACCACTGTTATTGATTGTGATTGTCCCAGCCTTACAGTTGTGCTGTTACGTGGATTTTACCAGCAGAGGGAGCTCCAATCGCAGAATGTCTATGTGAAAGTCTTTGGCTTGAGCTTTTTAACAGAACTGATTGAGGCCTGAAGGTAGACAGAAGCAGAACCCAATGAGGGAGAATGATCTCAAGAGAGCGCGAGAGAAAGGGAGACAGAAGCATTGAGGGAAAGAGAGCGAAAAAAGCAAGGGAGAGAGAGAGAGAGAGAGAGAGGGGAAGAGGGAGGGAAAGTGAGAGGAGGAGAGAAAGAGAGAGATAGAGAGACAGCGTAAGAGTCTGAGAGAGAGAGAACGTGAGAGAGACAGAGAGGGGGCAGAAAGAGAGAGAGACAAAAGCAGACAGACAAAGAGAGGGAGAGAGAGAGAATCACAGAGAGAGAGAGAAAGAGAGAAAGACTTTGGTGATAAAGAGGTTTATACATTTACCTGTCCATTGGTCCTGCAAAGGAAACATAGAATAACAAACACACACACCCCTATAAAGCATGCAGATCACACTACAGCTTTGTCTGCATCTCTTACACTGCTGCCTCCACTTTAATTTTTATTTAATTATGTATTTTTCAAATGATTCATCCTGATTAGTCAGACTCGGCTCTGCTTTAGAGTGACCTTTGACCTCAGGGATATCTAAGCCCACCTTTTTTCCAATGAGGCTGGCCTGTGACGCAAAACACAATCTTTGGAATAAAACTGCCAGAAGGGTTCTTCGGCTCCATGCCCTGGATGAACCACTTTTGGTTCAGTGCTTCTGGAGGTTTTATGTGCGTCACTGACTGTAGAGCTATAGTGTAATCAGGTTTAAATCAGTTCTAGATACGTAACTGACTGTAGAGTCCTAGTGTAAGCAGGTTTAAATCAGTTCTAGATATAGCAATGACTGCAGAGCCGTAAAATAATCAGATTTTAACCTGTTGTTAGAAGCGTTGCTGACAAGGAGCGAGAAAAGAAAAAGAGAAGAGAGAGAGAAAGGAGAAGAGAGAGAGAAATAAGAGGAGAGTAAAAAGAGAGAGAGAGAGAGAGAGAGGTGGGTGAAAGAGGAAAGGCCCAGTAGGGTAGATGGAATACTATAACAGCGCAGTTATAAAGCTGTTATAACTGTTAGATGTTATAATACTCCACCCACCTTAGCTGCGAGCCTTTGGGTGTGGCCACTCCGTATCCTTTAGAGTCCAGGTTCCCCCCAACCTTCATGGTGTCGCAGGGCTTCCTTTGCTCCGTGTACTCGTTCATGGTGGACTCCAGCAGGAAGGCGTACTTCCCCTTCGACTTGCGCACACGCGCCACACCCTCCGCCGTAGTCTTCGTAAACACGCTTGGCTCTGCCGACTTCATGTATGACCACATCTTCTCATACACTGCAATCTTTGACCTCTGTAGGGTGACAGTGAAGAGGGGTTATTGTGGAAACTATGGTGTGGAAACTCCCTCAGTCTACCCTGAGTATGGTACTGTGCTGTCCTTTTTTATTTTCTTTGAATCACCAAAAATACTATTTCATGCCCACCAACCTGTCTTATCTTCAGTACACTGAATAAATTTAATTAAAGACAAATGTTTTAATGTAACAGGCTGCAAAGTGCCTAAAGATACAAGGTGTCTAGATAAAGTTGGTCCAGCCATGCATTGAGCATCACCAGTATACCGATTACTGATTCACACCTTAAGGACTCCAGTAAACCCCAACGAGTGCCATTACTGGAACAGTGGTGAATCTTCCCAGAAGTGGCCTGCCTACCAAAATTCCACCAAGAGCACGGAGATTGCCGATAACCGATTAATTAACCGATAGTTTTTAAGGAGGAAAAAGTAAGTAAATTCTTAATTGGAAGTGATTCATTGTCAGCACTGTACAGTCTCAGATCAGGTGTGTCATCTGTATGGCATCCAAAATAGAGTTGGAACTGTGAGAAACTGGGGATGGACTATAACTTTGACCGCTGCGCGTCGTGACCAATAGAATCAAAGCATCAAAGCGGGCTAGTGTTCGGTCTGCCCCGTCTTAACACAAACACAAACACACACACAAAGCGGGTTTGGAGGAAAAGCTAATCTTAAAAGTGTCCAGAATCTACATGTACACCAG
>JBBPDC010000001.1:24320586-24361777 GCA_037974485.1 Hemigrammopetersius urotaenia
ATGCAATTTATAACAGCAAACTGTTCATTTTAATTCAGATTTATAAATTTTGTAAGCAAACTTTGTAACATGTATGCATTAGTGAGATATTGCTGGTGTGTGGCTGCTGGTTTTTCACTGATGTTCATAAAAGTGGACAATCTTTAACATTGAAACTGCAGCGTTGATTAAGCAGATTCTACCATCGTTGCATGGTCCAATTCTGAAGATAACATGCCCATTGTCAGCACATGGATTCAACTTGGGCATTCGTCTGTAGCTATGCATCCCCATATACAGCAGGGGGCACTATTTTGATCCTTTTCTGTCAGAGCCAGCAAGAACTTGTTCTGCAATTTGTGCTACGGTAGCTCTTCTGTGGGACTGGACCAGACCGGTGAGCCTTGCGCACCTGTTTACTAGTTTCCTTCCTTAGAGCACTTTGATATGTACTGACCACTGCATACTGGGGACACCTCACAAGGCTTTCAACATACCAACAAGAACTAGCGGTTTATTCATTACCTAATATATCCCACCCCTCCACAGGTGCCACTGTAACCAGATCAGTGTTCTTCACATCACCTGTTAGTGGCTTTTATGTTACAGCTAATTGGTGTATTTTAAATTGTTGAAAAAATGTTTTAAAAGAGAAAGGAATTAATAAGGTACACTTTTGTTTTGGCATGAACAACAGCTTAATTTGACATCACTAACTTACATACTGAGGGAGTAGAAAATGAATAAATCTACATGCTTATTTAACTAACAATCAATGTGCTAAATTTATCTTTATCTTTTTTCTTTCTCTTCCTGTTTCTTTCTTCCTTGACTGTACACAGCTCAAATTTAAGAAGATGCCAAAACAAGTATGTTAATCTGCTGAAATTAGGGGAGATATGAAACTATAAGAATATGGAGTCCAGTGGAGGCGCCAGTCCTCAGCGAACATCTTGTGGACGGATGCAGAACAATCTAGACCCAGAAGGAAATTATCCTTGCTCAGTTTGCGGGAAACGTTTTAATCGACTAAGTAATCTTCAAAGACACCAGGTCGTTCACTCGGGTGAGAAACCATTTCACTGTTTAGATTGTGGGAAGAGTTTTAATCATCAGAGTAATTTCCAACAACATCAGCGCATTCACACTGGAGACAAACCATTTTGCTGCTCAGAGTGCGGGAAGAGTTTTAATCAGCTGAGAAGTCTAAGAACACACCAGCGGATTCACACAGGAGTGAAACCGTATCACTGTTCGGACTGCGGGAAGAGCTTCAGTAATCAAAGTAACCTCCAAAGTCACCAGATCATTCACAGTGGGAAGAAACCACATCAGTGCGCGGAGTGTGGGAAGAGTTTTAACCGTCAAAGTAGTCTCCAGCGACACCAGCGTCTTCATACAGGAACGAAACCCTATCAGTGCTCAGAGTGCGGGAAGAGTTTCAACCAGTCGGGTAGTCTCCAGCAGCACCAGCACATCCACACAGGAGAGAAACCGTATTACTGCTCAGAGTGTGGGAAGAGTTTTACTCGACAGAGTAACTTCCAAACACACCTGCGCATTCACACGGGAGAAAAGCCATACCAGTGTTCAGACTGTGGGAGGAGTTTCAATCAACAAAGTAATCTCCAAACACACCTGCGCATTCACACCGGAGAGAAACCGTATCAGTGCTCGGACTGTGGGAAGAGTTTTAACCAACAGAGCAATCTCCAAAAACACCAGCGCATTCACACAGGAGAGAAACCGTATCCCTGTGCAGAGTTTGGGAGGAGCGTAAATGGAGATAGTAGCTTCCAAACACACCAGCGCATTCACAACGAAGGTAAATCGTATTACTGCCTGGCCTGTGGGAAGAGTTTTAATCGAAGGAGTAATCTCCGGGAGCATCAGCGCATTCACACAGGAGAGAAACCGTACCCCTGCTCGGACTGCGGGAAGAGTTTTAACCGAAAGAGCAATCTTCAACTACACCAGCGCATTCACACGGGTGAAAAACCATATCAGTGCTCAGAGTGTGGCAAGAATTTTAACCAGCTGAGTAGTCTAAAAACACACCAACGCATTCACACAGGAGTGAAACCGTATCACTGCTCGAACTGTGGGAAATGTTTTTATCAACTGAGTAATCTCCAAAGACACCAGCACATTCACACTGGAGAAGTCACTGCTGTTAATGTGGGTGGAGCATCAGATGAATAAAGGACACAAGAATATGCTAAAAGGGAGATAAGAGCTGATGTGGGTCAAATAAAAAATATTTTCATGATCATTTTTGTGGTAATAGTTTTGACATTTTCTCTTTAGCCCAAATATAATCAGCTACCCAAGATCATTTTGATTTCCAGTGTAGTCTTGCACTGAAGCTTAACTGTTAAATGCTTATATATTGGACACCTTACCAACAGTGTTCTTAAACTGTCACACACAAGCCTCCAAAGACATTGTTTCTCTTGGTGATAACATTCGTGGATGTGAAAGCATGACTGATGTTGGTCTGTCTGCCTTGCAATTAACAGTATAAAGCAAAAGTGGGGTTTGAATAAATATACTCTTTCTGGTCCTATTTTAATGTATTTTATGTTTTTTCTTATTGATTATTGTTGGCAAACTTGTATCCATCATTCTTTGTCATAAAAGCAGAGACATGGGAAATAGATTAATAAATGAATAATGATTGTGTTATAATAAAAAGAAAAAGGAGAACATGAAAAACAAAACTAACCAGTACATGACAAATTGTAGAGCGATAAAGGGTAATTCTTGTCTGACCTAAGAAATGGTCAACAGAATAACATATTTCCAACAGAAACACTTCAAAAGCTTGTGAGAAGCTTTCCAAAAACAGTGGAAGCTGTTATAGCTGCAAAGGGGGTCCAACTTCATATTAAAGTCTATGTATTTGAAAGTCCATGTTGATGTGATGGTCAGGTGTACCACTACTTTTGTGTATTTTTGTTGGTTCCCTCTTCCTGTCTGCTTCCGATAATCTCGCCTGATCTGTAGCCCATGTCCTCACACAGAACAACAGCAGACCGTGGGTGGATCCACATAGTGCGCAGATCAGGTAAAGTCCAGGGACGAACAGTCCGCTCAGCTGTTTGGTCCCCTTTTTTGTTTATTCTTCTGATTTGTCTCTAGGGAATGAAAGTTAACTGTGCTGGAGCTGCTGTGGCTTAATGTTTAAGCCCTGGGATTCGGTCTGGACGTTGATAGATGCTGCTTCTGCATGACTAGAAGGAGGCTGTTAAAGCGGAGGAGCGGAAGATCCGGGTTGAGTCTCTGTGCTCAGTGTTCTGGAAGAGAAGCAGAGCTGCTGGAGGTAGGGAGCTGTACACACTTCCCACCCTGTTTCTGACTGTCCCTTACAGAAAGAAGCACTTGGAGAGATGTTTTGTGTTTGAAAGATGCCTGAAGAACATATAAGGGGGTCTGGAAAGCTGTCCATACCTGGCTGGGAAATGGGAGATGAGCTGAATGTTTTTGTTTTGGATCGTGGAGTTTAAATGCTTTCTGATTTCGTTTTGACAAAGACAAATCATTTGAAAAGAAGTCATAAATTACCGGACAAAATGTCCTAATCTATCATTCCATATGTCCCTGAAAGCTTGTCCTTATGATACAATCAACTGATACAATTCAAGCTCTTCATACAAAAATATTGCATTGAAATGTCTTTACTTCTTCCAATAAGTATTGGGACGCCTCTCTTAATGTTCAGTTACTCCAGCCTTACTGTGTCCCGGTGCACAAGGCAATGTCCAAAAAGACATGTTTGGATGAGTTTGGTCTGAAAGAACTTGACTGGCCTGCACAGAGCCTTAGGAAAAGACTGTGAGTCAGGACGTAAATTCTCTAGAGAATGAATGAGCACAAATTCCCACATAAACACTCAAAAGAATCAGGTGTTATAGCTGCAAAGTTGGAACAATTTCACTTCAAAGTCTGTGTATTTGAATGCAGTATAATGGAAGTCTCTGTTGGTGGTCAAACGTCCCAATACTTTTGTATCATTGAAAAAGAAAATATGAAAGGAGACCCTCATAAAATACCCTACAATCCACCGTATCTTCAGGTCCCGTTCCATTTAAGAACGTTGTATATCAAATTCCATATTTTTGTTGGGCCGCAAACAGGATCATCAGGGAAATGAAAGCCAGCTTAAAAAAACCTAAAAATCCAGTGTTGCAATGAATTGTGTCTTGTCTTTGAGTAAATTAACAAAACAAGTGGTAGATTATACCTGAAAAATATGAACTATGCTAAAGATTGTTCAAATTATGTGTCATCAGAAGATATCTTTAACTGTGATCTAAGTCAATGTCAGTCAAGTAGAACCAGGGGTAACCAAACATTTGCACACACTCAAAATGTTCATGCCAGATATGATAGAAAGGGCTCACAGCATGTGGGGCTGTGTAACTGCAGACTGGGCAGAGTGCCCATGCTGCCCACTACCAAAGGCTCCTACAATGACCAAGTGAGCATCAGGCTGGGTGTGTGTGTACGAGTGTGTGTTGCTGTGTGAGACACCCTGTTCTAGAGAAACTCACTGAGTCAGAATTGTTCACAGTGGTAGTGACTGGAGTCAGACATCTTCTAAAAGCTCCTCACACAAAGTTATTCCATAAAAAGGTTATGAATGCTCTGTGGGATTCCTGTGATTTAGTTATTTTTTAGTTTTTAGAGATTTGAGAAGCTTTTTTTGCTAAAACTAAACCAATTCATGTTGGAGATGTACATCCAGGGAGGGCATTATGATGCAAAATGGTCCTGAAAGAAAACTGATTTAGTTCAGATTAGTGGAACAGATTGCACCAGAATGCATTATGGGAAGAAGGCAAGGTGGCTAAGGCAGTATAATGCTCTGGCCCATGTTCTGTTGGGAAGCCTTGCGTCCTGCATTTATTACCTGTTACTACACTCAGAATAAAGCTTCTACGCCTAACCTGCTTGCCTACTAATCATCTGAGATGCTTCTGGGCTTGGCGTGGACAACAGGGGTAGACCCTGAACTCCCTAAAATAATGTTTTGAAGGAATCACGTTGTTAGTTCATATTACCTTTTTTGGATTTTGTTTATATTTAATAGCTTGGTTTGGCATTGCAAGCTTATTTATTGACCTAAGAAAATAAAAATAAATAAATCAGAAGGTCATGTTTGGGGATGTTGTTTATGTACACATTGTTGGACAGTTTATTGTATTTATATTATATCAGTAGTTATTTTTGTTTGTTTTTTTGTCTTCTACAGATGTTCATGTCCATTTCTGTACATCGCACCTAGAAACAGAGATAACATACATGTTGTCCAACTGAAGCTGTTCTCTCTGAACATCCTCTGGCACTACCACATCTCACAGAATCATGGAGAACAAAATAGACCTGCAGAGAACTCACCAGTGCGTGCAGTGTGAGAAGAGTTTTCTGCATCAGAGTCTTCTTCAAGCACACCTGCGCATTCACACAGGAGAGAAACCGTATCACTGCTCAGACTGCGGGAAGAGTTTTAATCGCCAGAGTAATCTTCTAAGACACCGGCGCATTCACACTGGAGAGAAGCCGTATCGCTGCTCAGAGTGCGGGAAGAGTTTTAGTAGAAAGAGCAATCTCGAACAACACGAACGCATTCACACTGGAGAGAAACCCTATCGCTGCTTAGAGTGTGGGAAGAGTTTTAATCACCAGAGTAACCTTCAACAACATCAGCTCATTCACACCGGAGAGAAACTGTATCACTGCTCAGATTGTGGAATGAGTTTTAATCATCAGAGTAATCTCCAGAAACACCAGCGCATTCACACAGGAGAGAAACCGTATTACTGCACAGAGTGTGGGAAGAGCTTTAATCAGCAGAGCACTCTCACCACACACCAGCGGATTCACACACGAGATAAACCATTTTACTGCTCGGACTGCGGGATGAGTTTCAATCATCAGAGTAATCTCCAAAGACATCAGCTCATCCACACAGGAGAGAAACCGTATCACTGCTCAGACTGTGAGAGGAGATTTAATCGGCAGAGCAGTCTCCAAAAACACCAGCGGATTCACACAGGAGAGAAACTGTATAGCTGCTCCGACTGTGGAAAGAGTTTTTATCATAAGAGTAATCTCCAAAGGCACCAGCGCATTCACACCGGAGAGAAACCGTATTTCTGCTCAGAGTGTGGGAAAAGTTTTAATCAGCTGAGCAGCTTCCAAACACACCTACGAATTCACACAGGAGAGAAGCCTTACGAGTGCTCCGAGTGTGGGAAAAGTTTTAACCGACTGAGTAATTTTCAAAGACACCACCATGTTCACGCAGAAGAGCAATGTATTACAGCTTTGATTGTGGGTGGAGACTCAGATATTTAAGAAGCTAAGTACTGAAGTACTAAATCAGTGGTTCTTAAACTGATGCTGAAGGACCCCCCAGACATTTCTACTCTAACTTAGCGGGGGGGGGGGGTTGGTGTCTCTAAGGACTGGTTTGAGATGATAATTGTGCAATTCAGCAAGGCTCCACTGACTCTCATCTCGGAAACAGAGCTTGTGGGTCCGCTTGGGATGATTCTCAAATAATGTAAAACCATATTTCACTGAAAATAGAGTAAAGACGACATTAGGTAACACAAATATTTGTTTTATGATACGTGTATGTTGATTTTGAATGTGATGCTAACAATGTGTTTATAAAAAAAGGGTAACAAAAAACTGCAACAAAACACTTGGTGGAACAGCTAATAACTAATGAGGTTAATTGGTAATACATCAGTAACATAATTTAACCATAAGTAAACAAAAGCACCTAAAGATGCTGAGTGACACTCAGAATTTGGGGATTTCATCATCTAAGACAGGGGCCGCCAACCCCCGGGCCATGGGTCATGTGGTACCGGTCCGGGGCCTGCACAGAAAAAAAAAAAAAAAGTACAGTATTCCCGTTTTATTTACTATCAGAGTCTAAACGATGTTTTATTGTGAAAAATGACTGGATATCCTTAGTCTATGACTCACTCTTGTTAATAAAGCTGCGAGTACACATTGGATTTAGGTTTATTATTCTATTTTAAAGATACCCCATTATTATATTTTTAAAATATCCCCATTTTTATGCGTATCATTTATTTGTATATATACGTATATGTATATTTATCTGCCACTCCTTAAAGCCGGGACGTGGAAATAGTTTCTGACATTAAACCGGTCCGTGACGAAATAAAGGTTGGGGACCACTGATCTAAGATCATTTCATTAAAAAATTCAGAGAGTCCAGACACATGCAAGGGACAAACCACAAAACAATAGTGCACAGGAACCCTTCAGACCCTCAGACCATGCTAGAGGAAATCGCATCATGGGCTCAGGAACACTTCCCAAAACTTCTGTCTGTGCAGGCAGTTTGTTGCTGCATCACCAAATGCAAAACAACTACTATGGAAAGAAGAAACCAACTAGTAACATGTAACAGGAGTGTCCTGAAAAGAAAAATCCAACAAAAATAATCTGTTGAGCTGGTATTTTCCAGAAAACAATAAAAAATCTCAGTTCATGAGTGCTTTATGGTATTTTCATTTTAATAGGGGTTTTCATCATTTGCAAATCGTCATGTTCTCTTTTTATTTTCATTTTACAGTGTCCCTTACATTTTTTTGGTTATTAAAATGTTCTACATCACCCTGTTGGAATCTTTTAGAATATTGGACTTTTAAGTTTGCGCTTATTCAAGATCTTTGAAAACAGTATCATTATTGAATGAATCAGGGTCATTGTGCTCAGTTATGCTTGTGAAACAATCCAAGCCTCCGTTACTACAGTTTTGCTGTAGGTTTTAGCCTGTTGATTTCTTTTTGTTGTTTTTCTGTTGTCTAAAATGTATACATGTTGATCTGTTGCATTAGTTGTTTTTATGTGAAAGTATTTATTGGTGCAAGCCTTTCATCTAATATTGTCTTTCATTGACTGACTTTTCTTTTACATGTATAATCTTTCTATTTAAATATTGATTTTTTAAAAGAAACATATCACAAATTTTGATCATGTGATTTCCAGACAGTTGCACAGTGTATATTGTGCACTGTTTGATTAGGCAGTGATGTAAGAAATAGCGCTCTGGTGTTTAAGACACATTGTAGTAAGTGCTGAGGAAAATGGGACTGTGTAAATTAGGCGGTATATGAATAAATGGACAAAAAGAGGACTAATATAAAAATCTTAGAAATAAAGTACACTTTAATTCATTTGTATGTTCAGCTGATAGCTGGTTGGTGATCATCATTCTTAAATATTAAGAACGGTCAATTTTCACTTTGTGAAGGCTGTCAGCGTTTCTGGTATGAATATTCTGAACAAGGTGTTCTGGTGGTTTGAAATAAAATATATGTATTAAAATATGTGATTTCTTTTTAGTACTTTGCAAACTAAATCTAAAAAAAATATATATAATTGATAGTATATCTGGCTTTAATCAAGTTATGGACCGAGAACTACTTGCAGTTTCAAGTCATGTTTACTTTTCAGGTTTTAAAAAGTAATAAACCAAGTCCTTGGGGCATAAAGGAGTTTTATGGGTGACTTGTACATCTGTATGTGGATAAAAACAAATCTAAATTCAGGAAGAAAGCATTTTAAACACCATATTAAAAAATCCTGGGACGTCTGACCATCATACCAACAAGGACTTTGCATTCAAATACTTAGTCTTTAATATTAGGGGTATTTAAAAGTGCCCTCACCCCTTTGCGGCTATAGCAGCTTCCACACTTCATGGAAGGCTGTCCACACGATTTGGGAGTTTCTATGGGAATTTGTGCCCATTCATTCTGTAGATCAGTTATGAGGTTTGGCACTGATTTTGCAATCTCCATTCCAGGTCATCCCAAAGGTGTTGGATGGAGTTGTGGGTCTCCACACAAAACAAATCCAGCCATGTCTTTATGGAGCTTGCTTTGTGCACTGGGGAACAGTCATGCTGAAATTGAAAAGGTTCTTCACCAAACTGTGTCCAAAATGTCTTGGTATGCTGAAGGGTTAAGACTGCTCTTCACTGAAAGTAAGAGGTATAAGTCCAAACCCTAAAAAACACGCGTCCCAATACTTTTGACAATATAGAGAAGATAAAAAATTCTACATTCAGGAATAAGCATTTTATATGATTCTTGACCACTGTTGTCATCGACCACCACAGTGCGGCGCAGAGGAGCTCCATTGAGCCCTGAAATCCAGTGGAGAAGCAGAAGAATCGCTTTGAGGTACGGACCCCAACTCCACGCTCAGCCAGAACAGACAGGAGCTGTGCTGTGGAGGGTAGGAGGCTGTCAGTGTTTTACTCTTCAACCTGTTTTGTCTCCCTTAAAGGGATGGCTGGAGAGACTTTCGCTGCCGAAACAGTAGCAGCTTCCTGAAAGCAGACGTGTCTGAGAAGTCTCAGAAATAAGCTTGGAGTCCTCCACTGTATATATATTCATGCACGTAGGTTAATAAAAGAAATAACATTATTTATTCTTGTGAATACTCTGTGCAGCAAGAAATAATACAAAATCTGACAATAGAAAAAAACAATAGAATATAAACAAAGGTGCAACACAGTAACAAGAACATTAGTGTAACAAGTAACAGTGTAGCACGGACATTAGTGTGTAAAGATTTAATATACTGTAACAGCAGATAAGTAACGTAACATTGTTTATTAAAGTGGCTTAGTGTTCATGCAAAAAAGAATATATACATACAAAGTGTATAATGGACAATACAATATAATAAGCAATCTTAATCTTATATACAGAAAATACAAAGGGTATAAACATATACAGATAATATATTCAACAGTTCTTTATTAGAAACAACTGTTCAGTTTTAAACAAATTTTTAAACTCTTAAAATAGATCTTAAAAGGGTTTTTTTTTTCATTTTGAAGTGGTGGAGTCCCAGTACATTTGGTTCTGGTAAAGTCTTGGCAACTGTTAGAGGTTTTATTGTTAATCAAATAGTTAAGGAAAGTAGATGCTGGCATGACCTCTCACTCTTTACTGTTCCAAGAAGTCTTGGCTTGGACAAAAAGGAACTTGTGGGAAATAGCCATTACAGTATGCTGAGATTCTTTAAAGAAACATCATATAAAAATGATTTTTTTCAGCTGGACTGAACATTTGTGGTCTAGATATCATTCTGAAAGATTTTAGAATAATATCTAGTGTAAAATATTAACACCACTGGGAGCAACGACGTTTATTTAGCATGCACAAATAAAGTAACGATGCAAATAACCCTCAAAGTTTTAAAAGTGTACACTGAATCGTTTTTGTGAGTTGAGTCATCAGTACGAACCTCCAGATAGAGTCACCCATCATGGCTTCATCCCATCGTCCTTGGTCCTTGACCTTCCTTTTGGGTGGGCAGATTGTGTTTCATACACAGCTCGAGTGTGTCTCATACACAGCTCGTCTGTGTGTGTGTGTGTGTGTGTGTGTGTGCGTGTGCGTGTGCGCGCGTGCGTGCGCGTGTGCTGGATTGTTTTGGAGCTCCTCATATTAACCGCCAACGTGAGGCGCAGCTGAACTCCAACAAGAGGCTTTAAAATGCTGCAGAGTAGCAGAAGAAGCGCCATAATCAGCAGACACCTCCTCCTCTGTCAGACTGCATAGGAGCTGGGCTGTTCAAGAAGGTAGGAGGCTGTCACTCTTTTTGTTTTACTCTTTTCGTTCTGTTTCTTATGGACTGGTAGAGAGATGCTGGTGGAAATGACAGCAGCATGAAAAATGTAAACAAAGCCAGAAAGCCGAGCAACGTCAGCCCAGATTCTGCAATTACAGTGAAAAGCAGGTTAAACAGACTAAAACAAGTGTTCAAGTCACTCCTTGACCTTCGGCCACACTTTGCCACTGTCCTAAAGTTCTAAATGACGACTGTCACAAATATTTGCTATTAATTGAAAGATTAAACCCAATTTTATTAATCTGAACCCCTTCAGCCATAATAGCCGTTTTGCTTGCTGGCTTTCTTTACCTTGGTCAGTGTCTAATTATGTATAAGCTGCTTGGATGTGTTCACACTGCCAACTGTTGTGAAATCGCATCAATAAAAGCTTAACTTTATATTTTGAAAGTGTGACAGTTAAGGAAAACAGGCGCGTTTTGCTAGCATACATGCTAACAACATTAGCTTTAGACACTGATACAAGTACATGGTGGTGTCTCAAACAGCCATCTAATGGACATATTTTATATGTTCTCTATCTAGTGGACACTATTTTATATGTTTACTGTCTAGTAAACACTAATTTACAAACATGTATGTTGTTTATGAAATGGTGGCACACATACTGCACTGTTTTAACCTCCAGGGATTTTTTTAGGGGGGTGTTCCTCTCCCCTCACTCAGTGTGATGCTTGAGGTGCGTTTGTTAGCTGCTGTAACAGAATTGGTGGCTAGGATTCTCCACCAAGCTTGTTGAGTAAGTTAGATCATACA
The DNA here is from genome assembly GCA_037974485.1 of Hemigrammopetersius urotaenia. Classification (NCBI taxonomy): domain Eukaryota; kingdom Metazoa; phylum Chordata; class Actinopteri; order Characiformes; family Alestidae; genus Hemigrammopetersius; species Hemigrammopetersius urotaenia. The sequence goes on from JBBPDC010000001.1 coordinate 24,332,020, forward strand.
CTATTTATGTGCATGTTGCATTTGTTGCTTACTAGTAATTCATCTTTTTTGTCTCCTCCAGACAGCGTCATATGACGTCCATTTCCATATGCGACTCAAGGAATTACCAAAAGGTGTATGTCATCGCAACTTAGGAGAGATGGCATGTGAGGATATGGCCTCCAGCACCAGTCTTCAGCAAACGCCCTCTGGGACCCACTGCAACACCGTTTGCAGACAGAACAGCACTGACAAGCAGAGGACTCACCTGTGCTCGCAGTGCGGGAAGAGTTTTAACCGACAGAGCAGCCTCCAAAGACACCAGCGCATTCATACAGGTGAGAAGCTGTATCGCTGCTCTGAGTGTGGAAGGAGATTTAGTTATAAGAGCCATCTCCGACTACACCAGCACATTCACACGGGAGCGAGGCCATATCACTGCTTGGACTGCGGGAGGAGTTTCAACTATCAGAGTAGTCTCCAAACGCACCAGCGCATTCATACAGGAGAGAAACCGTATCGCTGCTTGGACTGCGGGAGAAGCTTCAATCGGCACAGCAGCCTCCGACAGCACCGGCTCATTCACACAGGAGAGAAACAGCATCACTGCTTAGAGTGTGGGAAGAGCTTCAGCCGGCAGAGCAGCCTCCAGCTGCACCAGCGCACGCACACAGGGCTGAAGCCGTATTACTGCTCAGACTGCGGGAAGTGTTTCACGCATCAGAGCAACCTCCTGAGACACCAGCGTATCCACACCGGAGAGAAGCCGTATTTCTGCTCAGAGTGTGGGAAGAGCTTCAATCAGCCAAACAGCCTCCAGACACACCAGCGTGTTCACACAGGAGAGAAGCCGTACTACTGCTCGGGCTGCGGGAAGAGTTTCAGCCAGCTAAGCAACCTTCAGCTGCACCAGTGCAGCGACGCAGGAGAGCAGCCGCATCACTGCACAGAGTGCGGGAAAAGCTTCAACAACCACAGTAGTCTCCAGCTGCATCAGCGCATTCACACAGGAGAAAAGCCGTATCACTGTATGGAGTGTGGCAAGAGCTTCAATTTCCAGAGTCACCTCCAGCTGCACCAGCGCACTCACACAGGAGAGAAGCCATACCAGTGCTCAGACTGTGGCAAGAGCTTTACCCGACAGAACCATCTCCAAACACACCAGTACATTCACACAGGAGAGAAGCCGCATAAGTGCTCGGACTGTGGAAAGAGCTTTAATCGGCCGAGTAATCTTAAAACACACCAGCGCATTCACACAGGAGAGAAACCGTACTACTGCTTCGAATGTAGACGGAGCTTCAGACAAATGAGGAGTCTAAAAAGACACAAGTGCACAAAGGATGAGACGAAAAGTGATTAAACATGAATTAGGGCTGCACAATATGGACAAAATAGTAGCACTGCCATGCCTTTCATTATAATTAATTGCATCACTTTGGAATTAATAAGGCTTTATAAATATTGTTGTTTTAAATATACATTCACTCCCCACTCTATACAGTCACATATTCCACATATGTGAACTAAGCTGCAAACGCAGCCTGTTTTAAAATCACATTTTTTGTCATGTCACCCAACACATTAACATACTTCTCATTATACAGCCTACAGCATTTCGTCCCCATCTACACTGAAGGAGTGTTTCAGCCCCACACCCTACTGCTGTCTTTTGAATGACCTGCAATACAGAAAAGAGATCATTTACATATATGAGTCTTACAGTCACAATAATCGAAACAGCCTGTTTAATTCCAAGGGGAAAAACAAGTAGGAAAATGTAAGAATGAGAAATAAATTATATTTTTGATACACAAACCCAGAAGATCATGAAAAATTGAAACAGAATGTGTATAATATATGTATAATATTGACCAAACAAGGTTTGACTGGCCAAAATAACCATATATTTATAAAATTTTATGATTATATGTGGACCGCGATTAATCAAAACACCCAGAGACTCTCACCTGGAGCTGAAATTGGTCACCCTGTCAGAAACACTGTGATTGGATGGAGGCTTATTTGCAAATCACCATAAGGATTAACAGGCTTTATGTTGTGCAGCTTTAACATGAATAATGTGCATTTCAATATTTAAATGAGCTGTTCTGTAAAAATGTTCCCACAGATCTAACATGATAATGGTAATAGTAATGTTTTCCACCCCCATGTTTACAGCAATGGAAACTGTATACACCCTGGTCTAAACTTAAGTTATTAGCTGTGTAGTGATGATACACAGGCATTAAATGCTTCTTCGAACAGAATTGTGTATATTTCTTGACTACTGCAAGAATACACAGACTGTCTTCATTTTTATATGACAGTCTTATGTATGTATTGGCTCCCAATACCAAAATGAAGACCCAAAAACTGTTGAATAAATAGTTAACTGACACAGGAACTCTGTAGTACTTACTATTTAATGAGGCCTGTATCCTCAACTCATTAATATTCTTAATGTGCACTGTCCAAACCCAAATGCAGGCCCTGGTTTCTTCCATTTTCTGCCAATGTATCAGACCATAAGGGATTCTGGTGTTCTGTGATAAAGTGATTATATAACAAATTCAAAATAAAAAAGGAATCTGGGAACACTAGCTATGTGAGGAACTATTTGAGTCAGCCCAGCAATGTTAGTTGACTTACCTATGCAAGTTGTAAGCAATTTCAAAAAGCTGTTAGTGGATCATAGGTGTAAATCTCTAAACTACAAAACATTTTTGTACGTTCCTGAAGGGAGTTGTAGCTTAGCAAAGTAGTAGTTCGCTCATTTTGAACAAAACTGAAATTACAGCAACTTTTCTGTGTTAATGTGCATTTGGTGGACCTTGTTCATAAATGACCCCAGCTAAAAGCCACTGCCAACACTAGCTGTTTTGCCAACTGGTATCTTTAGCTAAAGTAGCTTTATGTTATATACCATTTTATCTGGACAAGTAGTAAACAAATAGCTAATGCTTGTAGCTAAAGTACATAATACACTTTATAGACAAAAGCATTGGGACACTTGACCATTACACCAACAGGGACTTTAATGACATTGCATTCAAATCCACAAACTTAAGCTTTCCACAAGATTTTTGAGTTTCTGTGTGAATTTGTGCCCAGTCATTCTGTACAGCATTTAAAGGTTAGGCTCTGATTTTGGGCGAGAAGGTCTGGATTCACAATCTCCATTCTAGTTCATCCCAAATGTGTTGCATGGGGTTGAGGTTAGGCCTCTGTGCAGGCCAGTCAAGTTTCCACACCAAAGCATCCAGCCATGTCATTATGGAACTTTGCCACAGTCATGCTGGAATAGAACAGGTTCTTCCCCAAACTGACTCTGCAAAGTTGGAAGCAGGCCATTGTCCAAAATGTGGTAGGCTGAAGCATTAGCATTGCCCTTCACTGGAAGTAAGGGGCCACTTCAATTCAATAATTAAGAGGTGTGCCCCAATACTTTTGGCCATATAATGTATATACTACACAACTATGTTTAGACAACTGGCAGGCAACATGGTTAAAAGTATATAATCTACATATATTTCATTTTGGACACTGGTTGCTACATAGCCAATGCTTATAGCTATAGACTAAAAAAACGACAACTTAATTTCTCCAACATCAGCTTGGTGTAAACAGCCAACATTGACTGTTATGTACTGTAGGAGACCTGGCTCATTCATACCAAAAGAAAGAATAGTGCTTTTATTCAAAGGGCTGCTTCAAATGAATTGCAGTAGAAGAATTATTAATTCCATTTTTCTGTTCATATTAAGAAATGGCTAAGCTTTCTTTTAAAAAAAAAAAAAAAAAAAACGTGGTTTATGATAACCAGTGAATTGGCTCTGTGTACTGTAGAAGAAATCTGTGGGATAAAAAGAACATTGTATTTAATGCTTTGAAGAAGTGTTGGTCTAGTTGTGGAGTGCGGCCCAGTAACCAGGAGCTGAACAATGTTAAATTGTTCCTTCCTGCCGAGCAATTATACACTAAGACACTAGGTGGTGACAGGCAAATGCATTTCTGCATGGCAGCATGTTATTAGATGCTTTGACTATTTGTTGTTGGATACTTAGCGCTTGTGTTTGACCCTACACACCCACAGAACCTCCGAAATAGGACACCGACCTAAGAGTGCTGGTTAAGATCTCTAATAGCACTTCCTGTTCTTTTGCTGTTCCTGTCTTGGTTAGAGTGATTAAGATCTCACTTTAGAAATATTGCTCTTAAACAATTTTAAACACAGTCTTCAAACTTTTTAGCATTGTTTTTTATTTCACCTCCACCTTCACAGACAATCTTCTCTGAGCATCATATTTAAAAGCTTTATTGTTTTATTACTTTAAATACATATTTTACTAGCAAAAATTAATAGTAATTACAGTGAACAAATAATCATTGTAATTAATTTAACTAGATTTGCCCTACAACTGTTTTTTTTTTTTTCCATTTTGATCATGATCATATTAATTTGTTTGTGACTTTTGCTATTACACCTTTTTCGTCTCTATTTCTTTTTTTCAACCACATCTATCTCTTCATGAAGGTGGAGCAGACTTGTGGACGTGGTTTAGGACACAGTATGACCTGCTGTGAGCTGTAAAAATAAAACTGATCTGTTTGCTGGAGTTGAATGTGGTTTGTTTGGGTTGAGGGGAGTTTTGGTTGTACTTACAGAAAACATTTGGGTGATTATTGACTTCTCGTGAGTAAGCTAAATTTGGGAGATCTCAGCTGATCAACCACATCAGATTTTTTTTATACTATCTATTTTTACACTAGTCTGTTGATCCACAGAAAACCCGTTAAAATATAGTTTCTTTTGTGGTCTGTGTAGAAAAAGTAACTACTAAAAAAACACCACATTATCCCCTTCTTTTATATTTTGTTGCTTTTAAACTTGTTACATCATTCATTTCTCGGTTCTATTAAATGAGACATTCTGTTGCACATCTCGGTTTGGTAATAATGTGGTTGACACTAAATGTTTTCGAGTGTAAAGTTGCTTTCCTGACTGCGTTCTGAAGGAAAAGAGCTGGTGTTTACATATGAAACTGAGGGGGTGATGATGTCACTGCGACCGTACTGGTCAGACGGGTTTTTGAGTTTCAGGTGAGGCCTCTTTTCCTGCAGTGCGTTTCACCTAAAAGCCTTCGGTTCCAATGCTGTCAAAACATACCAGCATTCACGGTACACAGGGCTTGGGCCACAATATACAGGCTTCTTTTAGCCTGTACCAGAGATGTCTCATTCCTACTCCACTCGAAAGTTAGGCCTCATAAAATTGCGAGATATTATGGTCATTATATATATCTAGATTAATCTAAATTAAAAAGGCTCATTTGAATTCTGCCGAAGGTCTGAAGCCCTCCCCAAAATGATCCCAAGCCACCCTAAATATATAGTCATTATTCTACTTTTTTTTAAAAATTATATATCCAAACATTTCATACAAGATATCACTGAGCGCAGATACGCACATTACAAATAGAAACAAGACTATGAATTGAAATGAAAAATTAGGACCCAGGCGGAGCTACACAGTGCTGCGAGTAGCAACCGGAGCCCGTTTAGTAATATTTCTCTGGTAGCGCCGTTTGTACTCAGTTTAACAGAACAATACTATGAGTGTCCATAACTGTTCACTGCTTAACTTTTCTTGTTTCCTTAAGTGAAAGGAAAGGTTTGGTGAAAAGTTTTCAGCCCTCTACACACCCTAATTCGTTCCTACAGCCCTGAGGGTTAAGGCTAAGCCCCCTTGTCTTAAGCCCCCTGGTGACGTCCCTGTTTCAAAGTAGGTACACAGTAATTCCCCGTTATTCGGGGGGTTACGTTACAAGAGCACCCGCGTATAGTGAAAAACCGCGTTGTTGTGTTTTGGTAAAAGCAATGCCTTAAAATGCCTATTTTTATAGGGTAAACCATAAATATGCTTCCAAATGTTCTCCCAGATCACTTTATTTTCATTTTGAACTCGGTTTAATACATTACCCTTAAAGGAAACGTAAATGTAAACCCGAGGTTTAAATACGGAAAAGTCAGGAAGGAGAGAGAGACAGAGAGAGTAAGAGAGAGACAGAGAAAGAGTAAGGGAGAGCGAGTGAGAGAGTAAATGAGAGAAAGAGAGAGATACAGAGAGAGAGAGACGATCCGCACGCTCCGGAAAAGTCAGGAACGAGAGAGAGAGACAAGAGAGACAGAGAGAGTGCGCGCGAGAGAGAGCGACACAGAGAGAGCGAGACAGGTTTAAAACGAGCGCGAGAAAGAGAGAGAGAGAGAGAGAGGGAGAGAGAGAGAGAGAGAGACAGACCGACAGAGAGAAAGAGAGTAAATCTGCGCTAAAATATCAAGGTGAAAGTCATCATAGATAGCATAGTATAGACCCAGCTCCCAACCGAACTTTGTGAATAGATTAACAGCGATATATATATTTATATATATATATTTATAAATATATATATTTACTAACCTTACTAGCATAAGCAGGATCTCTTACCACAGGGCACACATACACACATTGACTCACACTCACACCTATGGTAAATTTAGAACCCACAATTCACCTGACGAACATGACTTTGGACTGTGGGAGAAACTGGACACCCTGGAAAATATATATGTAAATAATTTATTTTGTAAATAAATTAAAAATACAAAATGTATGGATTGTTTACACATTGTTTAAAACAATAAAGTGCCCAAAATAAATATGTTCATAGAACATGACTGTGCACACAGTAATGACTTTTACAGTCTCTCTACTTCTACTTGCACTGATGTTTTCTGGAGCATAGAATTTGCAATTTCCACACAATAACTTGTTTCAGTGAGTGTCAAAACTGCTGGTGTCTGGATAAATGCAAATGTGCTGGTTTTGTAACATCACAAAAACAGTGAATTTTTTTACCCAGTTCATGCACTGCATCAAACTTTTTTTTTTAAGTGAGGGAAATACAATTTTCTTTGATATTGGCCATTTAAACTATGAAACTATGTTAATGCTCCCACCAAGCCTCCATGTGATGAGAAATCATTTGTGATGTAAAGCTAACAATATCAAATGTGTCAGATTTGATATTGTAGCTTTATGTGTCAGCTCTGAGCTGAACTGGGTGGGGAAACATGAAACTTGACGCTAGCCTTAAGGCTACATAAATGCTAAAGAGTTATAGTGGCATGAGGCCTGATGTTGTCTGAGCTCAAATGAACAGTGTTTTTGCAACAATAAGACCTCAGGATCTGCCACTGTGTTTGGAGGCGGCGTCATATCAAACCAGCTCCCTCAGATGAGACACTTTGGTACACCGGGCTGTTTTTTGTCGTAAGCCAGACTGAGCAGTACACTCCAAACAGTTTTTATTAAACACATTAACCAGTTTAAAATGGTCACATGATTAAAAAAACAGAAAATAACATGTTTCATCCATATTCTCAAGCCCTTTAGGAGGAGGGAAATATTCCCCATACTTTACAAAAAGCCATGAGAAGCATGATGCAGGGCATCATGAGGCAAAATAAGCAAAGAAAACCAATTTGGTTCAGATTTTCTACTACCATCATCAACTTTCCATATAAACACTAAGAAGGTATGTGTAGAAATGGGAGTCTCTACAGCGAACCATCAAATTAAACCCTTTGATACTCAAAGTGGCACCTCTATCTATGGTTTTGTTATATAGATAATTATAGTTTGCCAAAATGACGTCATTGGTGATTTTATGTCGATATCAATAACACCATGGTGCTTCAGTGTCAGATTTATCATTCAGGCTATACTGGAGACCCAGACAACTGGGTGAGCATGAAGCCGTGCTGTGTTAACGCCATACAAGATCTTGCTTAGATCATCCTGTTATATCAGAAGTGAAAGCATTTCTTGAAAGTAAATGGGTTTCCGCTGATGAAAGCTCTAAAATACGTCCAGTATCGCTGTAAACCAGTGGCACCACATAACTGACGTAGACGATCCCTCCCTTTCGTCTCAGGATGCATTTAAAACATTCACACAGCGACTGTCTCCCTCATCAGCTCCTCCAACTGTTTCTGTCACCGTCTGCAACCCTGTACTCAACGCCATGCGAGGCAAACTGGAGGTCTTGGCTATGACCCTTGGTATCATCGGCCTGGCGGGTGTCATTGCAATAACAGCACTACCCATGTGGAAAGTGACGGCATTCATTGGCGCCAACCTTATTGTCATGGAGATGCAGTGGGAAGGGCTCTGGATGGTGTGCATTCGGCAAGCTGACATCAACATGCAGTGCAAGGTGTACGACTCGCTGCTGGTCCTACCGCCGGATGTCCAGGCTGCCCGTGGGCTTGTGTGCATCGCCATACTCCTCACCTTTCTGGCCATCCTTGTTTCTACCTGTGGGATCCGACGGACCACCTTCTGTCAAAGTAACGACAAGGGCAAGAAGATGATCCTAATGGTGGGGGCATGTCTCTTCCTGGCATCGGCCTTGGCGACGCTCATCCCAGTGTGCTGGACCACACACACCATTGTCCGAGTCTTCTACAACCCCACTGTGATGGACTCCCAGAAGCGTGAGATCGGGCAGGCTCTCTATGTGGGCTACGCCACTGCCTTGGTGCTGGTGGTTGCTGGTGCAATTCTGATAGTTCGCTACAGGAAGGAGGAACAGGAGGAACAGGAGGAGCAGGGGGTATATGCTCCAGAGGAAGTGATGTCACTGAAGCGCACGCCCTCGGAATTATACGAAATGAAGCAATACGTTTGACAAGATATCCATCTTCTCATATTTACATTAACTTACTATTACTACTATTACTAATATTAATAGTGTTCTCTGAGGGTCCCCTGTCAGTGCTGGGCCCTTAGAAACATCCTATATCAACCCCAACTCCCATAGAGCCTCTGGTAATGATTGTGCATGAGACCCCTTAACTGAATAAATGGGAGGGGTGTCCACGTACTTGGGGCCATTTAGTGGAGAAAAGACTTGTTTTTTTATTAACTTATATCGAACATTTTTCTTCCTCTTAATATTGCAGGTGTACAGAACATTTGATTTATTATTACAAAGCAATATTTTCCATTTTTGAAGAAAATAATTGCTTTAGAGAGTGACTTACACAGCACAGATGTAGGGAGGTTTTGTTATAACTGTGACGTGTGACCTTGTCAGGATCTGTCATGCTGCTGTCTGAACTCTGTGTAGATGCCATGTTTGAAAATGTGTTACAAATGCTGAACCAAGCTAATAAGACTCCATTTACCCCTCGTCACTTGAACTACATCTGGATTCAGATGTTCTACATAGAGAACATATAGGTGTGATTGAGCCATGGATGAATATGATCGAGATTGAAAGGAGGTCTAAGATGCATTCAAGCCACATCATAGCAGTATAAAAACATCTGTCTCTCTGAGACACATTCAATACCAAACCCAAAACAGCACTCCCTGCATTTCTGCTCATGGAGGAGACCGCCCTACTAACTGCCGCCAGTTAATGCAGCATCACTGCTCTTTCAGTTTATCTCCTGGTGTGAATTTCTCAGTCTCGCTACAACACCCTGCAATGGGTCATGCTGGCGATGACACGCCAGGACCATACTCAAACCATCCTCTTCTTGTAAACACGAGATTTTTGTTTAGAGCAGAAAAATGAGGAGCAATGCAGGTAACTGGTTGTTGTGTCTGAGCTGACTTGCATATTTATAGTACTCGTGCTTCAGTCTGGTGGATCTGGTGGATCTGGCTAAAATCTGATCAGGACATGATCCAGGTCATGTGAAGTGAACAAGTGTAAACAGGGTCTAAAGCATTCTTTGATCATTGCTGTGCAAATGCACTCTGTCCTGAAGCAGGCTGAGTGGGGATATTAAACATCTGTTAAACATTTCTGTGACCCTTTGTTTCATTGTGTACATTTCACACACACACACACACACACACACACACACACACACACACACACACACACACACTCTCTCTCTCTCTCTCTCTCTCTCTCTCTCTCTCTCACTCACACACACACACACACATACACACTCTCTTTCACAAACACACACATACAAACACACACTGCTGTTTCCCATCTGCCGAATGTTTTCTGAATCTACAGTACGACATCTGACCCTGTCATTAATACTGTAGCTGAAGGGGTGTAATAAACACCCTGTAATGACTTTATACCTTTACACATAATAAAGCTTAGGATTTAAAAGGAATTGTTCAGAGTGGGTTTGGTGTGACACCCTCGATTCTAGAGACACTGACAATTTTCCACAGTATTGGTGAATGGAACCTGTCATCTCCCACTAAAAGTTGTTCCATGAAAAGGTTTTGAATGCACTGCCTGATGCCTGAGATGTTTGGGTCCTAAAACTAAACTCATTCATAATGGAGGGGTACATGGTGGACATTGTGAGGCAAAATAGTCACAGAGGAAAACTGATGGGGTTTTGATTTGCCAGAATTTTGCAATCCTATTTCCATATATTCCTTCATGCACACATTCCATATAAACACTCAGAAGATATGTTTAGCTTTACTGTGTTGGAGACACAGTAGACTCTGGTTTTGTACACCATCAATGTAAAGAAAACAAGGTGGTAAGTCTGAGGGAATTTATTTTTTCAAATTTCAGAAATTAGACTCTGCTTCCAGATGTGTTAATCTATTAAAATACAAGATATAAATCCCACATAACATCATCAGATGTTACATGTACTACTGGCAGTGTGTATGTAAAAAATGCCAAATATCTTATATTTATTGCATTATTGTACTGATATCACAGTTTCATGCCATAGTGTCCTAACTGTGTGAATGGGTAAGGTAGGGGGGCATTTGGCAGACACCTTTATCCAGAGCGACTTACAATCATTGGGTACTGGGACAGTCCCCCTGGAGCAACTGAGGGTAAATTTGGATTTTAAGTGTTAAAATATAAGGACATTGTTTTGATACTAATTATGTTCTTGTCTTTGGTTTTATTTTAAGAGATCAGCTGATAGAATGGCAAACAATGACACAAGTTTCTGTCTTTGTTTGGACAGTTCAAGTGTGGCCGGTTTTTTCCTCTTATGAGAAAAACCTGTCAGAGCACATAGTATTGAGGGCGCATCCCATCTTGAGCAGGAAAGCCTCCTTGTCTGACTTTCTGCTTCTTATTTGAGAGTGAGCGAGAGAGAGAGTCTCTTCAGGAAACGCTCTGATTTGTCTCCTGTCTTTTCAAGCCATCAGCCACCATGTCCTACACGGCTGGCTCTTATGTGCCCAAGTCCTATGCCGACCCCTCTTACGCAGGCAAGTCCTACATGGACAGTGCCTACACAGGCTATGATGAGCAGACGGCCAAAAAGTTGGCAGAGGAGCAGCTGCTGAAGGAGAAGAAGAAGCGGAAGGAGGCTATGCACTGTGAGGTGGTGGCCCTGGTCATTGCCTTCATTGGACTGGTCGGTGTGGCAGCGGTGACGGGCCTACCCATGTGGAAGGTGACAGCTTTCATCCAGGAAAACATCATTGTCTTGGAAACACGCTGGGAAGGCCTGTGGATGAACTGCTACCGGCAAGCAAACATCCGGATGCAGTGTAAAGTGTACGACTCCCTGCTATACCTGCCAGCAGAGCTCCAGGCGGCCCGTGGCCTCATGTGCACTGCTGTGGCCCTCACCACCATCGGGTTCATCATTGCATCCGTGGGCATGCGCTGTACCCGACTGGTTGACTCCCGGCCCCGCGTCAAACATGTTGTCCTGGTGACTGGAGGCTGCCTCTTTCTGGCCGGCTGCCTGGCCACCATCATCCCCGTCTCCTGGACGGCTTCTGTCATCATCCAGGACTTTTACAACCCACTGCTGCTGGACGCCCAACGCAGGGAACTAGGCGAGGCACTTTACATTGGCTGGGTCACCAGTGCCCTGCTCTTCATTGCCGGTGTGATCTTGCTGTGTCGACATGCTCCCCACACTCAGGAGCAGGAGAACCTCAACGCTGTGCTGTACAGGGCCACAAGCTCTGTTCCCAGCAACTACCCTTACAAACCTGGATATTCCTACCAGCCTGCCTACACCACCTACCAGCCAGGCTACAGCTACCAGCCAGCTTACGTGCCCAGACCTGGGACTGTAGCCTACAGCCAGCCTGCATACTGAGGTGGTCAGAGGACAGGACTTCAGTTTTTGGACTTGAGCACCACGCTCAGAAGGACATCATCCATTCTCTGATAAACCATACAGAGGTTTCCTGTTAATTTTGATTGTATTTTGTGTACTTATAATATATGTTCTATTAATGTACATACACTACAAACATTTGGGGTCACCTAGTTTGAGAAAAACAAAAAACCAACTAACTACAATTTTAACTTTTGGGCCAAAAGAGTTTCTTTTCTCCAAAAGACCCTGCTCTTCAGACCAAGGAGGACACTGTGGTGAGCGCATAGCTGAGTGCTGAAGCTAAATACCCTTGGAGCATTTGCACACAACTGCTTTACTATCTACCAAACCTCTGATTCTTTACTTACTCTGTGGATATTTAATCAAAGGGCAAGGCATACACTGTGTGAAAGCTGGAATATCTCCGGTCCAAAGTTATTTATTTTGCTCAAATGTCAGTGCACAATTTCTATGTATTTGCTGAGTTTAAGCATATTAGGATCATGTCTGAAATAGAAAAGGTGCTGTAACTTTTGCGCAAGTCACAGTTTCTAACAATATGTTAAAATTCAGCAGATAGAAAACAATTATGCATTTCTGTCCAGGATGTGTACTGTAATTTGGCCAGAGGGGTTTCATAAGTGTGCATATATGTATCTGTACTGTGACTGTCTCAAATGTTTGGTGAACAAATCGCAAATCAGCTATGATGGCCGAAGTCTAAGAACGGGTTCCTCATGGGAATTTGAAGAAGGCTGTGGAGATACATTATGAACGATGAACAGCAAAAGGCCACCAAACTCATGTAGTAGAACCAGTTTCCCTAGAAGACGCTCTGCCAGAATGGCAAAAGTACTGCTATATTTTAAAATGCTTAATTATGTTTTCTTTTTTTAATTTCCAAGCACTGGTAAAGTCTAGACTGATTGTTTATAATGAAAGGAGAAAAAAAGAAAAAATGCAAATAAACATAAGCAAAGACAAACATACTCTGCCTAATGCTTGTTTATACCACAGGGCAAGCAGGATTTCTTATCTGATCACATTCTGTAAGAACTGTAGCAGTAAAGGAAGGAGGGAAGGCCTTGTGATGCTGGTTGAACCTGTCCGTGTGGATTTTTGGAAGGGGGGGTGTTATTTGTCAGTACTACTCATGGCTCAAATGTTCCCGGACACTGCAACCCTGTAGACACACCTTCAATGCAAAGAGAAAAATGCCTAAACTCTCACACATAAATTAGAATTGAGTTCCCCAAAATTAATGTCTGAAAACAACAATACTGGATGAGTAACATGACTGATATTTCATAAGCTCCACATTATTAAGTGTTTAAGACATAAAAAGAGTGGTTCAGAGTGGGTTTATTGTGACACACTCCATTGTAAAGTAACTGACCAGGTCAGAATTGTTCACAGTGGTGGTAAATGGAACCAGTCATCTGCCTCTAAAAGCTCATCACAGAAAGTTATTCCATGACATCTTTAGGAATGTGCTGCCAGAAACCGGAGAGAAGATTTTGGTCCTAAAACTAAACCCATTCGTAAAAACCCATTCCCTATAAACACTCACAAGATACATGCAGCTTCAATTGTAGGTTTGGGGAATAATTTGTCATCTAGCTTCATTCATCAGCACAGTACAAAAATCTCTCAAATTCTCTAAAAATGCACCAAACCCACTATGAATTACTTTCTTTACTCTTATGTCAATTTCCATTTTAATAAACGAAATGCTTGTTAAAATACACCATTACACACATCAACCTAGCTTACATTCAACCAGTCCTTTTTTGCATACTGTGATATCTCCAAGTTTTAAAGGTCATCCTCGTGTGCCAGGTGATGTACCTAGTTTGCATTGAGCTCATCTCCATTATACACGGAAATACTTACAGCAATGTCATTTCACTGCCAGTTCTCCTGGCAACACATCCCCAGGGACAACACAGAGTGTGTTTCTGTGAACCCAGGATAAATTAGTAACCAGATCTCATAACTGATGTTGCAGATTTAACAGCTTGTGTTATTACTGATGATAAAGAACAGGTTCAGTTACTTGTAAATGATTACTTGTAGATTCATGACATGTTACTGTTTGACTGCAACTTCAGGCTATAGGGAGTGCTTTTGGTGTGTCTCCTAGGAACAGAGATCCTGTATGTGTGTATGTTGGATAAAGCATTCACTGGAGGCTGGTGAGTGGAGAATTGCTCTGCCTTAATTCCTGTCCCTCCTGCTGCTTTGCAGGCACAAACATCGTCACAGGAGGATATGATTTCATAGCAACCACTCTGAGATCCCACCCATCCTATTCTCCAGCTTAGAGGGAGGGAGCTGCACAATTAGGTGCCTGGTTATTGACAGCTTGTCTGCTGGGATGCAGTTAAGCTCTGGGTAGCTTAGCGGTAGTCCCCTCCTCCTCTCAGGTAAGTCACCTTCCTCCCTGGATCCTTCTCAAATAGACAGGCATGAACTGAAAGAGCTGCTCTGCCACTGTTGTTTTCTAGTACTGAACTAAGGAATGATCTGACAAAGCCTCGAGAACCAGGAGAAACCTAATCTGACAATGGTTTTAGGAAACAAGGCCAAGATTAATCTGAAAAGGCTTTAGGAACAAAAAGAGATCTGACAGGTCTTTGGTGTGTCTTCTTCACAGTATCTCCTGAACACAGCAGAGTGAGCGGAGAGATGGCGAATGGGGCGCTGGAGATCGCAGCCCTGTGCCTGACGCTACTTGGCCTGATCGGGGCCGCGGCCAGCACAGGGATGCCCATGTGGCGTGTGACAGCCTTCATTGGTGAGAACATCATTGTCATGGAGACGCGCTATGAGGGTCTGTGGATGAACTGCTACCGGCAGGCGAACATCAGGATGCAGTGTAAAGTGTATGACTCCCTGCTGGCCCTGACGCCGGACCTCCAGGCGGCCCGAGGTCTCATGTGCTGCTCGGTTGCCCTAGCCGCCATTGGGCTCCTTGTGGCCATCATGGGTATGAAATGTACCGCCTGTATCCGTGACAACGACCGGGCCAAGCGCATGGTGCTGATTGTGTCTGGTTGCATGATCATCATGGGCTGCCTCTGTTGCCTCATTCCTGTCTCCTGGACGGCCCATGTGATCATCCAAGACTTCTACAACCCTCTGCTGCTGGATGCCCAGCGCCGTGAGCTGGGTGAGGCACTCTACATCGGCTGGGTGTCTGCTGCCCTGCTCTTTGTGGGTGGATGCATATTCACCTGCTGCAATGGCTCCTTAGACAAGGAGTATGAACGGAAACCTTATGCCTACACCAGAAACGTGCCCTACGTGGCCTACCAGCCACAACCTATGTCTTTCCAGCCCAGACCAGCCGCTGCGTCCTACAGTTACCCCTCTAGGGAGCCTTCCATTATCCAGCCTTCTATCGTCCAGCCGTCCAGACAGCCGTCCTTCATTCAGCCTTCCAGACAGCAGTCTGTCCGCAGTGCTGTCGCCTATCTATAAAGGCTGATGTTGAGACAAATATTACAGGTGAACAGGCTCTGGATGTCTAAAACATCCTTGTGTCTCCCACATGCCACTGTATGTGTGCTTGTTTGTTTGTGGCTTTTGGACAAAATGTACAGGTAACTGAGTTCAGTTAATTAATTGTAGCACTTATGTCTGGACATTCCTCTGTCTGATTTCAGATAAACAACTCATTAAAGACAAAATGATCAGGAGACTTACAAAAAACATGTACATATTTAGGTTTTCTCTGTTTTCTGGCAGAGCTGAGATTGCTTAAGCTTATTATTACTTGTGTGTATGTCAGAGTCACATTTCAGAAGTCTAAATACTGTCAAGATTTTTTATGAGTGTATAGTATGTTATTGCCTTTGTGACAAAATCTTCCACCTTTATTTTTGATGTTTTCCCTTTTTTGCATAGCTGACTGCTTTCCTTTATGTTGAGTGATGATTGAACCAAATGAAGTGGTAAAAATGTTAAACATTTTTGTTATATTAAATTTACCTTCCTATAAATCGAGCATTTTAGACATAGAGAGTTTTGGCAGCAATATGTGATGTTTTTCTCTGTGTTAGCACTTTGTTAGCACTGATCTCTTTGCTGGACTGTCTGTTGATAAATGTTTGTTTGATACAAAACAATGAAAGCTCTTTCCTTTGTGAAGAATGCATTTTGGGGATGGATTGAAAAACAGCTTCATTCACCGAGATCAGTGCCTTTGTGAATGTGGGCGTCTGGGTGATCTCTATGCCCTCAGGCTCCAGCTTTCTTAAACAGCAGGTGAAACATAAGCCAGTGTGCAATCATTGTCTAAAAGTCTTTAAACAGACACACCCGAACAGCCGAAGAAACCTGACAACAGAAGGAGAACATACCTCCTGTGGTTCCTGGTTTTATATGTGTATACAGAAATGCATTCCAAACGCCTTCAGGGGGTCGCTGAAACCACATCCATCTCTCTGTTAATGTGGAGCAGACTTCACTGCATAAATGGTGTTGTATATAAAGGGTAAACACAGAGTATAGTTGTTAACAAACTACATGTGCCAAAACGTAGGTCAACCAGAGTCCTAATACACATCCACAAGTCTGCTCCACCTTAATGGAGTGCTGGATGTGGTCCAGAGATTTTTGGGATATGTTAATGAAAAAGGTTTTTGAACATTGACCACTAGAGTTGAATTTTAGTCACGTAATTCCAATTCTCGTAATATACGGTGTGCATTTGATTTTTTTGCTGAACTGTTCCTGTAGGAAAAAGTTCTGATTGGGACATTTATAACGAGATAAGCTAATAATAACCTACAGAAATCTATTCTGGCTCTTTAATACCATCTTCAGGGACGTATTGTGATGATTCCTGGATGGCAGTAACTGGCATTGAAACTTTGGGTTTCACAGCCCAGGTTTGGGCTTCAGGAGACTAGTCAGGCTTCAAAGTGTTCAGAATGTGCCACTGTGTCCAACAAATGCACATGAGGACCAAAAGAGTAGGCGGGGCCAGACTCAATCTATATTCAGTGCTGTAAATAAAAACTGCAGTCAGAGAAAACAGGTGAATAAGTCAGATAAGGAAATGATCCAAACCACAATTTACATGTTTCTGAGACGATGCAAATGGGACACTGTGAAAAATGATGCATGCCGAAACTATTTTCTATAGAAAGAAATGAAATCCGACTTTAAAAGGGGCTAAAAGTCATTTGATACTCTTAACTGCTGCCAGCAAGTTTTTTATTGATGGGGTGGGGTGAACAGACATGTAGGCTGCGTACCAAACAACACACTTTCATACTTTACATACTGTGCAACTGCAAGCACTACTAAATAGCATCCACCGGTACAACTGTTTCCATTCTATTAAGTGTGGTAGTAAGCGGCTTATGATGTGGCTAATTTTATCATCCACCTTTCTGCCATACACTTTAGAGCAGAGCCAGGTGTACTGACAGGGCAGTTTTGGCAATTCTAAAATAGTTCAAGTTTTTCCAAAAACTGGATTTCCACTTGTTAGTAAGGAGTTACCAAATATAGTGACACAGTTGCAAATTTGGCAACAGTTAGTGCTTCCAGAGTCCTTAATCAAATAGTTGCAATAAATGAACAAATACGGGTAGTTGATTATTATTAGTTATCAGATCATCTCTGGTGAGTGCAGTTTGGAAAAAACGTGCTAGTCGTGATATCTTATGTCATTAATTAAATTCTAATGGAGTTTTGCTAGCCTTTCCCAGCCAAGATGTGGGTTCATCACCTGACAGATCGCCCTCAGAAGATTGCACATTCAGTTTTGAGCACATGAATGGTCAACAAAATCGTAATTCAAACTCAATGATACCCACTAGCAAAAATGTCTCAAAGCAAACACAACCATAGAAGCGATGTTAATGATTCCAATGTTATCCATATTTTAATAATAAAAACCATTTTGACAGGTCATCCATTTTTGCGCTAGATTTTTCGACCACGGACTTGAATTTGTGTCATACAACCAGACATACAATTTCTAAATTTGGAAGTAGTATCTTATCAGCACGAGTAGGCTTACAGTAGGTCGTTCTATGAAGAAGCATCAAACAATTTCGAAGCTGTATTTGAGCCATCCCTGCAGACCCTCTAGTGGCAGGTACCGGCATTGTAGCTCATACTTCCGAAGAGTTGACTTAACACCATAAAAATTTAACAAGGGATGTCTTTATGGATGGGGAGAGTAAATCTTTGTGTGTGTTTTTGTAGCCCACATAAAAAGGCAACAACAAACACAATTTCAGCAGAAGCCCTCATCCTTCTGAGCCAACCCGAAAAGAGCAGAACACTTCCCACAACAGAGAGTCAGCACCCTTTAAAGCACGTCACTTTCGGGCAGAAACACAGGATTCCTTCTCTCTCTTGGTCTGGTGCAGATATTGATAGGATGACTTTAATTTTGGGTTTACGCTCATCTGCATTACTGCATTCAATCCCACTTCTCTCTGGATGTTCTGGACCTGTAGCTGGAAAGGGCTTCAGAATTTTAGGCTAAGTGATACATTTTAGGCGAAGTCTTTGGCTTTCTCCCAGGAGTCTGAGTGATACCCAGTAGATTCCTCTTGCTATTGCCACTGGATGACCATTGCGCTGGAGTAACTTTAAACTGTTTGCACAGGCTCTGGTCCATGTTTGGAGTGTCTGTGTAAACAATGGTTGCGGCTTGTGAGCTCATCGCTCAGTTCCTGGGCTTCATTGGACTGATCGGCATCTCAGCAGTGACGGGCCTCCCCATGTGGAAGGTGACGGCCTTCATCCAGGAAAACATCATTGTCATGGAGACGCGCTGGGAGGGCTTGTGGATGAACTGTTATCGGCAGGCGAACATCCGGATGCAGTGTAAAGTGTACGACTCCCTGCTATACCTCCCACCAGAACTCCAGGCGGCCCGTGGCCTCATGTGCACTGCTGTGGCTTTGAGTGCTGTGGGCCTGCTTGTATCCCTGCCGGGCCTCCGTAGCACAACCTGCCTCCTGGAGCAACCACGCATCAAACGCCTCATCATCTCGGTTGCTGGGGCGATGCAGATCATGGCCGCTCTCTGTGTCTTCATCCCTGTGTCCTGGACGGCTCATGTCATTATCCAGGACTTCTACAACCCACTGCTGCTGGACGCCCAACGCAGGGAACTGGGTGAGGCACTCTACATTGGCTGGGTTGCGGGAGCCTTCCTCTTTGGTTCTGGGGTTGTCTTCCTCTCTTGCCAGTCTACCTCAGAATACCTTTATGAAACCAACAGCTCAGCCCTGTCCCATTTCCATCTTTTACCACCCACTCCCAGCACAATCAGCTCTTCGCCCCATCGGCCGCCTATACCCAGCCACAACCTGTACCCTCAGCAGTTTTCACCTTCCATCTACAGCACTGTGGCTATGACCCCATATGGCCAGCGTGTACTTGATAACAACCAGCTTGTTGGGCCTGGCATTCCCAACATGGTGGCCAACCAACCGCAGCACCCATCCATACATGGCAGACTCTCCACACCAAGGAACTCCACCCGCCCTAGCCTGGATTCTGTACCCACACTTCCTGTGCAAAACAGGAAAGCCTACAGACAGTCTGACCTGCACACACCAGTTCTGTATGGATATGGCTACACCAGGAACCAGTCACACAGCCCAGAGTCCTATCGCAACCCCGGAATGTACATATGAGTACATTTTCATTAAACAACCATTAACTCTCCTTGTTCCTAATAGCATTTTAAAGGGTGATTTTACTGATTTTACACAATTTCTATTTAATTAAGTTGTCAAAAGAAATGCATAGTGGGTTTGAAACAGTTCTTTAGAGACTAATGTTTCTTTACAGCAGTGGTAAATGGAACACAGAAGAACGCTGATTATGGTAAAATAGTAGAAAATCTGAGCTAAATAACTTTTCTTTTGAGAAAAGTTTGTCTCACAATGACCTACATGTGCCCCTCAACCATTGATGAGTTTAATTTTAAGACCAAAAGCTTCTCAAACCACATTCAAAACCATGCGCATTCAAAACCATTTCATGGAACAGCTTTCTGTGAGGAGCTTTAAGAGGCAGACGTGTGGTTCCATTCACCACCGCTGTGAACATTTCTGACTCTGTGAGTTTCTCTAGAATGTCACATTTCTATGAATGTCTTTCTTTGAAGACTTCGTGGAATCCCCCTTTAACTCTTTGGCATCCTTCTTCTTGCATTTTGTCTCCTCTTTTTTGACTTGTAACTTGAAACAAGTGGAGGAACTGTGTGGAAAGTGCATATTTGTGCTAATATACACAGTATTTGTAGTTTATAGTGGTTTTTAAAATGTGTTAAGTGTTTGTAGTATAGGCTTAATCTGGGTGTGGGAAAATGAACCTAAAGAGTTCAATTAAACTGTTCTAAACGTTGTGCCATGTTTGTGTCAGTTCCTGACTTCAAGACAAATGTGGAAAAAGTCAGCAGTGCAGACTGAAGTAACATAAACAACTTTGCCTGGCCCCATTTAGTCTTGACCTGATCTTGTCTAGTTATAGTCTTGAACGTGACAGAGATGGTCCAGACCACAGCCCTGACATGCTGTATAATGACTGTTTTGTACTAATCTTTCAGTAAAACCCTGTAATAAAAATCCAGCAGGCTTACGTTCAGCCACTTAAAGGGAAACTTCACCCATATTTTCAAAATATCCACATAACTATTTTGAAACAAATCCATGGAGAGTGTGTGTGCCGCAAAAAATGTGTATATATCCAGGTACCCCTGGCCCTGCGTTCAAATAGGGATACTGGAAAGGGTTTATAAAAGAAATGTAAACAACTGGTACAGACTAACTGATTATATCCTTTATTCATTACTGCATCTTGAGACACCCCCATTTATTTCTATGTGGTCTAAGAGGGTTCTGGTAGACACACTGCAGGCTGTGCTTCACTTTCTCCAGCAATAAATCTTCTAATGTTTTTAGGAGCATCTCAAATTTTATTTTACCATAAATATTTGAACTTTTGACTGGAGGGACTAATGTAGTCAGCGGACTATTAAAAGCCTCCCTATGCACCCACACAATGCAACTCAAGACAGCCAGTTCTGTAGAAACTGCATCACACTTCAGAGAATTGCACTGCTGTCTTGCTCCTGTGTGAAGTTGATTGTGTCAACACTGGGCCTCAGGGGGTCAGCTGAGTGAAGATTTTGTTTCCTCTCAGCAAGAGACATACAAAAAAACACATCAACAGCATCATTTAAAACTGTCAGCAAGTGTCCATCTGTCCCTGAGGGTGGCTGTCCTGTAAGCTGAAAACTCAAATACTGTATATGCTCCCCCAGGCGGTATCTTTATAGCAGACATATGCCGCCACAGTAATCAGAACCAAAATCATAATCAGAAAACTTTACTGAGGAACTCCAAGAGTTTCCTCTTGGAGGAAACTGCTTATTTTATGACAGCACACACACAGAGACAGAGACAAGAACAATATAAAATATAAAGCCTAAATAAATCTAAATAAAAATCTGTAGAAAAATAAATAGTATGAAAAGTACAGTGAACACCTGCATTAATTTTTGTTATTTATCCATCACTGGGTATTTCTGTAAGTTTGGCCACGCTCTCGGGACCATGTCAGAGGTGTAATGATGTAACTATACCAGGAGAGGGCGCCAGAGGATGTGGGTGAGTTAGGTCTCGTTTGTTGACGTCTGTTAAATTGATGAATGTAGTTCACTTTAACCACGTGGTGAACGGTCAAACACTGATCATTCACTAATTAAACCAATTAAATAATTAATATGCACTAAGTGGACCTGTTCATAAACATATTTGCCACATTAATGCCGTGTAATAAGAATCGATTATTGCAGCAAACGTGATTGCATTAGTGAGAAGGTTAAACACCAAAACACTGTCCCTCTCTGTCTCTCTCACCCCTCTCATTTCCCCCCCACTTTCTCTCTCTCTTAACTATCTCACCATCTCTCTCTTGGTGTCTCCTTCTTTTACGCTCTTCTCTTTCTCTCTGTCTCTCTCATTTACTCTTTTTTTCTATTTGTCTCTCTCTCTTACGTCCACCTCTTCCTCCTCCTTTCTCCCTTTTACTCTCTTACACACACACTCTCTCTCTCTCTCTCTCGGTCTCTCTCTCTCTCTCTCTCTCTCTCTGTAATCTGTAGATTAAGATCTATCTCCTGCTTTAATCATTTCCTCGTGTTCTGGAGTCGGCGCGCGCTTCTGCTGCCAGATTTTTCTCTTAATCTTGCGCGTGAGTCCCCAAGTGTGTCTGCGCGCGGGTCAGGCGGAGCGCGCCCGGAGAGGACCAGAGAGTGAAGGAGAGTGAAAAGTGGTGAAGGAGAGTGAAGGAGAGTAAAGAAGAGTGAAGGAGAGTGAATGACGGGGACCCCACGCGCTAGGCGGATATGATCCGTGCGGGGCGCGGCGCGTGCGGGCGCGGGGAGGTCTCGGGGCTGCAGGAGCGGAGCCGCGCGAGCACGTGTTCGCCGGAGCGATGAGGGGCCGCGAGGTCCGGCGTGCTGAAGGAGAGCCGGGATCACTCTGAAGAGCAATGGCCAGAATCATTCTAGTGCTGTGGCTCGTGACGGAGCTCCGCGCGAGCGCCCAGCAAGTCCTGCGCATCGGTACGTCTTGACAAGTCTAGAACTGAGCAGTCTTAGAACTGTCTGGAACTGAGCAATCTTAGACCTGTCTAGAACTGAGCAGTCTTAGAACAGTCTAGAACTGAGCAATGTTAGGACAGTTAGTACAGATCTGAGCAGTGCCATTTTAGTGTAGTCTGGAACTGACCAGTGCCATTTTAGTGTAGTCTGGAAGTGACAAGTGTTAGTTTTGTATAGTCCAGAACTGACGGTGTTAGTTTTGTTGTAATCTAGAATTGACAAATATTTTGTTTTATTATTGTCTAGAACTGCAGTGTTAGTACAATCTTGAGCAGTTATAGTGTAGCCTAGAAATGACCAGTATTATTTTTAATGTAGTCTAGAACAGACTAGAACTGACCAGTGTTAGTAGTTTTAGTGCACTCAAGAATTGACAAGTGTTTGTTTTTGTATGGTCTAGAACTGGACAGTGACCAGAAGTGACCAGAGTTAGTTCTAGAACTGAAAAGTGTGGGTTTTAGTATAGTTTAAAAGTTTAAAACTGTAGTTTAAAACTGAGCAGTGTAGAACTGGTCAGAACTGACCACTGTTGTTAGTGCAGTCTAGAACAGACCAGTGTTTCTTTAGTCCAGATCTAGCCAGAATTGACCAGTAGTCTAGAACTGACCATTTCTCTAAATAATATCTCTAAACAAAAGCATATAAAAGAAACTAGAAATGAGTTCAATAATTGTAAACTATAATCTATAAATGTTAGACTGATTGAGTTTTCCTTCTTCCTCAGTGACACAGACATGCACTGATGACATTCTGTGATGGTGCTTTGGCAAAATACTTTTTATATTTTATTAGTTTGTATTGTTTTGTGTGTTTCTCTTATGATATCCAGAACCTGACTGTTAACTGCAGTGTGTGTCATGTACTGGAAGGTGTAAATGTGTACATTATTACTTTTTTGAAGCAGTGTGTGGGTTAGATTAATTTCATATTTTAAACATTGCGTGATGTCATGATTTTAGTGGAGGTCAGTTTTGATTTTTATGTCCTAATGATAAACTCTGGTCTCTGGACCAGCATTGTGTATTTGTTTACTGCGGAACGACTGTAATGTGTTTTTAGTGCGTCAATGCAGACAGAAGCCTGAGTTCATTTCCACAGTGCCAGTAGTTGCAGCGAGGCTGTTTATTTTATTCCGGGTGAAATGATGAGGTAAATTTCGTTTGCTACTCGTCCTCGGGGCAGAATGTCCGACCTCCATAATCTAATCTTAAATGTGGGTTGGTCACTAATCTAGGCCAAACTCTGTGGACTTATCTAAAGGCGGAGAATATGGCTTATTGACGGTGGAACAGGGACGGCCATTGCTGCTGGACTTAAGAAGCGTGCAGTAATCTATCCTTCACACTGTTAATCTTCCCAAATCATCTCTGTCCAGCTGAGGTCACCTAATCTGGATGGTTTTGTTCAGAAACGCCTGCTGAAGATTTAATCTCTCCCATATGCTGCTTTCACTCTACTGACCCTTCAGAATAGACCCCCCCAGGACCCCCGACTGGTAATAATGACCCACTCTCTATCTCTCTGTGTGTCTCTTTCTCTTCTTTCTCTCTTTTTTCCCTTTCTCTCTCTCTCTCTCTCTCTCTCTCTCTCTCTCAGAATCAGAATCAGAATGAGAATCAGAATCATTTATCTCTTCTCCTTCAATTTTGTTTATGGTTTTTTCTCTCCCCCTTTCTTTTTTCTTTCTCTGTCTTAGTCTCTCATTCTTACTCTCTTTTATCTGTGTGTCTCTTTCTCATCTGCTATCTTTGTTTCTTTTTACACCTCTCTCTCAGTCTTCACGTTAAAGTGAAAGTTAAGCAAAATATTCAAATTCCTTCCTCAATAGACCCCCAATTTAGTCAGTTTAGTCATTTAAAATGTTTCTTTCATTTTAGCACTGGGGCTAACATAGGGATGCACCGAATATTCGGCCACCAGATTTTTTTTAACCCGACCGAAACAGTGATGACGCAATCAACAACCACAACCTGCACACGCCAGATTGGATTAGTGTGAACATGTCTGCCGTGTGAGTGCATTTCGATATATCTAAGAAAGATATGCGGATGGCCGTTTGTAACGCGTGCAATGTGGAAATTTCTAGAGGGGGTGCAGCCACAAAGATTACCACAACGCCGGGATTCATTTATATAAAATCAAAACATCCCGATCACCATGCAGAGTATGAAGCACAGAAGAGGCAAGACCCTTCGGGCACACCTACTCCATCTGTGTTTTTGAAAAGGCAAGAACATTTTCCAGAGATTACAGTTAACATATGGGCTGTGCTAGTCTTTGTTTTAATACACTATTCTTTTTATACACCTACAGAGAATGTTGTTATATCTTTCAACAGTTTTTAAAAGCACTTGTTCTGAATGCACTATATTCATGCACTTCGTTCAGAATATTAAAATGCACTTAT
Source organism: Hemigrammopetersius urotaenia (assembly GCA_037974485.1). NCBI lineage: Eukaryota > Metazoa > Chordata > Actinopteri > Characiformes > Alestidae > Hemigrammopetersius > Hemigrammopetersius urotaenia. The sequence continues at coordinate 24,357,177 of JBBPDC010000001.1, forward strand.
GGAAAAAATGTTTTTTTATTTAAAATTTTATTTTATATTTTGCATTGTTTGAATGCTAAATAAATAATGTCATAGTTTTGTAACAGATTTATTCTTTTAATAATTTAATAATAATAATTTATTTCAGTGTTTTGGTTTTGGCTTTGGACCAAAAATAAATAAATTCGGTGCATCCCTAGAGAAGGGGAGAGCATGGGGTCTGGCTGGAGGCAAAGTGGGCGGAGCTATGTGTGTTTGTGGTATTGTGCTTGTTATACATACTCAAATATAGACCTGGATCCTGTGGCAGAACTGTGTGTGAGTGTTTGTGTGGGTGTGAGTGTATGTCCTGGCAGGTTTTTAGAGTAGTGTGTGAATGGACTTGCTGAACAGTGACATCATTGTCCACTAGTCCTTTACATGCACCCCCGCATAGCAGTGAATACACTTCCACAGGACTGACTCTCTCTCTCGTTCTCTCTCAGGGGCATCACCAGACCAGCAGCAGGGGACTTTTAACACCTCCAAGAGTCAAACTCCACTACCCACTTCTGCTCTAAAAATCATGAGAGACATTTAAATGCTTTTTAACATGAAGTATTCAATTCAATTCAATTCAATTCAATTTTATTTATATAGCGCTTTTAACAATGGTCATTATATTCAATATATTCACTTAAACTTATCTACCCTAAATGCCCAGTGACCCCCTTGAAAAGAACAAGTTAAGCAATATGGGCTTTAAAAACAGGCTTTTGATGTGATGCTTGTGTGGTCTTCATGTCCAGCTGCTTATAGGTCCTGCTGAGTTTATCCAGTTTATTTTCTCAAAATGCAGAGAGGCAGATGGTGCCTTTTGAGCCTCCAGAAGTAATATTTGAGGCATTTGTTTATGTTAGCACCCAATGGATGTGGCGAGTTCAGCTCCAGAATGGTTTACCCCAATGTTAGGGAGTTTTTCATTCTTGCTGCTGTGAAGAATCAGAGATATGAGGTGGATAAATCAGTGGATGGATGACATTTATAGCGTTACGGGTCACGTTTAGAACTACGATTTAATATCATTAATGCAGCGTCTGTCCAGGCACCAAGTGTTAGTAATGGGGCTGTATGAAGACAGGGTTGATTGTGGCAGTTTCCCCTCAGGCTCTGTCTCCCAGACCAAATTACCCATATCAGCCAAACTTACTCACAACACAAGTTCAGGTGGAGTTCACAAAATGCTGCTTTTTGTTGTTTGTACTTTCCCTTTAAGAATATAGATAGTAGATAGTGTGTGTTTCCTTTAATTATTTTTAAATCAAGTAATGCACCCTTCATTCAAAAATCTCTCACTTGTAATATGTGAGCATATTTACTGTACAAACCTTGTCAGTGAACTATGAGGGCAAAAAAATAAAAAATAAATAAAATAATCGTTCATTAATCGCAATTGAGTTAAAATGTTCAGTTAATCGAGATTTTGATTTTAGGCCAAATCGCCCAGCCCTATGTTAAACCTGTAATAAATTACTCAACCAAAGCTCAGTATTTAAAGAGCATTTCAATGGAACAAAAAATTTATTAATTTATATTTTATGATATATGAATCTATGACATCACTATAACGGTCACCAGTTCAAACACAACTAGTTATTTGCATTTATGACAACAGAAAGAGGACAAAGTTACATATAGAGCCTCAGAAGTTCCTCAGACCTTCTTCCAGGTCCACTGGCTGGAACCGTGTCACAAATTTAGAGCATGCTAACCTCACTAATACACTCGCTGAGACCAAATTAGTCCGTGTGAAATATTCACAGGACAACATTTAAAGGAAATAAATCATCTTCACACTAATAAAACCTTGCGCTATCTTTCCTCCGCTGTAAGACACGGTGAATTGGAGCCATTTATTATGGTGTGCAGTACTGTGGGCTTCATGTGGGTGTGTCTGTGGACCATACAGCAGATACATGAATTTCACCTTACAATGTACAGGTGAAGCAATAATCTAACACGGCCAAAGACTTAAATGCTTTATTTTAACCAAACTTAGTGAAATTAAACACAAATACATGTCAGATATTTGGACTTTAAATATACGATCCACCCTGTGGCTGTTGTCCAACCACATAAATGGCTTCTGGCTAGAATGCTGCATGCCTCCCATCGCACAGAAGGCCCAGGGCTGGCTTTGCTTCTCAGCTGCATAAAAAATGAACTTTCTGGAACTGGAAATAGCAAAAAATAATTATTGGCCGCACATCTGACTGCACTTTATAAATATTTCCTCACAGACCTCAAAATGAAAGTAGTTCAGGTGCATGTGCACATGTGCACATACTCTGTATGTGTGTGGAATGTACTCACCCATATCTTAAATGTCTTCCTTTCCTAAATTGATCAGCTTCTTACTGAGAAACTGGGGCTTCTGATGCCTCACCATCAGAGAAAAATACGGTGCAGAACAACTACAGAGAATGGGATGTCTGTTTATTTTTGTGATTAGAAGATTACAGATGGAGATAAAAAGAATGGTTCTGATTGGTCCTAGATGGGGTAAAAACCAACATGGAGTGTTATAGTTGGTCCTAGATGGAGGAAATAGATGGCTTCTTGTAAAGATATCCATAAAAAGGGGTTTGATCAATCCCTTATTAGATGAATACTCGTATGAAGTATTTTAAGGGTTGGGGATACACCAATGTAAAGACAACATCCTGTTGGGGCTAAAAAAAAAAAAAAAAATTAAAAACATATAATAAATGCCAATAATATATGCTGATATTATATTGTGGACCCCTAGTTTTGATTGGTCAGACTTATCCCCCCTGGATTATTCCCACAGAGAGTTGTGATTGTTTCTGTGAAGGTTGCACTGGGTGGTGAAGGCCTCATCAGCAGTGTTTACTAGCCGGGAGCATCTGTTTGAAATAGCCCACTGAGAGACTGTGCAGACATCACAACGTCTCCTCACTCTAGCTGTGCTGGTCAGCACAGTGGGGGCTGAAGAAAAGGGCTGTTGACAATCAGCATCCTGACGAGACCTCCTTTCTCCCCCTTACACCCCTCTCCTTTTAAATCACTCACACCCCCCCTCAAAGTGTTCCACAAATCGGCGCCTTCACAGAATGCTGGATGAGCTGCTGCTGCTTCAGGGATGATTGATTCAGGAACAGGTGGTAAATCAGTGGGTGGTGTAGAGAAACGCAGTGGCTGATTTGCTGGAAAAAAGTTTGATGTAATAAACAGTCAAACGCAGACTGAAGCACAAGAATCAAGACTGTAAATCTTGTTTTGAATGTCCAAATGTTTGTAGACATTGTTGACCTTATTCTCCAGTGTTTCTTCTGGTATAAATAGGGAAAGTTTATTACTTCTTTGCTGAAGCCTCTACTCTTTTGAGAAGGCTAGGTGTCAGTACATTACTATGGGGATTTGCTTGCAGCCCAAGAGCACTGGTACTGATGTTGGAACTTTGGATTTGATTGCATTTAGCCCCAAAAGCCTTGGTGAGGTCAGGTACTGATGCTGGAGAACTAGTTCTGGATCATACCACTCCAAAGAACTCCACAGCTCAATGCTGGGGGTCTTTATACACTTCTAAGCCACAGGCACGGTGACCGTAAGTTCAAGCGCAGGCGATCCAGAGCCTGTTTTATTGATTGGTGCTTTTCTCTGGAAAAAAGAAGGTGCCTTTGCTTAGTCATCTGGATATTGGTGAATTGTATATGGGGATGATGTAATTAGGAGAAAATGAAGTCATGGCTGTCTTGCAGGTCTTCAAATATTGGTAATGTTAACTGAAGAAATTGCCACAGTGATCTGGTTTGAGGTCTGTATTTTCGTGTTGTATTTTTACAGAGTGTGTGCAGTTTTTGTAGGCTGATTATCATGTGCGGTCATTGTAAAGTGGATTACTGGGAGACAGGAGACAAATGAGATCATGATTGTCACAGAAAATCTGTGATGTGATCGGTCATGTCCTGGCATACTTTAAAAACAATCAGTGTGCTGTGGTATCTGGAAGGACAGCTGAACCCCTGATATAATCCAACGCCTGAGTGCCCCTGTCTGCTCTGTGGTACATTTCTGTACCGTTTCCTCAGTTTCTTGTGTGCTGTATTTTCTACTAAGCATCTGAAAAACATTGTCGATGTGATTCTGGAAGGACCATTGTTGAATGTGGTATAAAACTAGGGACTCCAACTTGTAAAATTCAAAAGGGAGAAGTTGATATTTAATAAATAATAAAAAATTATATAATAAAGAAGAGAAAAGGTGTTCATTCAGTTCACCTATTCATTTTAAGCAGGGGAAATAAAATCGTAGAGTAGCACCTGCAGATCGGGGAATGATCCCAGGACCCTGTGTAGATTTAATCCAATTTGCATAATGATGTATTTGCATATTGCATGAGGACCATACAGCCTACTTGCGTTCCCCCTTGAACATAACTTTACCTCTGTAATTCAATATCTCACACAAACATACTAAAATCAACACAGAATTTTGAATCTTTGCTTTTAGTAGCTAATAAGTTAATGATAAAAACAAATTAGGTCTCAGGGCTTCGAGCACTGCTCGCCTTGAGCCTCCGCCGCTCAAAAGAAGAGGGAAACATGCGTCAAGACTCTTCT
>JBBPDC010000001.1:24368545-24381898 GCA_037974485.1 Hemigrammopetersius urotaenia
TTGTGGACTTCTTAAGCACTGATGTACGTCGCTCTGGATAAGAGCGTCAGCTAAATGCCGTAAATGTAAATGTAAAATGTGAAATATTCAAAATGTGCAATACTAAAATGTGCAGGTACTTGTATTTTAAAAAAATCCTTTGTAGATAACCCTCTTGTACAGTGATACTTCTATCTTTATATATCTTTATATTTGATATACTGCTAGTAGACTGCTCTATTCTCTGTTTTATTTTTCCTGTCAAACTGGGGTGTTCTGCAAATTGGGTATGGTGTTTAGAGAAAAGGAGCCCTTTTTTCACAATTTTGTGTAAAAAAAAAAGCTGTTATAGGACAAATGTCCTATTTTTTTTACTAGACCTCATGTCTCTCTCTCTGTCTCTCACTCGCTCACATATATCACATATATATATGTGTGTGTGTGTGTGTGTGTGTGTGTGTGTGTGTATAGCCCAATTTTAGAATCTCCTTGCGCGGACGGTGACGTAATCTGTGATTCTGGAGACACGCAGAGAGCGCCCCCTGCCGGTCTGGCTGGGGGAGGAAGGCAGGAAGAGGGAGCGGCTGCACGAGACACAGACCAGAGAGAAAGCGAGAGAGGTCTGATTGTGTGTTTATTTTGATCTCTCCGATCTTTGGATCTGTATAACTGGGATAAAGAGCTTCATCACCACCATCATCTTCATTATCATCTCCTTCATCACCGTCTTCATCATCGTCCTCCTCCCGCGTGACTCATCGTGATGTGAGCAGCAGCAGCAGCGCGAGGAGGAGGAGGAGGTGATGTGAGCGCGCGCCATGGCCGAGGCGGACGCAGCGGACAGCGGTTTGGAGCCTCCGGGCCTCGTGCCCCAGGTCCCGATGGTCTCGGCGGTCCCAGTGCCTCCCTCGCCGTCCCTCGCGCTCTCGTTCGAGGACTCGGAGTGTAAGATCTGTTACAATTACTTCGACCTGGACCGGCGCGCGCCTAAGCTGCTCGAGTGCCTCCACACGTTCTGCGCCGAGTGCCTGCACGCGCTGCACCTGCGCGAGGAGCGGCCGTGGCGCGTCACGTGCCCCGTGTGCCGCCACCGGACGCGCGTGCCAGACTGCCGCATCCGCGCGCTGCCCTGCAACACAAAGGCGGCCGCGCGCTTCCCGCTGTGCGCGCGCGCCGACCCGCTGCCCCAAGACGCGCTCCCGCCGCACCCGCCCCCGCTGCATCCGGCGCTCGCGGCGCTGCGGCGCGACGAGCAGAGCGCGAGCATCAGCGCCAGCGCGGCGACAAGCACGAGCGCGGGAACCAGCGTGGGCGCGGGCGCGGGCGCGAGCACGCCCTCCTCGGCCACCACGCTTTCCAGAGACTCCGTGTCCGTCTCAGTCTCCGTCTCGCGCCCCGGCTGCAAGAGGCTCGCACTCGCCGCGGGCTGCGCGTGCGTCGTCTTCTGCTTTCTCGCCATGCTCGTGCTGCTTTTCGTGGGGCTCGTGTTCGTGCACGGACACGGAGGAGGGGGAGGCGGAGGCGGGGCCGCGTCATCGTCCGCCGGTCCCGTGTGTCTGTCCGTCGCCAGTGTGCTCGCGATGGTCGCCGTGGTGGTCACGTGGCTCCTCTGCTGGCTGAAGTATAGGCCGGAGCGCGAGGCTGGAGCAGGACGCGCCTCGGCCACGAGCACGGGAAGCAGGAGGAGCGCGTGAAGGAGAGAGAGACCTTTACAGTGTTAAGGACTCAGACCTACTGAGGTTTTACTGTGTGTGTGTGTGTGTGTGTGTGGTGCTGAATTTACCTTCATAGTTCCTTCCACTCAAACCTATATTTAAAGAAGTCCACCCCTTCCAAAAATCTCCCATAATGACGTGTTTTACAGAGAAACAGAGGGTTTGGTGTGAAACACTCTGTTCTAGAGAAACTCACTGGGTTGGAATTGTTCACAGCGGTGTGAATGGAACCAGACGTTTGCCTCTAAAAGCTCCTCACAGAAAGTTATTCCATGAAAGAGTTATGATACTCTGTCTGATGCCTGAAATGTTTTTTGATTAATCTTTTGGTCCTAAAACTAAACCCTTTCATGGTGGAGATGTACATGCAGGGCATTGTGATGCCAAATACCCTGCCCCGCCCCAACCAAATTTGCCATCACCAGTGTTCGATATAAACACTCAGAAGACATGTACAGCTTCACTTTCCATTCATCGCCAATGCAAAAAAAAAAACAAAAAAAAACAGTCGCTAAATTCTAGAAAAAAAATTGTCTAAGCGTCTGAAGAATCGGTGGAGTTTTCCTTTAACACAACAGTGATTTTATCCACCTCGCCCCAAAATCCACCCAAATGAAGTGTTTAAGTTGTAAAGAGAGGGTTTTGTGTGGGTTTGGTATGAAACGTTTGATTCTGGAGAAATTCACAGAGTCAGAATTGTTCACAGTGGTGGTGAATGGAACCAGACATCAGCCTCTAAACACTCCCTCACAGAAAGTTATTATAAAATGTGCTGTCTGATGCCTGAGATGTTGTTTTACAAGGGTTTAGAGAAGCTGCTGCTGATGAAACTAAACCTTTTCATGGTGAAGGTGTAGATGCAGGACACCATGAGTCAAAATAGTACCAGAAGAACACTTTAGTTTAGATTTTCCACTCTTTTACCATTAACTTTCCACAGGTTCACTGGGGGTTGATACTATATTAAAAAAAACGTCTGGTCCCATTCATCACCTGTGCAAAACAGTATATTTCCCAAGAACTTTACACCAAGCTTTAATTAAGCATCTCAGAAATGTTGAAGAAGAGGTTCCTTTAACATGCCAGTTGTTTTGTATTGTGTGTGTGTGGTGCTGAATTTACCTTTACAGTCCTTGCAACTGACAGATATTTAAAGGGGAAGTCCACCCCTTCTCAGAATCCCCCATAATGAAGTGTTGAAGGTGTAAACACAGGCGTTCAGAGTAGGTTTGGTGTGGTTTCTAGAGAAACTCACAAAGACAAAGTTGTTCACGGTGGTGGTTGATGGAACCAGACATCTGCCCCTAAAAGCTCTTTCCCAGAAATGTATTCCATGAAATAGTTTTGATGCTCAGTCTGATGCATGAGACGTTCATTTTACCAGAGTTTTGAGAAGCTTTTGGTCCTAAAACTAAACCCATCATGCTGGAGGGATACACGAAGGAGACAAAATAGAAGAAAACTGATTTTCAGGATTGCCACTATTTTACCACATGTGTGGTTTCACTAGTCGTCTATACTAAATAAAAAGGCTTTTGTGTTGGAGACGTCTGGTTCCATTCATTACCAGTGCAGGAAAAAAATTGGTTGGTAAATTTCTCAACTATTTCATGCCAAATCCGTTTAAGCGTCTGAGAAATGTTGAAGAATCGGTGGAGTTTCCCTTTAATACAACAGTGTCTTTATTGTGTGAGTGTGTGTGTGTTTCCACAGTAAATCTCTACTGCTGAATCTTTTACAGTGTTTTAGGACTCAATTTACAGTTGATATGTATGTATGTGATTGTTGTATGTGTTGAGATTCCGTGTGTGTGTGTGTGTGTGTATGTATGTGTGTATGTTGCTGTATGGTATTTTGAGACTGTAACTTTTCCCTCAAGTTACTGAGTTGTGGGCGGAGCAATAGCTTTATAGCTTGACATCACTTCCTGTGCTCCTCCTTCTCCTCATCGGCGCTATGCAGAACCTCCACCGCTGACAATCTACTCTCTTTTATACACTCTCTCACACACACACACACACACACACACACACACACACACACACACACTAACACCCACACACACAGCTGTCCGTGCTTTTGTGCAAATCTGTGTAAAGCGTTAATCATGTAGTCGCTCATATATGAGCCAGTGGTTTCCCAGCACCCCCTGCAGAACTGAGTTGCTCCTCTTTTACCAAAACTTACCAAAACAATCTCAGTAACAGTAATGTTCCAGAAATGAATTGTTTTTAAAGAAAATTTCAGATCACAGCAACAAAATATATTCCGCCTGGGGCCTAATTCATGGAACAAAAATCTTTTTAAATGTATCTTTTTTTAAAGTTAAACCAAAGTTGCTACAGTAGCTAACAATGAATGAAACACCTAGTTAGTTAGCATGATTTGGTGATTCACTATTAGTGACACTAGCATTTTTCTCACAAAAACAATTCTGATACATTCTTCAAAAACAGTACCTGTTAGAATTTATAATTTAATTCATAGCTATTCTCTTGATAAAAAATGTAAGACCTGTTTTTTATTGGTATTCTGTTTTAGCTTCATGCTAATTTTAGACTGGAAAAGTAAGCCTATAAACAGACATATTCAAGGAATATTTGTTATTTTTGGTGAGAACAACAACATCCTTAATGTTTTTGGCATATTGTCAACTGGTGGATCTAATTATTTGCAGCACTAGCAATGTTCTTCAAGAAGAAAAGCTCAGATAAAAAATAAAAGTTATACAGTATATCCTTTGTACTTTTGTCTTAGGAACAAGTCTAAGAACAAGAGCTTTTCCAAAATATGTTCTTAAACTTTTAATTTTATCTATTTTAATTTTTTTTAATTTAATTTTTAATTTCTTTATTTTCATTTATTTTCTTAAACTTCATGCTAATCTTTAACTTAATATGCTTGTAAATGTCTAAAAAGAGGATATTTTGATAACTGCAGTATCCTTAAAAAGTTGAATAGTGAATAAAAAATGAATCATAGCAATTAGCTACCAATTATCATGATTTTTTGCACATTTGCTGACTGGTGGACCTCTAAGCTTCATTCATTATTAGCAGCACTAGCATTTTTGGTCGGACAGTTCTTTTAAACTTAGATACAACGTTCCTCTTCAAAAACATACTATAGAATAAGTGTTTAAAAAGTTAGTTGTACTGTAGTTTTGAAGATAATATAGACAAGTCTTTAAAACTTGATTTAACAAAATTTGACTTTCTTAACCCTTTTCTGCAATTCTCTGAGTGGTGATTTCTTCAGCATGGAAGGGAAATCCATAACAGAGTTAAATAGAGTTTTATGGCTTCTGTGCATGGGTGCCAGAAGCATTTTTAATGTGGGGGGCTTAGCGCTCTACATCTTAGCTGTAGTCTGGGAGGAAAAACGTGTGTAAGTGTGTGTGTGTGTGGTGGGGGTGAAACAAATGGATTATGCTACATGCTTCTGTGAAAAAGGTTTAGAGTTTAGAGAATTTTTGAGATTAAAGCTAGCTAGCTAGTTAAGCTAACTGATAACCAGCAAATAGGAAAAATGCTTGTTCTTGTTTTGATTGGCTATTTCATGAAGCATTTGTAATTTTTTGCCTGTGGACCCTGGACAATTAACAGGGTGTGGTCTCTGACGCTGGACAGTTAACAGGGTGTGGTCCCAGACCCGGGACAGTTAACAGGGTGTGGTCTCAGACCCTGGACAGTGAACAGGGTGTGGTCTTAGACCCTGGATGGTTAACAGGGCGTGATCTCGGACCCTGGACAGTTAACAGTTTTGGATATCAGGGTGTGGTTTCGGTGCCCATTTAGTTAGAGGGGTTCAGATTCAGAGTTCAGTTTGAATCAGCCTCACTTGAACTGGCTTACATTAGCACTTCTGAATCACCTTAGCTAGATCAGGTGGACTGGAGCTGAACTGCGCTGGGGAGTTGGTGGCCACTGGCCTAAAAATTTTACTTTATCATTAAATGCTAATTAAAAGCCTTGTAGGTCTGATGAATTATTCACAAATGCTCTCAGGCTATTGGAGTTTCATTTTAAAAACTTCAGGACAAAGCAAATGCTGACAGTTCTGGGGCCCGGGTCTAATGAGAATTCAGTGATTAGCTGAGGTGATCTCTCTCTTTCTCTGTGTCCGGAAAACTGTAAAATAAGGGGCATAAGTTTAATGACAGCTTTTCTTAAAACCTTCACTGATATAATATTCTTTTTAGGTGCAAATATTCGAGAGCAGCTTGAGTAAATAAAAAAAAGGATAACTAAAAATGTTTTTATTTAAGCACATAAATTATACTCCAAATCCATCAAAATATTGTCAGTCAATTCCAACTGTGGGGCATCTGCTTCAGTGATAAGGCCCTATACTGGACTGTGTTGATTTGGACTGTGAGCATGGTGATGGGACAGCTACTGTGTGCCTTATCCTCATACCATTTTTAATGAACTGATTGTGAAAGTGGAACTACCAAGCTCAGCAAGCTAAATACTGTGGAATACTTGGAAGCTCCAGAGAGGGTGGTCTCAGGGAGAGAAGTCCATTCCAGGGTGCAGGTTGTTCCTTGCAGTGTATGAGTGAAAAGTATGTTTGAGTCCCAAGAGGGACGCTGATGGGATGGTGACTCATCTGAGCCAGGTAGTCCTGTCGCCAAGACTGCTCTGAGTTTGAATCATAATTGTCACATTTGGTAAATGCAGAGACCATTTTTCCTTTTTTAGGTATTTAATATTTTTTAACTGTTTGAAGCTGTTCTATTGTGTGAACACTTTATGGCGAACGGACCAACAGAAATGCTTCAGAATTGCATGAAATAGTGTGTGTGTGTGTGTGTGTGTGTGTGTGTGTGTGTGTGTGTGTGTGTATTATGAGGCCTATACGGAAGCCTCTACTTGTTCATGCAATTATCATGCCTTTAGCTTGATAGCAAACATAATTAACTTGCTTGATTAACAGTTTTGAGAAGCCTACTATTAGATTACACTTTCTAGTGAACACTGAAGCTTCCCTAGATAGACTGACTAATGGTGCTCTAGTTGACTGTTAGTTTCCACTGCCCCTATTAAACTGGCATAGCTAACTTGGTTGACTAGCAATGGTGGCGTATTGCTATCTTACCAGTATTGAAGGTAACTTGTCTCACTTGGCTGCTAACAATGTTGATCTCCAGACCAATACAGAAGCTAAAGTCTAAATCGGCTGCTCAGTGTTGATCTATTGCTGTCTTACCAGTACTGAAGATAACCTTGCTAACTTGGCTGCTAACAATGTTGATATCCAGACGAATACAGAAGCTCACATGACTAAGATGGTTGACTGGCTATCTTGATCTACGGATAGCCCTATGCTAGTTCTGAAGCTAACATAGCTAACACAGCTGCCAAATTATGCTAATCTTCCATTTAGACGATCAGATTATCAGATTATTTTATCTTCTATCTTCTCTTTTCCAGTACAGAAGCTAAGAAAGCCAACTTGGTTGTCAACGTTGTGGATTTCCAGACCCATTCTGAAGCTAATATGTCTAAACTGGCTGCTAACAGTGTTCTCTAGACCAATAATATCTAATATGGTTGAGCTGTCTGCCAAATGAGTCTCCAGACTCTACTAAAGTTATCATGGCAAAAATGCAATGTGTGTATTTGAATGCTTGGTGGTGAGGAAAAAGTCATTCCAATGAGCTAAATGAGATTTCTGGTCATAGAACCTAAAATTTTAAACACTTTTTCTAGAGCTTTGAGTTTGTTAGCATTCCTGGGAAGAACACTGCCTTTTTTCTTTTCCACAATCATATTAAATGCTGTAAAAATGCTTCTGGACCTAAAAAAGGACAGCAATAATTTAACCAATGTCCCAAGAAAACAGAAATAACCTCCTGAAGAGAGAAAGAGAAGAGAGAGAAATCACATGTGATATATTTTAAAAGAACAGCACAAATTGACACCCAAAACACGGTCAAGTTGGTATTAAAGTGAACATCTGCAAACTATAAATAAAAGAACACTGTTTTTTGAAAATGTTTATTTTTTATGCTGTCTGGCCCATAGTTACTTTGTCTGAAGTTTTCCACGCTGTGTGATGTAGAAGGAGTGCATGACGCTCACTCAAATACTCTCACTCATTCACTCACTCAAATTGACCCTGGCACCATTCCTATAAACCTAACGTCCAATGCTGTCTGACTGATATTGTACAGGGCCCAACTGTAGGCTGGCACACATATTCCTTATATACTCTGCCTTACTGTCTATTTCTTAGAGATTAGACTGTGTGTGTGTTTTTACTCTTTCTGACCCGGTCATCATTGTGAAACATGCCTGACTTGTATTTGCACATTGAAATGGTTTGTTCTGTTTATAGACATGAACACATGTTTCAGTAGATGATTAAAAAAAACTGAAGAGATGTATGTGGCTGTTGTTTATTATTTATTAAAAACTAACTAAAATGAGGTTGAAACAGATTTTCTCCTTCTATTAATATTCCTTTATATTTTTAATGTATAATTAGATTTATTACACTTTCTGATGGTGCTAATCTTTTGTGTAACAAATTTCCCAGTTTTTTTATTTTATCACATTTTATGTGTTAAATAGGACTGGACACATTAATGCATTGTTTATTTAACGCCAACAGTTATTTTATCGCGTCTTAAGGTATTTTTTTTATTCTTGTATTTTGAAAGTTAGTTGCTTTTTGTGCTCTGCATCTCGGTTTTGGGGGGGGGTCAGGCATCCCATTACCCTAACAGGGACTTTAATCTTTAATGAACTGCATAGACTCTAATATTGAGATGGTCCTCTTTGCAGCTGCTATAATGGTTCCGCCCCTCATGCTCTGGACTCTGAGGGTAAATAGTTTTTCTAGATGGTTTTATATTTAATTTGATTACATTATTGTTTAAGTTGAGATTTTGAAGAACTATTCGAACTGCAGCTTCGTAACTGTGTTAAAGGGAACACTGCTGTTAAAAAGCTCTTTATTAGTTTAAAGTGTTTGCAAACCAAATGTTATAGCACTTTTGTTCATATAGCAAAACTTTAAAAATAAAAGTGCTCAGTACACTTCTTTTGAATTAATTATTTAATTGATCGCATAACGATGAGATTAATCGCAAATTTGTTTATAAACATGTAATCCTTGCCCAGCGTTAGTTTTTTTCTCATCAGGCCACAATTTGAAATAGTGCTAGTGGACAGACAGAATAGTGACGGTGCTTATCAACATTTACATTTACATTTACGGCATTTATCAGACGCTTTTATCCAAAGCGACTTCCATTCCCTACCTACAGGGGACAGTCTCCCTGGAGCAACTCAGGGTTAAGGGTCTTGCTGAGGAACCCAGTGGCGGTGTGCTGAAGGTAGGATTCGAACCCATGACCTCTTGGTCTAGAGGCGAGTATCCTATCCACTACGCCGCCACCACCACCCTATTACTATCAACTATTAATTATTTTTTATTTGCAAGAATAAAGAATTTGTATACGATACAAATCAAATTATTATACTGATTTATAACAATAAATAAGATCGATTTACTGTCTCAACAGTTTGATCACATTTTTTGTTTCATTTTTTTCCCCCAGACATTCAGGGACAAACATCAGGATAAAATTAAATGATGATTAATCAACTCCTCTAGTGGAGTCTATCCAGTTTCTTTCATTCATTATGCCTTCTTTCTTTCTTTCTTTCTTTCTTTCTTTCTTTCTTTCTTTCTTTCTTACATTCTAGGGAGAGATAGAGACAGGGGGAGGCTGTGAGGTGCAGCACAAAGTATTTTGCAGAATAATCAGAATCAGAAAACATTGATCCTGGAGAAAACTACTTATACCATGGACACAAATGCTGGGTATAAATACTGTATATAAGTAACTTACTGTTAAGTGAATGACTAATAACAGATGATAGGTAGGAGTCTGTTATTGCACACAGTAGAGATCAGCAGTATATAATTATACTGACAGAAGTAATGATATTCACATCATAAGACTGTTGTACATAATTAGATATTGTACATAATGAACTGATAAAGCACCCTTACAGAAAACTTCACATGGTAGGCCTATTGCACATGAGACTGTACATCATGATAATGTTCTAGCACCAGATAAAAACGTTTCACAGTATTGCACATGGTAGAAACTTAAAACAACAAGGAGCCAGAATAAACACTCACCATATTTACAAGTATTAAACACAATTATAAATATAAAAACCAACCTGCAGGGGGAGCGATTCACCAGAAGAAAACGGCTGCAAGTCCTACATCAGGGGTAGGCAAGCACAGTTTAATGGGACCGGGAGTTGCCTACCCCGCCTGTTTCAAGTTGGAACACAAACACACACATACACTATACAGTACACACAAACTTATTGTCATTATCGGTGGGTTCTGTGCTGGAGTTTTGCAGCTTTCGGTCTGCTGGAATTATGGGCTCTCCACCACCTCACACCTTATATTATTATTATGATTATTATTATTATCATAATAATAATAATAATAATAATAATAATAATAATAATAATTATTATTATTATTATTATTATTATTATCATTATTATTATCATTATTATTATTATTATTATTATTATTATTTTGTAACCTTGTTGACCCCTGTTGGAACCTTGCTATATGATATTGACAAGAACAGGTTATAAACGTCAATGCAGATGTCATATCATGCAATGTAACGACAGATTATTTTTATTAGTGTAACAGTGTGATGTTACTGTTACTGGTAATGATCATGAAAGACACTATAATGCTATGGCAGTACATATATATATATATGTGTGTGTGTGTGTGTGTGTGTATAATATATATAATGGAAATGGGGTAGTGTTTGGATTCTCTGCCTGCCCTCTAGTCCAGAATATATTTTATTAAGGGACAGTTGATGAATCTAACTTTATCTAAAGTAGTCATTTACAAAGACCCTCTCTCACGTTCTGCACTCCACCCTCAGCCATGTCGACAAGAAATATGGTAACTATTTTGACCCCCTTTGATTTTTTAACAAGCTGAGGGAACTGGCCCGTGTGCCTGGGTGCTCAACTTCCTCACAGGCAGGCCTCAGGTGGTGAGAGTTGTTGGTGTCACGGTCGCCTCGCCTTCCCCTGTTAGACATGTCCATGTCTGGCTTGCACAATATGCTCTTTTGAGATGTAAATTTGCCCAACATGATGTAGATAAGAATTTCACTTCTCTTCTACCTTACCCTTGCACAGTTTTTTGTTTCTGTCTATATATATCTCCTTATTACGCAGAATATTTTTCTTGTTTTATTCTTTTGTTACATCATTATTATTTATAATATTTGTTATATTGTCTTTTCTTTTCCTATCTCTAACTAAATCCTTTGGTGTGATTTGGGGTACATTTCACTGCACTTTGTACTTTTATAACTATGTATGTGAAAAATGAAGAATCTTGAATCTAGAAATAATAAAGAATCTGGAGTGCACACCTTCACGCACTCACACCGCTGAAAGCACAGCTCGAGAATGTCTGTCAGAGCACCGTGGTTACAGTCCATGTTCATAGGACTTTTTAAGACGTTTACGTTTATGGCATTTAGCAGACATTTTAAGACACCTCTACTATGAGGCTGGCTAACCTCATAATTACCTGCGCTCTCTTTCGCACTTTGTATTTGACTGTTCAAATCCTCTGTCCCTGTTTGGGTCATGTCTGCCTTGCTGCTCAGGACCACGTGGCCAGCCCCTACTGCATGTGGATATCTCCTTTGTCTGCTGCCCTGGACCGTCTGCACATGTGGTTTGCAGGCCTCTCTCTTCAAGAGGGTGTGTATCACCCTTGCTGTCAGCTTCATGATGAGACCTTGATTGGTGTCACTTGTAGCTGCCCCTCCTGTGAGATATGACAGCCTTGCCTGTGTAGGCCTCTCTCATTAGGAGTTTGTGGCTTGTAAGTGTCCAACGTGAAGGCCTTGGCCCATCTGAACCCTGTATGTGTTGATGTAAGGGTCTTTGCCTGTCTGAAATATGTATTAGGGGGGTTGAATTAACACATTAATTTTGATCAATTAATCACAGAAAAAAATGAGTGCTGAATAGTTGCATGCTGTGGGGTTCTTTAATCCGGTCAAAATGAAATCCTTTGTTTTCAGTGTGTCAATCAAAGCAAAAGCTGATTCTGATACCACACACATCCCACACCCCCACAGCAAACCCCCAAGTTCCAATTAAAAGACAAATGGTGCTGAGACAAAGAGGAACATTACTGTTGACTCTTTTTTCTTTTTGCCATCTTTTTGCCTGAACAAGATCTGCATTAAAATCTGACTGGACTGAGCAGTTTTTACGTAATGAAGCCTTCTTCAAACATGGAGAAGGACATATTCCATTGATTTAATAAAAATCAATAGAGTGTAGATTTTCAATACAATATTATATCAATACAGGGGTGCCAAGTATTGATCTTTAACATTATCCTTTGTAAAATGTATTTAATCTAATTTGTTCTGGGACAGTCCACAAGATATCATAAGACCCTCTTTGGAAAGAGCAGCAGAGAGTCCTGCCTGTCTGCCTTCGAGTGGAAGAATCACAATAATATTATATTGTGACCAAAAGATCATGACAGTATTGTCAAAGTGTCTCCATAGCGATTTCCACCCCCTAGTATCAGTTGTCTTTCAGAATAATCTTCCGGTCAGTAAACTGTAAATCTCATTTTTTTTAATGATGATGATTTGATGCATTTTTGACAAAAAGAAAAAGAAATATGGCATAACGAGTCTTTTGAAGCTGTAACCAGTTTTACACAGTAACATTTGATTTACCTTTGATTTTGGAATTTTCACATTCTTTATGATCTTACTGCATCTCCCTGAGATCCCAAGACGGCTAAGCACCTCTGAGTTACCCTTGAACAAGGTACCGTCCCACACACTGCTCCTCGGGCGACGTGTTCCTGACTGCCCACTGCTTCACTTGGTGAATGGGTTAAATGCAGAGAAAGAATTTCACACTGTGTGCTCTGGTGTGTTCACGTATCACAGAATGGACACTTTCACTTATCTTCTAATCTGGTTTACCACTCCTGTGGTTTGGTACCTCTCATACACCTCTTCTACCAACAGGGAGTGAGTTCCATTCTAACCTGAAGAGCTGGTTTCCAGCTTGGTTTTACAGCTCTTCCCATATTACCATTGATGGGGAGTTCTATAGTTCAGAGAGTGAGCAGAACACAACAGTGTAGAGCACAATGGAAAATTACAAATCTTTAGAGGAACATCTGTTGTTCTGCAAAAGAAACATTGTGTTTTTTTTGGTCATCTCCTGGGCTTCAGGAAAAAGCTGTGTGCATTAATAATGCATCAAGAATCGGTTCCCTATTGGCAGAAAAGGGATATCAGTGGTTCCTCATGTTCTAGGAAAGTTTCTAATTTTGGAAGTATAGCTCTGTATTAGTGGATCTACATATCCAGATGGTCTCTTGGGCCTCCAAGGGTAAAGATAAAGACTGAACTACTGATCACCAAATGTAAAGGTTTTTGTATTTTCTTTTGTTACCTCTCATGTTTTCCTAATACACTGAAGTGCTTCTGAGCTAATAAGATCAGGGAATACATCTGGCAGCTCAGATGTATTCCCTGATCTTAAAAACGCTACTATGCATATGAAACAAGACCCTGGAGGTTTGAGGC
>JBBPDC010000001.1:24390564-24404956 GCA_037974485.1 Hemigrammopetersius urotaenia
TGGATTTTTGCCGATAACCGATAGTTCCGGGAATCAACTATCGGTGCCGATTAATCAGCAAAACCGATACATCGGTCAACCTCTAGTAATAACACAAAGAGAAAAGATTGAAGGCGACTCTTGAATTCTGAAATAGAAGAAGTATCTCTTAAGTTTTTGGGCAAAGAATTCTGTAATTTGGGTGCAGCAACAATGACGGCTCTACCTCCCATAGAGGATAGTCTGTGAACCAGAGTCATGTGTCTTACCTGTGTGGACATCGATCATGAAGTGGCCCTGCTGGTTTCCCGATCTGATGCTGTAGTAGATGTCGGCGTTGGTGCCGATGTCCTTACTGGCGGCGTAAACGCGCAGAACCTCTGTTGCTACGGCAATATCCTCTGGAAGAGTGGCCAGGTAGTCGCGCCTCTCAAAGACGGGCGGGTTGTCATTGATGTCCATCACGGTGATGGTTAGGTTGGTAAGCGAGGAGAGACGCAGAGGGACACCCTGGTCGGATGCACGGACCACAATAACATACGAGGATTGGATCTCACGATCCAACGGACGCTCCAGAACAACCACCCCTGAGGACTTATCGATGGAGAAAAAACCATCTGCAGAATCCACCAGGGAGTACACAACCTTCCGGCTCTCTCCTGAGATAGAGATAAGAAAAGATAAAGAGGAACACATTCTATCATTAAAGTAGCCCTTTTTTCACTCATTTATTTAAAAGCAAATTTATTAAATGAAAAGTCTTTGCATCAACTCTAAGCCACCCTTGATGGCCCTACCTAACTCACAATGCAGAATGTTGGAGCAACAATGCGGCCCACATTGAGTGAGGGGCAGGGTTGGGGTAGCTTTTGGGTGGGCTAAGTGAAACTTCACGGGTCAACCTTGGCTGGTGGGCTACACTTTTGGTCATCCCTGGTCTACACACACCACAATTCAGAAGCTTGACTCCTGTTGACTATATTTATCTTTGCCACTCAGCTTCATGTTTATCAAAATGTCTCCCATGGTATGAAGAGAAGCTTATTTGTGTGTGTGTGTGTGTGTGTGTGTGTGTGTTACCCAGGTCAGGGTCGACGGCCTGCAGGCGTGTGAGCAGGGCTTTTGTGGCCGTGTTTTCGTAAACGCTGGCCGTGTAGCTGCTCATGCTGAACTGAGGCGGGTTATCATTCACATCCAGCAGCGTCACGGCAATGGCAGCGTCACAAAAGAGACCACCTCCGTCCGTCACCCGGGCAACCAGAGAATACAGCGGCACTTTCTCACGATCCAGCGCCGCCGCTGTCTTCAGTTCGCCTAAAAAAAGAGATAAACACACAGTTCTAACAGAGGCACACATTAAAGTGATAGTTCTGTGAAAAATAACACCCCCCCCCCATTTGCACTAGAGCACTTAGGCTAATGTGACTAACAAGTAATGAAAACTCACAACAAACCAATTAGCAAGGTGCTAACTGCTAGCCTAAGTCATTACAGTGTTACTGAAGTCAACTTCACTGATTCACTTTTGGGATGAGATTTTCCGCTTTACTGACAAGCGCTCACACACACACACACACACACACACACACACACACACACACACACACACACACACACACTACCTGTATAAGGGTGTATGCTGAAATCCTCAGCCCCAGGGCCTGAGATTGTGTACTGGATCTGTGCATTAGAGCCGGCATCTGCATCTGTAGCTTTAACCCTCAGAATCAGTTTCCCGACCAGAACGTCCTCGGAGATGGAGGCTGCATACACCGCCTACGCGCACACACACACACACACACACACACACAAATATACTTAGACACATCAAATATGCTTTATTTAGTGTGTGTGTGGGCAGATGTATTCTATTTTAAATCACACAAAAGGTTGGAAAACATGGAACTGCATCATGAAGGTTTGTTTTATAATGAGGAAACACCTTTGTATTTGAAGCACTAAAGATCTGAAAGACTTTCTTCAGTTAACAGGAGTTTGGGGTTTGGTTTAACAAGTTATGCCCTCAGGGTCATAGTCTCAAGCCTAGATGCTAATCCTAGACTAATCCATTGCCACTGCAACTTAGTCCAAAACTAGTCCAAGAAACTGGACCTGGACAAGAGGCAACAGCTCAGGTCTCATAATTACAGAAATTAGACAATTTCAAAAAAGATGCTGAAACATTCACAGCACTTACTAAACCATTTACAGATACTGAATAATTCTTATAGGATACTGAATAGTTTAAATTGAAAACCGAATCATTCATAGTGGATATTGATGCTTCAAACGACAGCAGCAAGTAAAAATAAATCAGAATCAGAAAACTTTATTAATCCCTGAGGAAATTGCTTAAAACCGGGTCGCTACTGCTAGCTGCGTTAGCACTAGCAGTGTGCGGCGAGCAAAAACAAAGACTTGTGCACAAAAGAATCATTGAAATAACTCTCTACCCACATGTTTAGACAAGGCACAGCCTACTAATAATAATTAAATGTTGTAAACTGGGGAAAATTGGGGAAAAAAGTTTAAAACACTAAAATACAGACAAGACAAGACATGGAGTAATCAAAAAATGCTGCAACAAGCTTGCGTCTGCACTACATAGCGTTCTCTGTTTGGCTACTTTCAAACCTCCCACCTCTAAGTACAGCCGTATTTTATGACCTCAAGATGCACTTTCTATATTTATACTATTATATTATACTATCATTTTTTTATTGATAATTTAGCAATAGAGGGCAGAGGATATTTGCAGTTTTGCATTATTGTGGTGATTTCTGCATACAATTATCAGTTAGGTTCTCAGAAAAAATCTGCGTTAGACTGAATCTGCAACTGCTGATCTGCGTAAAGGTGGGGTGTTACTGTACTGAATAATTAACAGTGGATGCTGACAATGCCTAGTAAACACTGAATATTTTATAATGGATACAAATCAAATATAGTAGATGCTGTAGAAAAATTATAGTGGATATGGAATTGTTCATTTTTCACTCACTGGGTAACAGACAGGGCTGTTGTCGTTGATGTCAGTTACCAGCACCTCCACAGTCGCCGTGGCCACGTGGAGTCCGTCGGTTGCCGTGACGTCGATGAGGTAATGGTCCTGCTCCTCTCTGTCTAGCGGGCGTTTGACATACAGTTTCCACTCACTCTGAACCAAACCCAGCGCAAACACACCCCCATGATTTCCACCTATGCACACATTGGCACATACACAAATACAAATACACACACGCACAAACACACACACACACACACGCGCGCACACACACACACACAGAAATAATTAAAATCACTATTCTGTATAAAATTCCATTTATCTGAAACATAAAAACAAAACTGAGAAAAACTTTAGCTGTAAAATGACAGTAAAATACAAAAGTAATGGACTTTTATATTTTACTGTCATTTTACAGCTAAAAACACCCCAAATACACTCTTAGTTAATAACCTCTGCAAGCCTTTTGTTTTCAGTTCAATCATCAGAAATGTAAGGTTAAATTAAGGCCAAACTCTAACAATCTTCAGGAGTAAATTAACCCAGAAACACAAACATTACACAGACAGAGAGACAGATAGAGAGAGACAGACAGAGAGAGAGTTATATTTTAGAGGCTGTGTTATTAGTCCCCAGCTGTGTTAAATTTTGCAGTTTATTTAGATGAAAATGTACTAGTGTGTGTGTGTGTGTTTGTGTGTGTGTCTTTTCCTTTAGAATATTAAGAGCAGAGTAATTGCACACTTATCAAAGATGAATATTTTTGATTACAGTGTTTCTAATTTAATTCATTCTTTTAACTAATTTTTCAGTCTCTCTCTCTCTCTCCTCCTGACAGTAATGTTCTCTTTAATTGTGATTCTGTGCCATTCAGTCATTATTCCTTCCTACTTCTTACTATATAGCAGGTACGCACACACTCATGTGCACGCGCAAACACACACACACACACACACACACTGATACACTCCCTCTAATAACAGGAGGTGTTCTCTAACAATACAAGCACTCAACAACTGATCAAAAGTAAATGATCCTCCATAACTCTTGAGAGTGACTGATTCTCAGGAACTGATTCGGATTCACATTCAGATTTACATTTAGATTCAGATTTAGATGGAGGATTTTAGATGGATTCACTGTTAGATTTACATTTATATATATTTACAATAAGATCTGTGTTTAAAAAAGGCTCATTTTCAGTCTAATCATTTCCATGAGGAACATATTCCAAACTGAGCTTTAAAACACTCTCTTAATCAGGGTTACAGTCATTTATTTAGTCTGCGCATCTGTGTGTGTGTGTGTGTGTGTGAGATGCTAACACTAACAAAATTGGCAACAGTGTGCGAAAATCACCCAGAGTGGGCGATTTTCACCCAGAATGCACTGGGCCCTCTCTAAAGCATTCTCTGTCCTGTGAGGGATAAAGAGTCTTAAGATGACTCTGTGTGTGTGTGTGTGTGTGTGTGTGTGTGTGTGTGTGTGTGTGTGTGTGTGTGTGTGTGAGTTTGTCTGTTTGCCGGTAGTGTGTGAGGAGTCTATTACAAGCTGTTTGACCGTTAAGTTTGCTGAAACATAGAGAGACAAAGAAAGACAAAGAAAGAAAGAGGTATACTTTGCATTTTAAACATATAAATATGTTTAATTTATTTACTGTGCATTATAAGCTATATCTGTGTGTGTGTGTCAGCTTATTATAAAATGATGCTTGTGTGACTGTCAGTGCTGTTTTATTTTATGATTACAGAACTGAAGCTGAGCCTTAATATAAACTCATTCTCAGTCAAAGCGTATGTGTATGTGTGTGTGTAGTATCTCATGAATTATAAAACGTGGCGGTTCCCTAATGCAACGTTATGAATTTCTAAACAGCTGATATACAAGCATGCACCTGAGGATACGTGCGGTGGTGTATGTGGAGTGTGTGTATGAGTGTTTTAGCTCTATACCACCAGGGAAGACTCTCTGCGACAGCCTCACTAAAGCTGAAAGTGTGTCTAGCACACAGCTGGCTTCTGCAACTAGACCAGTTTGCCTAATATCCCTAAAATTAGACAAACCTTCTGTTGTTTACATTCTTTATGTGGTTAACGTTGTTTATGTTTCCAGTAGACAATAACCAATGTCTGTCTTTTTTTATACCAGGCTGTAATACAGCTGGTATAAAAAAAAAGATCTCAATCCAGCAGTCAGAGGCAGTGTTTTGCTCTGCTTACAAAGACATGCAAAAAGGTCTATCCTGCTACCAGCTTAATCAAACTGGTATCATCCCATAATGAGAAAAGAATAGATCTTTTTTATTACACACCCACAGAAAAGCCAAACTTTATTTTAACCTCACCTGTGATGTGGTACGTGACCTGACGGTTGCCAGGAGAGCTGTCGTCATCCCGCGTATTCAGCACAGCCACCACTTCACCCGGCGCGTCACTCTCTCGGACACTGCCATAGTAACGTGGCTGAAGGAACTCAGGCATGTTGTCGTTGGAGTCACCCACGGCTATGGTGACTGTCGTTGATGATGACAGACTGTTGGGGTCACCGAGGTCATATGCCCAGACAACAAGACTGTGGGCAGGGCTGTGTTCATGGTCTAGTCCCTTCAGTGTCGATATCCAACCAGAACTGCTGTCAATTGTAAAGTAACTCCCCTCCTCCATGTCCTCACTGCCTGACCCAAGCAGTCCAGGTGGAGCAAGGCTGTATGTCACCTGTCCATTGGCTGCCCAATCAGGGTCCATCGCTCGCACCTGGAGCACCCTGGTACCGGCAGGAAGTCCCTCACTGACGGAGGCCTCATATGCATCAGATTCGAAAGCTGGTTTATTGTCGTTAACATCAAGGACTTTCACTTCCACGTCCACCGCAGAGACTGCATCTACAAGTCCCTGCTGGAGTGTGGCAGCCACCTTAAAACGGAACACTGATGTTCGCTCTCTGTCCAGCGGCTTGTCAAGTTTTATCATTCCGCTTGTCCTGTCTACCACAAACACTCCATCACTGTTGGCAACGGGGATCTGACCAATCACAGCTGAGAAACTGACCGGTAGTGAGGTCTGGATAACTGAGGTCTGTAGGTGTACCGCTCCAAGCATGGAACCTATGGGAGTGTCCTCAAGCACAGTGAAAGAGAAGTGTGGTTGACTGAAGACAGGTAAATGTGCATCGACTGAGAGGACATGGACATACACGGATGCAAGTGTATGCCGAACAGGGACACCACTATCGGAGGCTTTTACAAAGAAGGAAAGCACTGACCCTCGCAGGGGGCTAAAGTTGCCTTTAGTGACTACCCAGCCACTGTCAGGGTCAATGTCCAGCAGTTCTGTTACCTGCAGACTGGCCTCGCTGTATAGGCTGTAGCTGATCTGTCCATTGATCTCCTGATCAGCATCCCATGCTTCCACCTGGGTCACTAGCGAACCAGGTTCTACATCTGATCGAACACTAGCACGGTACTCAGAGGCGTCAAACAGAGGTGCATTATCATTCTCGTCCAACAGGGTGACCCGGATGCTACAATAGCCCGCTCTGCCTCCTGTGTCCACTGCAGCCACAGACAACATGACTTCACTTTGCTCCTCACGGTCCAACCTCTCCAAAGTCATGATTTGACCATTGCTGTCAATGCTAAACAAGTCCCGAGCTGTATCTGAGAGCAGAACATAGTTCACCTCCCCTAAAGGCCCAGGATCTGCATCCTGTGCCCTGATCATGATAACTTTTGACCCTGCCGGCATATTTTCACGTACCTCTGCTTCATACATGGGCAGAGTGAACTGGGGAGCATGTAGATTAGCCCGCTCCACACGGACATGAACCTGCGCTGTGCTTGTGAAGACGCCATCTGAAACACTAACATTCAGGCTAAAAGTGGAAGGCATGCGCTGTGTTCGCCGCTGGCCACTTAGTGTAAGAACACCAGAAGTGGCATCTAGCTCAAATAACATCCTCTCATTTCCCGACACTAGACCATAGCGAAGCCGATCTGTGTCAGATCGATCTGCATCGGATGCCTGGACGCATGTAACGAAGTGACCTCTGGGTGCGAGCTCATTGACAGAGGCCTCATATAACAGCTGGTTGAAGACCGGAGCATTGTCGTTTGTGTCCATCACCTGGACTATCACGTGTACCTCACTGCTCAAGGATGGGAAACCACTGTCAGTTGCTTTGACTATAAAAATGTAACGTTGGACAGTCTCATGGTCAAGGGATCGAGCAGTCAGTATCAGGCCGCTGCTGCTGTCAATGTGAAAGTGGTCTGTACTGTTACTGCGGTCAGGGATGATCTGGTATCTCACTGCTGCGTTCTTCTCCGAGTCACTATCCAATGCTTGCACCTGTAAAGCAGGAGTGCCAATCATGGCTGCTTCCGAGATCTCTGCTTTATATACCGGTTGTTCAAAAACCGGTGCGTTGTCATTCACGTCTAAAATAATAACCTCAACATCCACTTCTGCACGTGCGCCTGTGAGGCAGTCTGTTGCTCTGACAATGAGTCTGTGAACTGGATTGGTCTCATAGTCCAGCGGAGCTGTAATGCTGATGACTCCAGTGTCAAAGCCAATGGAGAAGAGAGTACCAGGGTCTCCATGTGTGATGGTGTAGAGGACACTCTGTCCTTCTGGACTGCTAGCATTAATTCCCAGAATTGGCGTGAGTACTTGTATGTCCTCACTCACCTTTACAGAGTAGAATGGTCGGTTAAAAACAGGCATTGCACGATTCACTACAGTAACAGGGAGGGTAACAGATGATGAAAGAGGTGGTGTGCCACCATCCCGAGCAAACACTAGAACCTGGTATTCCACACTGGATAGGTCTGCTTCAAAGGCTCGACGCAACCTCAGTTCTCCACTGATGCGGTCCATCTCAAAGTGTCCCAACTCATCCTGTAGAAAGTAGCTGACTTCTCCATTTGGTCCTTTGTCTCTGTCCACTGCCGTAACACGAAATATGGATGCTCCAGGTTCTGCCTCAACTTGCACAGCTGCATAATATGGAAGTCCGACAAATACAGGGGCATTGTCATTAACGTCTGTGACTTGTACACGGACAAGTGCCCGGGCAACCCTTAATCGGTCCTCTTCTCGACCAGCCTGCACTAGAAGCCCATACTCCTGCTTTTCCTCCCGGTCTAAAGGTACTCCTACTGTCTCGATAGCACCAGATGTGGAGCGAATTCTGAACTTCCCACCGGCATTCAGCAGGCTGTAACGTAGGGGTTCATTCAATCTATTGCCTAGTGCTGTAACTACAGCTACTGTTGTCACATTGCCATTGTTCTCCTGAATGCTAGCACTGTAAACACTGTGTGTGAAGGCTAACCCACTGTCTAATGCTTCACGGACCAGAACAGTCACCAGAGCTGTGCTAGAGAAGCGACCATCTGATACACGGACATTAAAACGGAAACGGTCTTTACTGAACGTGCTATTTCGAACAGTTAGCAGTCCAGTGTCCACTTCCATAGCAAAGTGCTCCAAAGAGCCATCGGTCAGGGAGTAGACCAGATCGGATTGGCCATTATTGTCTGGATCATATGCAGAAACTCTCAAGGCCTCCACCCCTTCATAAGTTGGCAGCAAGAGAACAGCCTCATAGGAATCCTGAGAGAACTGTGGTGGGCAGTCGTTGATGTCCTGAACCTGGATAGTGACTTCCACCGGATGCTCAGCTGACAGCTGGGGTCGCCCACTATCCCTCACACTCACATGGAACCGGAATGTAGGTGTGGTTTCATGGTCCAGTTGTGCTATAGTCCTGATGGAGCCAGTTCCTGCATCTACAGCAAAAAAGCGCCTGGCAGTTTCTTCCTGGATCTGGTACACCAGAAGGGCATTGTGGTTTCGGTCAGCATCCGTTGCTTGAATGACCAGTGGCTCACCTGCATCACTCAGAACCACACTGTTCAACCCTGCACCTTCACTGATGGTGCCCTGATACTGCAGCTGTTGGAAAACTGGTGCATTGTCGTTCTGGTCAAGCACAGCAACAGTTACTGTGGCATTGGAAGACTGTCCAGCCATATTGCTAGCTGTGACCGTCAGTATGTATGAGGAAACCATCTCAAAGTCTAGTGCCTTTTGTGTTGTAATCACACCACTGTACTGGTTGATGCGGAATGTCCTGCCACCATTGCCGTGGCGAATGTCGTAGGTCAGCGTAGACAGACTGAGGGCATTCACTGTAGTTACAGAGGTCCCGATGGACACTCCCTCTGCAACCTCGGCTTGGTACTCACTTTGAGGAAATTTGGGGGGTGCGTTGTCAGAGAGGGTGACTGTGATGCGGACTACAGCATTGGCAGACAAAGCAGGAGATCCATTATCCACAGCTTTGACTGTTAATACATAGTGACCAATATTGGATAAGTCCAGTTCCTGGGCCACAGAGATTATTCCCAAAACAGGATCAATCCGGAAGGTATTCCCAGAGTTTCCTATGAAACAGTAAGATAGATGTTTAGTTAGTAAAATGTTATATTTTTTTGTGCTGTTTGTATGTGGATGTATGTATAGTTATATGTATGTGTGTGTGTGTGTGTGTGTGTGTGTGTGTGTGTTTATCACATTGTTGAGAACAAATAGTACCCTTGACAACATTGTGGGGACTTCTTTTCCCAAATTAGAAAAGTAAAAC
Organism: Hemigrammopetersius urotaenia; assembly: GCA_037974485.1. Taxonomy (NCBI): domain Eukaryota; kingdom Metazoa; phylum Chordata; class Actinopteri; order Characiformes; family Alestidae; genus Hemigrammopetersius; species Hemigrammopetersius urotaenia. The sequence continues at coordinate 24,400,196 of JBBPDC010000001.1, forward strand.
AGGTCAAAGCTGGTCTTTAGTTTGCTGAGCTTAATGTTACGGTTAAAGCACAGCATCTACATGAAAACATAAAAATACCTCACAAAGTCATGAACAAACAAGAATGAGAGATTACCTGAGTCTATACTATAGCTGATTTGGGCATTCTGGCCCTTGTCTTTATCCAAAGCAGTCACTGTGAGGACTGCAGAGCCCAGAGCCACTGATTCATACACTTGCCCATCATACATCGCCATGGTGAACTGCGGGGTGTGGTCATTCACATCTTCTACGCCAATGAGCACACGAGCCAGACTCCGTCTGTATGGGAATTCTTGATCTTTCACCTGAGAGAGCAGGGAAAAGGGAAAAAATACATACTGGTTGAGGAAGATAGCTAAACACACACACACACACACACACACACACACACACACACACACACAAATCAGCGCCAGACAGTAGAGATAACATCTCTCCGTGGATTACAATAACACATTTCATCTGTTTCGCGGGCTGCCAGAATATCCGAGCACTTATTAAAGATGGCATTCGCACACAGTCGGGCACACACACACACACGCATGCACACACATGCCCACAAGCGCCTTTCATCTGGGGAGTGCTGAAACAGAGAGTGAGTGTGATCAGATCGATAATTAGATTGCAGCGCCGGGAAACAGGTGGAGATGACATTAAAAACACGCGCTGCCTGCCAAAACTCACGCACCACAGCCACCAATCATCAACTCCCATCAGACCAGAGGAAAAGAGAGAGAGAGGGAGAGAGAGAGAGAGGGAGAGAGAGAGAGGGAGAGAGAGAGAGAAAGAGAGAGAGAAAGATAAAGAAAGATAAAGAAAGAGAGTGAGAGAGAGAGAGACCGAGAGAGATGCAGCCAGAAAAAGAGCAAGGCCAAGAGAGCAGCAGAGACAAACAGACATGGACAGGCAAGAATGGAAAAAAAGGAGATACAAAGAGTGACAGTAAGAGCGAAAGAGAGAGACACAGAGAGAGAGAAGACACGAGAAGCAATTTTCAGATTTACCCTCGCTGAACCCACGACAAACGCTGTCTTCCATCACCAAACTTTTATAATCATTTCCCTACAGTCTACCACAGCACACCTCATACCACCAAATAACCCCCCAGGTTCGTTTTGCTAAGATAGATCTTATCTTAAAGTGCAAATCAACAATGGGCCGCGGGACAGCATCTTACATCACGACGTGAGGTCTAAACACATTTTATTTTTGTACTCATGAGGGCACTATGACTCAGGTTTATTTGTGGGGGATTTCAGACGGAGCTGGTAGACCAAGTGTTTTTTTTTTTTTTTTTCCATTTCTTTCTGGAGGCAACCCCCACTAAAAAAGTAGGCTTCCCTCTTTGACAGTTGGCTGAAAGTGTGCTGGTATTTGCAGTGGTATCAGAGCTAATCCTCCACCGCAGTGTGTTCTGATCTCCGAGGGATGGGGGGAGTGGTATAAGCTCCTTGAGATCCTGCGGCACATTCTGCAACAAAACGGCATTGCTGTATCCGACTCACAGGAGTCATGAAGGTCAGCAGCATTAGGGAAGGTGCAGAGGTACCTGCTGTCTGGGTGCTTGCTCAGAGGTGGCATCTTAGTGAAGCCCACCTGGTCACACCTGTGTTTCAATACCATGACAATGCCATCTGTTATGATATTACTGACTGTAATGCAGCAGTTACCATAACAGTGTTTTTGGTACAGTGCTGGTTACCTGGGTGTATCCGTTACCATATTATCAAGGCTTCAGAGCTACAGTTACCATGACAACAGGACATTCTTTCCATTACAATATCTAGACCACAATGGATGCCACAAGAGCGTGTGACTGTGTTACTTCAGTGTTGAGACTACAGCAGTTACCCTGACAATGCATCTGTATCTGTTACTATAAGAGTTTATGCCACAATGCTATTGTATCATACGCTGTTACTGTGATACCACAGTTACCATGACAACAAGGGACTGTGCTTTTCTTTTCAATACTGAGGCTGTAAAGGTTGCCATATCAGTGCAGGTGCGGTTACCATGACAGAGAGGACGTGTTGGTTGCGGCTCTCATGGTCAAGACGGCGGACGGTATAAATGATGCCAGTGTTGGGGTCAATGCGGAACAGGCGCATGCTGCTAGGGTCCACGCTGCCTAGAATGCTGAAGGTCAGGCGGTGGCGCTCGTCGCGGTCCGACGCCAAAACCTGCAGCACCTCTGTGTCTGGGGGCATGTCCTCTGCCATGGTGATGTCATAGGTAGGCTGTGAGAACACGGGGGCGTTATCATTGTTGTCCAGAATGGTGATGTGGACCTGGCAAAGAACACATACACACATTAAAATTTCAACCAAGATAATCACATATCAACTAAACAGGACAAAGCAATAGGACTTAATTGTTGTAATATTAATTAAAATAAAATATATAATTATATTACACAAAACTATCTACAAATAATGGCACCCCTGATAAAGATGTGCATAAAGTCTCAATGTATTTTTTTTGGTAAATAATACATCACAATGAAAAAAAAAATTATTATTGATTTATTCACTGGTAAAAAAAAATCTCAAATAAAGAAATATATTTTTTACATGACAGTGCCAAAGGACAAGCCACAAGTCAGGTGATAGATCTAAATAAAATTCAAACTTTATAGAAAAAAATTCTATAATTAAATATTTTGGATACAATTTAAATGGTTGGGTACAATTTGAACACTACTCAGATCAGCCCACCCTTCTAAACTGAATAGAAGAGTATAAAAAGAAAAAGGACAGAGAGGCTACTACTAGGCCTGTGGCAACACTTGACGCAGTTACAGGAATTTATGGCTAAGAGTCATTGTGTGCATGTGACAACAGTATCACAGCTGCTCCGCAAATGTGGCTTGAATGGAAGGATTGCAAGAGAAAGGCATCTTCTCACGAAAGGCCACATTAAGTCTAGATTGAGCTTTGCCAAAACACACCTTCTGAGGCTACACGGAAGTTATGGTCAGATGAAACCAAACTCAAACACCAAATGGGACACCTGGTGGAAAGCCAAAATGGCACATCATCCAAAGGACACATATGTGCATACAGTAAAGCACGCAGGAGGTCTTCTCCTGTTTCCCTGCAGCAGGAACTGGGGCACTTGCCAGAACTGAAGGAAAAATTGATAGGGCAAAATATGACCAAAGTCTTGAGAGGAACCATCTGCCCTCTGCCAGAAAGGTTCACCTTTCACCATGACAACGACTCACACAAGAAAACTGACCACGCAGTGGCTAAAACAGCATGACCCAGGCTTAAACCCTAATGAATATCTGTGGGATGACTTAAAGATTGGAGTCCACCAACAGTCAGCATCCAATCAGAGTGAGCTTGAACAGTTCTGTAAGAAGATGAGGCAAATGTTGCACAGCATAGATGTGAAGTGGTATGAGAACTATCCCAGCAGTCTAAAGGCAGCAATTAAAGCAAAAGGTGATTCTGTAAAGTACTGACACAGGGTGATCCTTTAGTCTTCCAAGTTTGACGGTTTTTTTATATTTGTTTTTTTCCTGTTGCTATCATATATTTTACTTGGAAGTTGTATTGCGTAAATACAGCTAGACTATTTGTTCTCTATGCATGTCTTCTTTTCGTGCTTCAAAGCAACGTGGATTTTGTTTAATACAATATAATACATCCATGTTATTATATATATATATATATATATAGTTGTTTAAAATACCATAAACATAAAAAAAGGAGTCAGAGATCAGTAGATCAGTAGATTTCAGTAGATTTGTTTTTACATTTGCGTGAGTTTGCCATATGTAAGAACATGCTGCTTGCACACGTGTGTGTGTGTGTGTGAGAGTTTTAAGATGAAACCCTGCTGGCTGTTCTAATTATAAAGCAAACAGATTTCCGTCTCTCTCTTCTCCTGACGGCAACACGTCGAGCCCCATCTGCGTTTGCTGATCTTTTTAGGTGTAAAATGAGTTATTTCTGTGTGTGTGTGTGTGTGTGTGTGTGTGTGCTACCCGGGTTCTGAAATAGTACGAGGTCCTACTGTCAAATGTACAGCATGCTGCAAGAGTAAACAGAGTGGTCACTCTTTCTTCCATCCTCTTTCAGATGGACCGATTGCCCACTCTGCGCTCTGACCTTGACTACCAGGCTAGCATGTAAAGTGGTCAGTAACCATAGCGACACACTTATTAATCCTATAGGACCTTGAAAAGTGGCGCGGCCAATCAAAACATTGACGGATCTCATCAATCAAATGCCGAACCTCCACAACAATCCCTCACAAATAAAGAGCATATGTGTTCACACCCCCCCGACCACTATCAGGTGGATGTTTCTGATAAAGTGGCCAGTAAGTGGCAGCACAAGGTGGGTGTTTCCAGTGACGTAGCCAGTGAGCCTGAGATACATATGAGAGTGTGAGTGTAGGTGTGTGTGTGCATGTACCTGTGTATAAGCCACATTGGTGCCGTCGGTCACTTCCAGTGTGAGGTTGTAGAAGGATCTCTGCTCGGCGTCCAGTGGCTTAGCAATGATGATGGTGCCAACACCTTTCTCCACATCAAACACACTCTCATCATCACCACCTTACAGAGGGAGGAGACAGCATTACACACACACACACACACACACTCTTCAGAAAGAGCTCTTCTACCAGAAAGAGCGATGTACCCCCCCACAATACACACACACACACACACACACACACACACACACACACACACACACACACACACACACACACACACAAAGAGATACA
>JBBPDC010000001.1:24434530-24451478 GCA_037974485.1 Hemigrammopetersius urotaenia
TATATAAACACACGCACGCGACAAAATAAGAGACATTATGCAGTGTTTTCAGAAAACAAATCACTTGTTTGCTCTTAAATAAAATGGCAGTAATTACCTTTCACGTAGTACTAGTACTAGTCACATTGCAAGAGGAGAGTGTTGAATACAGCAGTGTTACTTTTTCTCAGTGAATATGCTTGTGTGGGAATTTAGACTTTTACATATATATATATATATATATGGTCCCGTTCTGTCCCCTGTCACCCCAACCATCAAACCGGTTACATAAGATTTTTTTTTTTCAGACACGCCCCGGAAACAGCGGCGCGAGCGCACTACCTTCACTCGCGCGCAGCTGGACATCCTGGAGGCGCTGTTCGCCAAGACGCGCTACCCAGACATCTTCATGCGCGAGGAGGTCGCGCTCAAGATCAACCTGCCCGAGTCCAGAGTGCAGGTGCGTCTTCAGTACCTGTATGGATATATTATTAAGCTCTTATAGCTGCATTTGCTGACCTCTGATCTGCAGTCTTCAGCACAATTAACCCTTTCTGTTCTTCTGTTCTTAAAATGAACAGTGTTAATCCCTTACCTTATCAAGGCCTATTATTATGTTATTAATAGTTTATTGTTCAGTATCTACTCTATGAGAAAACTACTCTATCTACTCTATAAAAAGTTCAGGTCAAGATTAGGCTTAGCACTAGGCCTACTACTACATAACTACTGGACCCAGTTTTTGTTGAGATGTTGGTGTTGGGATTCCCTTAAACGTTTCCTCCTTCCGTCATGTAGGTGTGGTTCAAAAACCGCCGTGCCAAGTGCCGGCAGCAGCAGCAGCAGAGCACTGGGCAGTCAAAGCCTCGCCCGCCCAAGAAGAAGGCATCTCCAGCCAGAGAGACCCCATCTGAGCCCAGTGCCAGCACGAACGGTCCCTACAGCCCGGCACCACCTGCACCGGGCACTGCCATCACACCCAGCTCCAACGGTGCCAGTGCCACTGTGTCCATCTGGAGCCCAGCCTCCATTTCGCCCCTGCCGGACCCCCTCTCGGCCTCCAGCACCCCCTGCATGCAACGCTCCACCACCTATCCTATGGCCTACACCCAAGCTCCAGCCTACACCCAGGGCTATGCCAGCTCCTCCAGTTACTTCACCGGCCTGGACTGTAGCTCGTATTTGTCCCCTATGCATCCTCAGCTGACCGCCACTGGGGGAGCTCTCAGCCCCATCACAGCCTCCTCCATGGGTGGGGCCCTCAGCCAGTCTCCAGCCTCCCTCTCCACCCAGGGCTACACCACGTCCCTCGGCTTTGGCACCGTCGACTGTTTGGACTACAAGGACCAGGCGGCTTGGAAGCTCAACTTCAACGCGGCTGACTGCCTGGACTACAAGGACCAGAATTCCTGGAAGTTCCAGGTGTTGTAGTAGGACCACAGCAAGGGGACAGGGGCTGAAGGAGAAGGGAAATTTCAGACGAACTAAATACGAACTGTCTGGTCATACCCGTGTCTTTAATGTCTCTAATGTCCGCTTCTTAACATGAACAACGATTCCTTTTATTGCCTATCATAACAAAAAGAAAACAGACGCTCAGGTTAGCGACATATTTATAAATTTAATGGATATAATAATGAATGCGGAGGTTAATATGCATATTCATAACAAATGTTCAGATAGTAATAAAGATTCTGTTAGCTATCATGAAACGTATTGAGTGTTACAGAAGTTAATAGTATGATTAGGGGAATCGAAGAAGAAGAAAATAACTGCTGAACTGTCTTATGTCATCGTTTTATAAATGTGTTCTCTGTTATTGCTGTAATAACCTGTGAATTAAAAATGCAAACTGCTGGGGGTGTCTGACTGAAAAGGATAACTAGAAGATATTCTGTGATAAGAAGTTTGACGTGGCAACATCTTGCCAGGCTAAAGTCTAAACCATATCTACTGCACCTGCACCTAGGCAATCTTTTCAGAAGATCAAGATCAACTGGTTCAGGTGTGTGAGATTTGACCACTGCTGATATACAGATCTCCAGAAGGTGCTAGATGAGTCCATGGTGGATCTTTGTATGCTATTGAATTTTCCAGCTTTCTGGTTAGCATTTTGGAAGCTGCTTTTTAAATGGACAAATGAAACATTTCAGTTCTTAAAAAACTCATACGAGGAAGGGAACTTGAAGGACCCATCCTGTGATGTGAGAAGGATGGATGGATCCATGGATGGATTGTTAGAGCATGGTCAAGAGGGTTGCCTTACCCACAGCAAAAACTCCAAAGCATTCTGGAAGACATAAACATTATCACCCTTCAGTGGGGTTAGAAATTTTAAAATGGCTATTTCAATTTATCTTCAACTCCTGAACACTGACCCAGTGCCGAACGCTGTTCACTTTATAAACATGGAAAGGGAAGAGCTAATGTTTCCCACAAAATGGACAGGTTGAGGAGATTGCCTTGGGTCAAATTACTTTTTAGAACTCTTTTCGTATGAGTAAGGAACAATGATTTAATGCTTAACAGTGAGATTAAATAGATGAGAATTAAGTGAATTAAACTGATCACAAACAATCTGGGGAAAGATTTAAATTTAAAGTGATAAAAGAAAAAAAAATCACAGTTTTTGAAAATGGGATTTTCAATTCTCATTTTTCTAGAAATGGTAATACCAGAAGGAAGAAAGTCACCGTCATGTATTGTGTTCTTTAATGTTTGTCTTTACTTTTATTCTTTTCTTTTTTTAGGCTGTATTTCTTATTTCTTTGCGCTTTTTGAGATGAAATTGTGATCATTTGTTTCAAATTGATAACATCGTCATCACTATCATCATTGTATCCATTGATAATGTTAATATCAAAATGAAATCTATGGCTTATGTTATGATTTTAAGTTTTCTTGTTGCTGTCGTCATTGTTTCTTTGTGTAAATATTGAGCTGTACTTGAAAAAAAAAACGATAATCATGTCTGATGTATGCAATAAGTCTTGTGGATACAGGAAACCGAGTCCTTCTCTCTCACTCAACTCTTGATTTTCTAGACTGCCAACTTTTAACATGTCTTATTCTGATTTCTTTTGTTTGTTTGTTTCATTCTTTTTTTCGAACTCAGGGGTTTAGCCTGCAGATGTAGCAGCATCTATTCTGCCACTCTATTTATGGTTGCGTGCAAAAGCCATAAATGTATTGTTTTTAAATCAGTCACTTCTTTCTGGTTTTTCATGATCTCTTGTTTCATCCAATACCCCTCATTTGTGTTTGCTTTTGTCCTATCAGTGGTAGACTTGGCTAGTTTTCATGTTTTGAAACATTAAATGACTTCTAATAAAAATGATTGTTACACTTTTCTGCACATAATCATCAAAGATGGCTGCAGCATTAAACATTAAAAGGTTACTTACATGGAGACTTCATAACACTCTCATAAGCACTGAAGAATATATTTTAGAAGCAGGTGGTGGCAACATGACTTTACTTGAACCATCTACATAACAATATCATAAACATGTCTTGGCACAGTGTAATATGATGTTGTGTGTTGTTACGACAGGTGATGTAGTATAGATCATGATAAATCACGTTTTTTGTGATTAATCACAATTAATCACAACGTTATACGCAAAATTAAACAATTAATTCAATAGCTGTATATTGCTATATGAACAAAATGCACACACTTTAAACAAATAATGTGCTTTTTAATGACAGTGTTCCCTTTAACGCAGTTACACAGCTGCTGTCCAAATACTTCTTGTAAATCTCAACTTAAATGTTATTGTAATCAAATCAAATATAAAACCAAAGCTATTTGCCACAGTATTTTATTTAGTTTGTTATAAAAAACACAAGTTACCCTAAAAGTCCAGAGCATGGGGGGCCAGAACCAGTGTAGCACCTGCAACTCGTTTTCGCTGGGGTTAAGGCATCCCATTACTTTAGAATTGAATGCCTGACCATTACACCAAAAGAGACTTTAAGGACACTGCATCCAGATACTTAGACTTTCATATGAAATTGGTCCCCCTTTGCAGCTGCTATAATGGTTCCGCCCCCCATGCTCTGGACTCTGAGGGGAACTTGTTTTTTTTTATAACAAACTAGATCAAATGTGAGTGCCTTGCAGTGGCAAATAGCTTTGGTTTTATTTTTGATTTAACATTAATGTTGAAACTGAGACGAAATATTTGAACCGCACCAGTGTAACTGTGTTAAAGGAAACATTGCTATTAAAAGCACCTTATTTGTTTAAAGTGTGTGCAAAACAATAAAGCAACAGTTGCAAAAAGCACTGCACATTCACTGCACTGAAAGAAAGAAAGAAGACAGAGACAGATAGATAGGCAAACAGACAGATAAGATAAAGATGCTTTGTAACAGCAGAAAGTGGAAAGAAGTTAATAGTAATAGTTAATAGTTACCCTAACCCTAACCCTTTGCAGCTATAACAGATTCAATTCTTCTGGGCAAGTTCTCAACAATGTTTAGGAGTGTATTTATTCCCATTCTTCTTCCTGAAGCACATTTGTGAGGTCAGACACTGATGTTGAATGAGAAGGTCTGGCTCGCAGTCTCCGCTCGAATTCATCCCAAAGGTGTTCTATCGGGTTGAGGTCAGGACCCTGTGCAGGCCAGCAAAGTTCTTCCTCACCAAACTCGCTCATCCATGTCTTTACGGACCTTGTTTTGTGCACTGGTGCACAGTCTTGTTGGAACAAGAAGGGGCACATTGCCCTGGAATTGGTGGAAAACTACAGCATTTATTACACATTGTCTGTGAGTGGTAATGCTATGAATTTGTGTTTATTTAGTGCAGTGATGGCTTGTGTGAAAAAACTGGAGCCTGTTGGTCCTTGTTCTGATGGACCTGTTGTGCCTGCCAAAAGTATATATTGTAAAATATATAGATATATGTATATGTAAACTATATGTAAACTAAATGTAGACTTAAGCAAGCTGTATGTATGTACACAATGAGTATATGTATATATATACGGAGTGGATATATAATTAAACATAAGAACACTGGAGATACACAGTGTAGATACATAGGAAGAAAGACAGGAATAGCAGAGAGAGAGCAAGAGAGAGAGGGAGAGAGAGAGAGAGATAGACAGGAGTACTGAGAGATAAAGAGAGAGCAAGAGAGAGAGAGAGATGTCCCTCTCTGGTCAGTAAGGCTGGTAATCCCTGAGTGCAGCATATGGCCGTGGGCCATGAGGAGACAGAGACAGAGAGGACACAGACGCACTCACGACTTAAAAATATGATTCATTTCTTTCCCCCTAATCCCCCATCAACAAGCTGCCCGCCACTCTGCTTCTCCTGACCACACACACTAATCATGTCCCAGCTGAGCGGCCGGGCTAAACCTGCCCCGCACCCATCAACCAACACATTCAACCCATACACAACAGCCACAAACACTTATTCAACATATATACCCAACACCAGTATACACATATAAAGAACACTAAACCCAGCACCCCTATTTTCATATGTAATAGTGTATACTCAGAACGCACACATTAGATCATGTCCACATGTATTTCTGAAAACTGAGGTTTTTCTGTGTTTTGGGCTCTTGCCCACACGTAAATGGTGTTTTGGGTCAGTGAAAACAGACTCAGTTTCTGTGTTTACATGTGGACAGGACCATTACACGTCATATTGTGCACCACTCATATGACGTCACAGTATGCGACGTGTTTACATTTTATATCTACAATGCCCAATGTTTACAAAGTGCTAATGCTCTCAACCTTGTTAGAAATTTTTACATGTTTATTTTCATGCGCAGTATTTCTGTCCATTCAGTATGAAGGACATAGAAGTCAGAGTCAGCTTCGGATGTTATTATATACAACACAGACACTCTGTGTGTCGAAAATCACGCACTTGCACAATTCGAATACTATAACTGTGTCTGAAATGGCAGCACTTACATGAGTGCACTGAAATCTAGTGTGCACTGAGCACATCCTTCTCTAGTGCACACTGCCGGTAAGTGTTGTCTGAAATGGAACACTAACATTTTGCACTTAGTGGAAGTGACGGACTAACATTTGCTTGTGATTCTCCTGCCCGCCAAAATATCTGACGGTTATACTGCAGTGGCTTGGGCTTGCATTTCACTGTTGGCCGCCATTATTCAACTCGAAAACTTGTTGAAAGTCGCTCCCCCTCCGTTACGTGGTCTAAATGGCGGCCAGCGGTTTAGCGTGCATATTGTCCATCGTTCTGCACTGTGTTTTTTGGCTGTTTTCAGTGCACCATCCGGGTACTTTCAGTGCACTTAGTTGTCAGTGTGAACGCACTACGTCCTTCAGACACACCGCAAGCTTTAGTGCATAGTGTGTTCACACTGACAGCCTAGCTAAAACTCTGAAAGTACCCAGATGGTGCACTCATAACGTCCAAAAACCCAGTGTGAAATGATGGACACTACTCACACAAAACGGACGCCATTTTGCCTATGTCGTGGAACGGTAGGGACAACAGTGAAATGCCAGTGCAAATGATGTAGTTTCCATGTGGGGTTTAGTAGGGGGTAAACAAAAGCAAATAAAAACACAACTAAATTCATTGTGTAAACAAAAGCTGGCAGGTATTTTGGCGGGCTGGAGAATCACGATCAAAAGGTAGCTCGCCACTTCCACTACATCAGTGTTCCACATTCCAGTGTACTCACGTAAGTGCACAATTTGAGACACAGTTTCTGGTAATGACATGCCAAGGCTTCTGACTGGTCACCAATGCTATACGATACACCACGCCCCCTCGTCCTTGTGCTGGTTGTTTATATTTGGGGCAGCACTGAGCGCCGAGGTTCATTCCGTTCAGGTATCTGATTACCTTGGTAAGGGTGGAGTGGCACACGAGATCCTGATGTTACAGTCAGCGGGAGATTCGAAAATCCGCGAAGTGAAACCACGACTGCTGATCTGCGTGAATGGTGGGTGTTAAATATGTAGAGTGAAGTATCTCCACACATGTTAAGTTGTGTGTTAATGCCCTATATATACTTACAGTAGTTGAACTTGTATTTTCATGATTTTATTGCTTTTTATAAATATCTGACAGTGATGCCAAATATGTGGGACATGTTCTGAATAACCACAAAGTAATAATAAATATTGTTCAAAACTCACTGTTTGTAGTTTTAATACATATTACAATTACTCTTTCCTGTGTTAAATTATTACTTTTTGTTTAATTTAATCAGGTTGAAATTGTTATCTCCAAACTGATTTTGTAGGCAGTGGGCCAGTATACAATCATTAAATAACTAAAATTAAAAGTAAGCTTATAAAAGAGGATCCCCTGATTATAACCGTGATTATTTTTATTCTGTATTTTCTAACAGAATGAGCACTTTTCACTTGGGCAGCTGGTAGTCTAGTGGTTAGGGCATTTGCCCTGCAACCAGAAAGTCTGGGTTCGATTCCCAAGACCACTAGGCACTGCTGAGGTACTCTGAGCGAGGTACTGCTCCCCGGGCGCTGTGTTCGTAGCTGCCCCCTGCTTCACTTGGTGAATGGGTTAAATGCAGAGGTTGAATTTCGTGTTGTTCACACTGTGTGCTGTGGTGTGTTCACGTATGACAAATGGTCACTTTCTTAGTGGGACATGTTTTTGCCAAAGTTTTAAGAATCAGTTATATATAAATATATATCTTCCCCCAAATCTGCTCCCAGAACACTTTAATTTCATTTTAAACTCAGATTAATGCATTAACCATAAAGAAAATGTAAAATAAATATAAATAAATAAATAATCAGAATCAGAAAACTTTATTGCTTAAAAAAGTTAGCATTAGCGGTTAGCATTAACAGCGTGCAAAAACTCATACACAAAAGAAACATAACTCTCTCTACCCACATGTTTAGACAGGGCACAGCTTACTAATACTAAATAAGCTGAGATAACTGTTGAAAATGGAGGTTTAAACACTAACATACAGGACAAGACACAGAGCAGTCATGCTATATGCTGCAGCAGGCTTCTTCTTCTTCTTTTTATGGTGGTTGACAACTTTTCAGTGTATTACCACCACAGCTGGATGGTTCTCAGAAAAATGTGCGTTAGACTGAGGGGTTATTGTATACATATATACCAATACCCCTACACATGCACATTTGTAACACAATATACACAATGCTCACATATCCATATAAAATACTACATACATACATACATCCAACATACAGTTCCCAAAACACAATACACAGCACTCTTCTCACAATGTACAGCATCCTACACCTCCACAGTCCATACTTAGACTCATATCCAATAGCCAACACGTACAGGGCCAAACACCCAACACACCTAATACTCTTTAGCCACCACACCACACCCAACAACCAATATCCTGCACCTACAAGTCATACTGCCCCTCATACCTTGGGCTCAGGCCATGTCATGCCAGGCCTCATTCAATTTCCTTTGATTCCAGTCCTAATCTCTGCCCACTGCTCCTCCCACTGCCTCCCTCAGCAAGCTGTAGAGAACGAGAGAAATTTTAAAAAATAATAAAAACATTCAATCAAATTTTCCAACTCCAGCCACATGGGTATGGCTTTATTAAAATGGGTTTGTGATCATGGAAGGGATTGGATGAGGTCGCATTCCGGCAGGACAAAGAGGACACTGTACCATACCGTCTCTCTCTCACACACACACACACACACACACACACACACACACACATACACACACACACACACACACTTTAATACACACTGAGTCCCTGATTACAAATATAAATATTTACGTGGCTCTTGGAAGTGTTCCCAGAATTTAATATTGTTCAGTAAGATGTTCTTCAGCATGTTCACTACATTAGTTACATCTGTTCTGAGACCAGCATTGCTGAAGGAAAGTGTCAAAAGGCTAACAGCACATGGATGCAATTGCTACCTGATCCGCAAGTGTTCATTCATTAATAGCAACTTGAGATGTTTGAGACCATCCTGGTTTCATAAGAAGTTATCAGTGGTTACACACATTTGGAAACTCAGGACAGGCGCTAACAGATCTGTGTTATGGTCACAGTTGATCATCTCTTGCCACAAGTATGTGTGTCGGCTTTAGGTTAACACCTCCAGTCGGGGAAAGTCTCTGGTTGGGTTCCAAGATTTCAAACTCCCCTGAGACCTTCAAAGGTTAAAAAGGCATCTGTGATTACTTGCTGTTTATGGTGAGGACTTGGTGTTTAATCAGATATTTGTTTGTGGTATTTCTGTAAGTGCACTGTGTACTGTAAGCAGATCCAGGTCAAGAAATGGAGTTCCTGCACAAACTTCATCATAATAATGTTTTGCCGGAATAACTTCCCCTTCTCTCTCTCTGTCTCTCTCTCAGCCTCATCTTGCAGGTTAGTTATTTTTACTGATCTAATTTGGAGACCGTTTCAATCCTCTTACTGTCCAGCCCCCTCATCGCTTCGCTAAGTGAATTAGTCAGGATTACTCTTTCTCTCTCTCTCTCTCTTTCTCTCTCTCTCTCTCTCTCTCTCTCTCTCTCTCTCACACACTCGTTTCTTGTTCTTTTTACCTTTTGCATTTGCTGCCTTTCTTTATTTTTTTTTACATCAATGTATCCTAAACACTCCTTTTCTCTCAAGCGTGTTTAATATTGGTTTCCCAAAAGGACATAATTGCAATAGAAGAATGGAAATGAGATTTGTGGTCAGGAAGACTCTTTCTACAATCATATAGTTTAAAGCTTCTATACTCATTTAGGAGACTTGTTTCATGAAGGCCTGCTTTTGTTGGAGCACTATTTTAATGCCCAACTATCCCTGCCTATAGCCAGAGGTGGACAAAGTACTCACATTCATTACTTATTGAATGTTTATTATCATTGGTCAAATGTTACTCCAATACAAGCTTTCACTAAAACTTTTCAAGCTTTCATTAAAAGTCCATTTTCTTTCACAACATCTTTGCATTATTGGCACATCACATACAATATCTAATGCCTCTGACGAGCTTGTAGAACCTCTAGAATTAGGAAGGTGTCTGGCTTGCAAGATTACATTGAATAGTTGAGTTTGTTTATCCAGTGTAGAACGTCCTATTGGACCTGTTGGCCATGACTCTGGAGATGTTCTGGAACTACTTTAGAGATTCAGTACAGACCACTTGACTTCAGGTCAGGATTTTGAAGATGTTCTGTAACTGTTCAAGAGTTTACGAGAGAAACTACTAATAAACTGGCAATAGGGTTGTCTGAGGGATTCTGGGGATGTCCGCAGCTCTCTCCTTCCACTACTATGCAGGTGGCACTTAATTCTCTTCTTTCCTTCCAGTGACTCACAGATATTGACCTCAAATCTCTGCATGTCTGAATGAAATGTCCTGTTGGATGAGAGAGCATCACCTGAAGCTAAATTCCAGTAAAACAGAGCTCCGGTGCATCCCAGGTGCTGCATCCCCAAGTCCTGACCTAGCCATCACTTTTGGAAGTGCTGTCATCACACCAACATCAAAAGCACAGAATCCTCCTCTTAGATGAGCATTGCCCATTTTCATCTCACATAATTAACCTCCTGAACTTGCAGGAACCTTCTAACATCATCTTTTCCTCATTGCTGAAGTCACTCAAAATATTTTGGTCACTTGTCTGCTTAAGATTGGTCTACTGTAACTTGGTCCTTGTTGACATTCCTCTGAAGACCACCAGACCTCTACAGATGATTCAGAATGCACCAACAAGTTTGGTCTTCAATACAGCGAAATACTCACACCACTCCTCTGCTACAAACCCTTCATTTCCTGAGGCTGCTCATATTAGATTTAAAATTGTGCCACTCCCCTGCAAAGCTAAAAATGGTCCAACTGTGTTACATGTACTTATCAGACCACATGTCTCAGCTCACCATTTTAGGACATCAAGCCCAACTCCATCCACCACTTACCAAAGTTCAAAGACATGCATCATGTCTCTACTTGGTTTTGCCACCTAAGTGTAATGACTGTTAGAACTGCAGAGACCCTCACTGTCTTCAAATGGAGACTGAAGCCCCACCTTTTCACAGAGCACATAGGATAACAAGTTCATGTAAAAAATGCAACAAAAATTAACAATACTTTCCTCCATGTCATCGCTCTGTGATCTGATAGGTCATCTCTGGTAGAATCTAAGTTTGTTTTTAGCTTTTAATGTAAGTCTAGGTTTACTAATCCAATCCAGGTGCTGAAGAACTATTCCTGTGTCGAGTAAGTGAACACTCCTGATCCAGGTAAAGGAGGGTTTCGTTGAAAATTAGATCCAGGTATGCTGAACTATCAAGGGTGGTAGCTCTCCAGAACCATAGGTTCTTGAAAATAATTGACAGTAGTCTATTGAATGATTCTGGAACTGCTTTAGAGATTCTGGAGGTGCTCTTGGAACAAGCAGGTTCTAAGTCATGTGGGCCGCGGGCCACCAGCTGACAAACTGCTCTAGAGATTAGATATGAGCATTCCCATACAACAAAAAAAAATACCTCAAAATATGTATGCTATGACACCCCTAAGCTGTGGATCTGAGTACAGCTGAATACACCTATATACAGTCTGTATTATCGATTTTAAGTATGGTCTAACAGTGTTAAAGGCTTATTGCACTGTTACTGATATTTACACACATTTACATTTCTGGGCATGTTGACATGCTTCAGTAACATAATACTAACTGATCCTCATTAGCTTTCATTCATTATTAGCTACTTACTATCCTATTAACATTAGAGCAGGATTTTGTGCTTTTGTGTCCATCATTTGGAAATGTTTACTTATTCTTGTAAATAATGAACCACCAATGAATAACCTTAAAGGATTGAATAAAGTGTGTTGGAGAAAAGCTGCCCACTATGACTACAGTGGGATAGCCTACTAAGAGAGAACATAATAAAACAAAAAGAATAGAATTTAATCAGATTATAAGAGAAATGAACCAAATTAAATAATAAAATGTTATTGATGCTGTCCTTGGTGTAAACTTGTATCTTGACTGTTGACTGTTCACAAACAGGTTTCTGAGGATTAGCACTGTGTGTTTTGTGTGCTTTAAAGACGGGGGGCTTACATTGTACTTTTTTGGCTTAAACTGTTGGATTGTTTACTGTTTACATTGAATTAATAACTTAGATATGTATGAAGGAATGGATAAAAAGGTGAAAGCTTATAAAAGATGGAAAGAGGGACTAAACATGGAAACATGAATGTGTTTATTTATTTTGGCTGAAGTAAATACACAGTAAATACAATCACTATTTACTGTGTATTGTTAATTGTATTTATTCTTTTTAGTGTAATATAATGCAAAAAAAACACATCTAATCTAAACAGTGTTTAAATATTATTATATATACACATATAGCATTTTGCCCAGTATGCATAATGTATGGGTAAGAGCTTGTGGTTTACTTTCTTTTGTTCTGAGACTCCCGCAACTAAACAATGACAACAAACACATCTGCTGCTTTAATCTCATCTATAGGATATGAGGGGGGGGTAAAAAACAATGAAAAATGCAACAAGACTGAGAGTGCGAGAGAGAGAGAGTGCGAGAGAGAGAGAGAGGGAGAGAGAAAAAAGAGAGAGAGAGGGGTCTTCACTGATAAAGTCAATGGCTGTGTTACCAATGCTGTGTTTACCTATGGTAAAATGCATTAGAATTATAGTGAGAGAATTATAGTCGTACAAGGCCAGAAACTGCGTAAGCAAACCTGTAAGAGATCACTGAACACCTCACACTACACACTTTGAGGAGAGTGTGATGATGATTTAGACACAATGCTAATAGGTGGATTTATCCTCTGCCTGTTAGCCTTGAAGCTGCAGCGCTAATACTGAAGAAGTAAACTTCAGACACCAAACCTAAAAAACCTCTCCTCTTTCACCTCTACTATCTTTCCCCCATCACTTCTTGGCCTCCACTTCTCTTTTTCTATCATCTCTCTATTCTCCCTCTCTTCCACTCTCCATCAGTTCTTCACTTTCAATAATACCGTCGCTCTCTCATCGGCCTAATCCCATGGTGACCTCAATCCAGTGATGTAATGGATCACATGACATGGATGGGGAGGTGATGCAGGGAAACATGTACTAATCTGAGCGACCGGCAGGCAGATCTACCAATCACAGTGTTCCATCAGACCACTATGTGTGGGTGGAGGGGTGGCAGGAGTTGGCAGTACAGACCGATTGCATTAAGTTTGAAAATATCAGCACTGAGTTCTGCAAACAACATGTTTATTTGTTCTTCGGGAAGTGGCTGGGGGTCATGGGGGTTGTGAGGGGATCCAGACATCAAAATGCAAAATGTTGTTCATCTGAGCAATATTGCTTTATCCATAAACCATGTCAACAAACCACTTATGATCAAAAGGTCCACATGTAGGTACACACAATTCTTCACAGAGATGTTTGTTCTGAGACGCAATTAAACAATGACAATAAACACATCTGCTGCTTTAATTTTGTCTATAGGATATGATGGAGGAATAAAAAACAATGAAAAATGCAACAAGACTGAGAGAAAGAGAGAGAGAGTGAGAGAAAGAGAGAGAGAGGGAACAGGGTTAGGGGTCTTCACTGATAAAGTCCTTTACCAATTTACATTTTAAAGGCAAACATACTGTCACACGCACCAGGTCACGTGACGTCAATCGGCACCGGAAGTGACTCACGTAAGGTATATAAACAGGAAGTAAGGTTAGTATCCTCACACAGACAGTTGTTTGACTTCATGCCCGTGTGTTGCTCAACCTCATCATCACTCCAACTCTACTCTCTCTACGGTACCGTGAGTACTCTGACTCTCAGGAGTCGTTTATATACTTCCTGTGTGTGTGTTCAGAACGCAAGTTCATATTGGTTCGGACTCTAACTCCATCAGGGAGCGTTCTGAGAGTAACTGCGTGGCTTACCAACTCTCTCGTGCTCTCTCACGTCTGAGTCCTTCCACCACGCTACACAGTGGGCACAGTTCACTCAGTATTCTGCCTTCCACCGTGACAGAATGTCTGTGTCCTGGAGCCTCGAGGAGAAGCAACAGCTGTGCGAGATGGTCAACCAGCAGATGACCGAGATAGGCAATCTGAAGCAGGAGCTGACGGAGACCGCTGGTCTTCATGTCGAGGTCACCAACCTGCGTCAGACCCGATCTCAACTGTCTGCTGGGGGTCCTAGCACTCTGCCAGCCGCTTCTCCACACCCGGTGGCTCAAGCTCCACCACCACTTCCCAAAATAGCCTTACCGGAAAAATGGAACAGACCGAAGCAGGATCGCCTTACTCACTTCCCTCCTTACCGGGCAGGCAGCGGAGTGGGCTGCGGTGGTCCTTCGTTCTGACTCCTACTCCGAGTTTTCCAAATAGCTGAAGGCCGCCTTCCAGCATCCGGAGAGCGAGGTGGTGGTGGATTCTCGCCTCTACCATCTGCGCCAAGGAGATCGTCCGGATTTCAGAACTCTAGCCGTGCAAACCACCTGGAGTGACGCCGCACTCCGCACGGCTTACTACGAGGGTTTAAACATCCGGCTGAAGCACGAGTTGGCTGCTCGTGAGCTCCCCGTTATGCTGGAGGGGATGATCCAGATGTGTGGATCTCCGGCTTGCCAGCACACCCAAGCCTGTCGTCCCCTCCATGCCAGCTCACTGGGTTCCACCACCCACCTCCGAGGCCCACTCCTTCGGAGCTAGGGAACCCATGCAGTTAAGGGGCACCTCCCTGTCGGCTACGGAGAAGGAGAGACGGTTCCGTGAAGGCCTCTGCACCTATTGCGCCTCCCCCGACCACCACCATTTGCCCTCTTCAGCCGGGAAACTGTCAGACCAAGTGAAGAGGGGGAGGAATTCACTTGGTCCACCGGTTCAAACCTCCTGCCAGTTAATTGTTTCCCAGCTTGTCATTCAGGTGACTCTCCAACTGGGATACGAACAGATCAGAACCTCTGCCTTTGTTGACTCGAGGGCGGCAGGCAACTTCATTGATCGTGCTTTTGCCTCCCAGTTGGGTCTCAATACTGAGGTTTTATCCCAGCCCGTAAAAATAACAGCTGTTGACGGTCGACCCCTATCCACCAGCCCGATTCACCATCGCACCGAACCTCTCACCATGACCATCGACCAGCACTGTGAGTCCATCTCCTTCCTCGTCACTCAACTCACCTCACCTCCTCTCCTCCTTGGGCTGCCCTGGTTGATCTGTCACGACCCCATCATCTCCTGGTCACGACAGAAGATTCTGCAATGGGGTCCGACCTGCAGTGAACTCTGCACTCCGGCTGGGACGTGCTCTGGGGAGTCCAAGGCCTCCAATGTCGACCTGGAGGCCATTCCCGTCCAGTATCGAGTCCTGGCAGGGGTGTTTAGTAAGAAGGAGGCCACTAAAATTCCACCTCACCGGCCGTACGACCTGGCTATCGAACTCCTGCCGGGCTCGGTACCGCCCCGCGGCCATCTCTATTCATTAACCCTTGAAGAACAACATGCGATGGAGGAGTACATCGCGGAGGGGCTCCGTCACGGGACCATCCGTCCCTCTAAATCTCCAGCGGCCACGGGGTTCTTCTTTGTCAAGAAAAAAGACAGGGGCCTCCGTCCGTGCGTCAACTATCGGGGCCTCAATGACATCACAGTAAAAAAACGTCACCCGCTTCCACTCATTAATACTGCCCTGGACTCTCTCTCTGGTGCCACCATCTTCACTAAAATAAGAAATAGGGTAACTATGTGAGATTGCTGTTTGTAGACTACAGTTCAGCGTTCAACACAATAGTAGACTGTTCACAAAGCTGAGGGATCTAGGACTCAACAGCTGTCTGTGTGCATGGGTGCTGGACTTCCTCACTGGCAGATCTCAGGTGGTGAGGGTGGGTAGGTGTGTGTCTGACAGCATCACCACCAATACTGGAGCACCACAGGGGTGCTCTCGCCACTGCTGTACTCCCTCTACACTTCTGACTGTGTGGCCACTCATAGTTCCAACACCATTGTGAAGTTTACTGACGACACAGTGGTGTTGGGCCTCATCTCCATGACTTTCCCAGCCCTACTTAAAATGTAAACATCATTCATTCAAATTGAATATATATCATATTTATTTAATTGTTTGTTCGCTTGTTTGTTTTAAACATCTGTCACTTTAACAGAAAGGGATCCTTATGCTGTGTCACACAAGGAAAATCAATCTGTATACAGCTAATATCTGTTATGTTACTTTACTGAGCAGCTTTCAAAATCATCATTTAAAGGTGAAGAAAACAGATAGTAATAATGTAAGACAGCTGATTATCTACAAGTGTGATTTTTACACAAGATTCTGGAGTTTCTCTATAAATTTGTGTCCATTCATTCTGTAGAGCATTTATGAGGTCAGACACTGATGTTGGACAAGAAGGTCTGGATCACAATCTCCGTTTCAGTTCATCCCAAAGGTGCTGGGTGGTGTTAAGGTCAGGGCTTAGTGGCCAGTCAAGTTCTTCCACACTGAACTCCTCCACCCATGTCTTTATGGAGCTCGCGTTGCCAGTTTCGAACTTTGCAATTCTTTGCTTAGTTGCGGCAGTTTCTTGAATCGTCTCTTTGTCTGTCTTTGTCTTACACTATTTGCTTCAGAGAATGCTATTTCAACCCTCTGTGTACTTTTTGAGCTGTAAATGTTGAGCCCTAAAAGAAGATATGTTGATTGGCCAGGCCCCACAATTACAATTGGCTTTTATTAGCAGGGGGTGGGACTGCATGCTGTGGTATGCCCTCACCATCATGGAGGATATGCTCTAAATGATATGATGTTAAATATAATAATAATAATAATAATAATGCAGTCTATTTATAAGCGCCTTTCACAACACTCGAGGTCACTTTACAGAAGTTATTAAGTAATAAAAATAGAAGAATTTGTTGATTGATTGTTTGGCTAATGGGTGTGCTCCCAATTATTGTGCATTCCTCTCAGGTGTGATTGTCATGTGATGT
>JBBPDC010000001.1:24451578-24464015 GCA_037974485.1 Hemigrammopetersius urotaenia
CCCCGTAAAAATGTGGGGGGACCCTGTAGATCACACACTGCATGTAGACACACACGCATACACACACACACACACACACACACACACACACACACATTCCCTTCGAAATGCCACATGGACCCTTCTCCCTTAACAGTCTGACCACATTCGAACAGTTTTAGTGCCAGAAACTAGTCGATCCTTACACAGCATCGTGTAGAAACACTTACACACGTCAGACACAACAATTCAAAACTACACACACACACACACACATTATTACATTATTACCACTTAACGCCCCACTTACATCAGGTATTCACAACTATAATAAGCTCAATGAATCCACAATGCCTGAACGATTACAGAGAACTGTTGCGTTAGTACTTCACCTGATTAATAATCATTGTTATTAGTTAATGTTAATCTATAACATGATGATTGTTCGCAGATACAGAACATGTTCATATTTACATGGGGGTGGAGGTGATGTTCTTCATGGTTCACACACACACACACACACACACACACACACACACACACACACACACACACACACACACAGCATGAGCATGTTGTGTGTATGTGAATGCGTTTGAGTGTACGCAGCTATGTTATGGCTTGTGTCTTTTATGTGAATATGTGTGTGTGTGTATATATGTGTGATGTGTGTGTGTATTTAACCCCTACGCAGTTCCCTCAGTTCTGCAGCCACTCTTCTCAGCTGTTCTTCAATCTCGAGCAATTCCTGTAAAAACACAAATGCACAAAAACACACACACACATATTTATATTTAGTTCTTCCTAAATATCTTTTAAGCATTCAAGTGTGTTTAGTCAGTAAAATAACTTGATCATTAGAATCAACATAACTAATGACAAATACAGTAACGTGTATGAAGGTAGTGAGGGACTGCAATGTTAATAAATATAAAATAAAAATATAATCATTCTATTATAAATGTATGATTAAGTTTATAATATATAATACATATATTAAATATGTAGTACATATACCATATGTATATAATAAATATGTAATAAATATGATATATATTATTAAAATTTCTAAAACAAGCCCACCATTCTTAAAATTCAGCTGCAGTTTATTTTGTTAGCAGTTGCAGTTTAAAAAGCCTGAAACCTGGAGGGACTGTCATCCTCCCTAAACGTCCCCTCTAAAATGATCAAAACTGATGTTCCTTGAAATTTACCTCTCCTTCATCTTCTTCATTCTCATCTCCATTGTTTTCCTCTTCTTCCTCATCGCCCTCCTCTTCCTCTCCGTGCTCTCTGTCCTCCTCCATGTATCTCTCCCTCTCGAACTGCCTTGTCCTCTCATCGCTTGCTTTCTCCATCTCCCTCTTCTGCTGGGGCTCTTTCATCTCTCCGTTTGTTTTTCCCTCCACCTCCCCTTCTCCTCCTTTCTCTTTCTCTCCTTCTGCTCCTTTCAGTGTTACCTCCTGTGCCTCTCCTTCCTTCGCTGCCTTTTCCTCCTCCTGCACTCTCTTCATCTTCCTTAAAAGTTCTCGAAGCTCCTCCTCTTTGTCCTCCCTCTGTTTGACCTTCTCTGCCACCTTCTCTCCGTCCTTGTCCTCCTGCTGCCTCAGTGCCTCCAGTTCCCGCTCCACCTTCTCCTTCTCCTCCAGCAGCTCTGCCTCGTTCTCCTTCATCTCTTCACTCCGCTCTCTGCAGAGGTCCAGAGATATCTCTGTTTCAGTGTTTGTTTTTGCTCAAAAGAAAACATTATTTGTATTTTCATTCAAATTTGATGTGGCTTAAACTCGGTGAATGGGTTAAATGCAGAAAAAGAATTTCACATTGTTCACACTGTGCGCTGCGCTGGGGCGTGTTCACATGTGACTATAAGGAACACTTTACTTTACAAACCAGGAATTGTTGTGACAAATCTACTAAATTTCACATAAGAATTCTAGTGAAATTACACGAGAAGCCAGTTGCCTGAGGGTTAGAAAATAATCCCAGGACTGCCAGTGGCACCACTGAAGTACCATTTCACATTATTCACAGTGTGTTGTGTTCACACATTACAAAAATGGCCACTTTGCAAAGTTGCAGGTTAATTCATCTTTACTACATTTAGCAGATGCTTTTATTCAAAGTGACCATTCCCTAACTTCAGGGGACAGTCTCCCTGGGGCAACTTGGGTTTAAGGATCTTGCTCAGGAACCCAGTGGTGATATGCTGAAGGTATGATTCAAACCTCTTAGTCCAGAGGCAAGAATCCTACCCACCACACTCCTTAAGACACTTATCCCTCAGTTGCACCATGGGGATCGTCCCTGTAACTAATGATTGTAAGCCGCTCTGGATAACTCTGCCTGCCAAATGCCATAAATGTAAATGTAAATGAGACGGACACAGAGAAAAATCTGGATGAGATGGACACAAGGGAAACAGAGGAGGGAGCCAGAGCTAAATAAAGTGACCCGTACCCGAGCTGTACCCATGCCTGATCAATGGCAAGGCCAAAAGAGGGACATAGCTGACTGCATCACTGCATTCTGATTGGCCGAAATGTTTAATGACAACAGATTAATTTTACACACACCCCAAAAAATGGAGGTACAGATTAACAACAGGGAAGTCGACTAAGTACAAGCACTACTATCTATTTTTGGTGAAAATAATTTTCATTGGGAGTTTTCTAACGCTGTGAGAAATTCAAACGTCTACCAGGACATCAGGACAACCCAGGACAAGCTAGCTGGGTTAGGTCTTCAGCACATGGCTAAAGAATGCTGGAAAAAGACCATAAAAAGCCTTTATAAAAAATAAAAAGTTAACTTTAATTATACATGTAAAAGAAACTTACCTTTCCCTCTCTAGTTTCTCCACCTCCTTCTTTTTCTCCTCGTCCTCTTCCCCTCCTCCACCCTCCTGCTCATTATTTTCTGCTGCCTTCCTCTGCTGCTCCTTCTCTTTCGTTGCTTCGTACCTCTTTTTCTTCAACTCCTTCAGCAGCTCTTCCAGCTCTTCATCTTCTTTTCTCTTCTCTTCTTTCTCCAATTCTTTGTTGCGGATCTGCTGTGCTAGAAGTTCCTCCAGCTCCCTGGCACTCTCCTCATCCTCCTCTTCGTCCCCCTGTTTCTCCACTTCCATCCGGCCTTCATCCTTCCGCCTCGCATCTTGTGGACCCCAGCTTTCTTCCTCCCTCATCAACTGATCCTCCTCACCGCCCTCCTCGCCGTCTTCCCAGTCGTCCGACTCATTCCGCTCATACTCTTCCTTGTCTCGGGTGTACTCCCTCTCTTTTTCTCTCTCTGAGAAAATGACATTTTTAATGACAAACAAGACTTGTGTTGCTATACTAGTCCCAACAC
Source organism: Hemigrammopetersius urotaenia (assembly GCA_037974485.1). Taxonomy (NCBI): domain Eukaryota; kingdom Metazoa; phylum Chordata; class Actinopteri; order Characiformes; family Alestidae; genus Hemigrammopetersius; species Hemigrammopetersius urotaenia. The sequence goes on from JBBPDC010000001.1 coordinate 24,454,903, forward strand.
TGGGGGGGCTAATCCTGTTTCATTAGATATTCTGACTAGCTTCATACTGAGTAACGAAGAGAGAATGTGTGTGTGTGTGTGTGTGTGTGCATGTGTGTGTATTATTTACCATGTATTGCCAGCTCCTGTAGCTCTCTCAACAGACTCTGGTGCCTCTGTTCATCTGTCAAAACCTCATCTGAAAATATGAACGCACAAAACACATTACATATTACACATTTGTGGAATCAACTGCAGAAACTGATCATGGAAGAGTGTGGAACCAGGGGCTAATAAGCTCTACAGCTGGACTACAGTTTGTAACTGTACACATGTATAGTGGAGCCAAAGGTGTTACTAATAAACTTGCCAGTGAATGGAAGCACAGTGTAAATGGACAGTAACTCATTAACAGTAGGTTACAGTTGCCAAAGCAACAAAATAGTCAAGTGTATTTTCTATAAACAGCACATTTCTTAATAATTCATGGCATATCATTGTTGATGCAGCTGATGTCTGTCTGCACCTGCTTACATGAAGCGCCTCACCTGTCACTTGTCCATCACAGCCTGGTAGTGGCAAATTCACATCAGTCCTCATACTGCCATCATCCAGACAACTGTTCCCCTGAGGACACACACACAATTTTACGTATCCTCATTAAATCAGAAATGGCATATCATCACTGTCAAATCAGTGTTAGATAATACATGCACATATACAATGCACATTTACACACTCACCTTTATACACATACATAAAATATATGTCAAATCTTTGTCATCTACATAAAAAAAGAATCGTTTCTGACCTTTACATCCACCACAGGCAGACATCCCACTATTAAAAAGAGAAGCTGGAATTAAAACCAATTCAAAACCACATTCTAAACTCACTCATTGACCATTTTATCACAAACACCTCCCTATAGCTCTGCCTCACTGTATACAATGTTTCTAATAAAATGGCCAGTAAGCAGAAACACAACAGGCCACTGTTTCTAATAAAGTGTCCAGTCAGTGCTTAGATCAGTGACAGTGCCCCTCAATGCAGGTGACTTTCTCTGCTGGTTAAAAAGTGAAAGCTGATTCATTACAGCGTCCACGTGGCCCTGAGAGCAAGAAAAGAGGCTTTAGGCTTGTTATATCACGTGTCAGTTACTCGGCTACCCTGGCAGTAATAACATGGCAGTAATAATTACTTCTGTAACCAGCAAATAAACAAAATTACTTTTTTGTGACATAAAGGTTACTGCATGATTAGTATTGTTTTCATAGGCTTGGCTGTAGCACTCCAGCACCCCCAAGTGACTGATCTTAACCTCTGCAACCAAAAGGTTATCTTAGGCCTTTAAAACAAAGCTTTATGGGGGGAAAAGTTTTGGAGAACAGCCAGGTGTCCCCACTGTCACAGCACATTTATGTATTCATCCCCATTTGGTACCCAAAGAAAGAGATCCACATGTACACATTGCTTTGTGCACAACGCCCAAGGGAAACATGAATTAACAAGATTAAATATTCTGGAGGCGCATGCCTAAACCCATCACCCCGCACACGACCCAATAATCTGTTAGAGATTGGGAGGGAGATTGAGATTACCCTCGCTTTTCCTTCCTATTTCCGTCCAGGTCCAGGTTAGCTGTGATTTAGGCTGCGTCACAGTGGACACAACACTTCTGTCTGTTTAAAGGAGACATTTTCCATATTACTGTGTGACTGAGTGGTTAAGATGTAAACCTAGGGGGTTCCAGAGTTCCGGAGAAACTTTTGGTCCAAAACATTAACATTATGTGTGTGTGAGTGTGTGTGTGTATATATACATATACATACATATATACACACACACACACACACACACACACACACACACACACACACATATATGTAGTACTGTTCAAAAAGCACCTGAGAAAATTATGCTTAAAAGCTGTTTACTACTGGGCAGTAGTGTTAAGTTAGTGTTAAAACACTTACATTACAACAAATACAAACAACATTAATACAGTAAATGGTGGTTTTATGTGTGGGAAAGTGTTCACTTAACCAGTTCCAGACCTCTTTCCTCATTGAAACCCAATTTTACTTGCAGCTCCAGCAAACACTAGGTTTGGCTCTTTTTACTTCAGTAGATTAAATGAGGTGTTGATTATGGAATTTTACTCATTCACCCAATGACTGGAGGCACTGAGCAGAAACCTGGATCCAAACCTGTGTTCTTTTAACCAGCTGTGCTTTTGCTGGCAGAAAGAAGCCGATATAAATGACTTCAAACAATTTGCACAGGTGCCTAAGACTGTACTGTAAATTTGGCTAAATCTGTGTTTGAAACGTCTAGCTCCATTCACCACCACTCTTTACAAACACTGCATAATGGAGAATTTTGGAAAATTGGTGGAAATCCCTTATAACACACACATCAAAAACACTCGGCTGTGTGTACATGGTTTGTGAGGTGTGTGTGTGCATAGCTGTGGAAACAAATTTCACACAGGGATGCTTAAAAAAATTGACAGACAAGGTGGGAACTTGTATTAATTTAGTTTGGGGCTGCGGAACGCTGCTGGGTCCCTAAAGAACCGTGCGGGAGGAACAGGTGAATGTGTGCCTGTCTAGCCTCTTTTATTCCGAGACGGGTGAGCTTTATAGATGGGTTCTTATGTAATGAACAAATGAGCTCTAAGCTCCTTGCTGAGCCTCTAAAGCAAGGGTTCATTCACCTGGAGCTCTGACAGCGCTGTAATCACACCAGGGTGGAACCATAAGAGACTCATGTCCAGTACCTAAATATTCAGTGAGCAAAAATGGTTCACATCACGTCCCATTCCAGACTCTTTAAAGTAGTTCAGTTGTGCAGAAGTACAGACAAGCCTGTCATTAATGCTGCAGGAACCAAATTTACAAGGACTGTCCAACTGCTGAGGGAACAAAACACTGGCAGGGAGGCGTTTTATTTATTTAAATGTTTATTTTCAGGTCAGTCTCGATGGGTAGATTTTAGGTCAGGCTGCTTCCACGTGACATAAGAGCTAAAAATAAGGCAGTTCGGGCAACTGTAACATTAAATCAGGAAAAATGTATATTATACGTTATTATTTCTATATATTTATTTATGTGTTAACTAACGCTAAAATAAATGAGCAATATTTACATATAGACACACACGTATATACATAGATAGATATATATATAGATGTGTATGTATTTTTTGCTGATTTATTACTTTCGGCTGCTATGATCATTCAATCTGGTTTTCTCTTTCAAATGCACTCACTCAGGAAGGGCTTTTATTTTGATACGAACATGATATACAGAACAAAAAATGAAGAATATAGAGAGTAAACACGGGCCTCACCTCCAGCGAGGGCGATCAGGAGCGTGGTGAGCAGCTGCAGCATCCCGGAGAAGAAAGCAGGCCTCGGAGGAGAGGAGACCCTCAGACCCTCGGACAGATAGGAGGAGGCCCGGGCAGAAGAAGGAGGAGGCTCTGGTTCAGACCCGAAAAGCTCAAACCTTCAGTGCACGTTCAGCACGCGGAACTGTGGTGCAATGAGATCTTCTGGCGTGAGGAAAGGACAGAGAGGGGGCCGAGCAGAGACAGTGGAGCTGTCCACTGAGAGCTGGTGCTGAAACACTAAAGGGGCGTGCCTGGAAGACGAGGGGCGGAACCTGTGATGTAACAACCACCCAGTGTACACTACATGGACAAAGGTGTTTGGAGATTTTGACCAATTAACCCAATTAACCCTGTTCATCAAAGGAACAGTCATGCGAAAAGCCAAATCTAGTGTCTCACCTGATGACACATGTAGTTATTCAGAAGAGACAAGTCTGGAGATCTAACGTTGCTCCTTTAGTTTAGAACTGGAACTATGTGGCTAATGTCGCTAAAACTAGAAGTCAAATCACCCAAATCTTTGTGTCCCCAAAATCTTCACTCAATCCGCATCAAGTCATTAAGATGAAGCGGACGTGGTTTAGACTTTGGACTATTTCGTGAATAGCGGGTGGAGTTTAAAAGTTGCTGCTTGTAGCGACATCCAGTGTGATAGGTTTTGAGAGTCCTAAAATGATTCCGTTCTTATGTGTTCCAACAATGTAAGTCTCATAGCTCCAGTTCAGTACCAACATAATAAACATGTCTTGGCTGATCAACATCTGGGGTCAGTGTGTGAGTTTTGCTCAACTGCTTCAAAACAATGATTCCACAAGTTAATGTTTCAATTATACTGAACAAAAATATAAACGAAACACTTTTGTTTTTGCTCCCATGGGCTGAACTTATTGTAGGCAGTCTAAGGCACACCTGTGCAACGTTCATGCTGTCTAAACAGCACCTTGATATGCTACACCTGTGAGGTGGGATGGATTATCTCAGCAAAGGAGAAGTGCTCACGAACACAGACTTAAGACAGATTATTGAACAATATTTGAGAGTAATGGGTCTTTTGTGTATGTAGAAAATGTTTCAAATCTTTGAGTTCGGCTCATGAAAAATGGGAGCAAAAGCAAAAGTGTTGCATTTATATTTTTGTTCAGCGTATGAAACATCAACCTAACTTTTTAGGTCAGCAACATTTTAGTCCAGATTTAGGCCTAATCTGGAAAACTCTCAAAGTATAAAATAATTCTCCCATCATGAAACTGGTCTTGCCCACTTTAAATCAGAGTGGCTCATTCTTCTTCATAACAATGTTGGTGGTTAACCCGACGCAGGACTTGCTCCTGAAGCCCTGACTACAGGTACATGCTAAAGTTTTTCCTCTGTAAATTTATTTTCTCCTCGGTTCATTTTAAGGTGCAAAAACAATCCATTTTCAGTGAGCTGTTTTTGTGACTAGTCAATTGCATCTGCCTCCCTGATCAACATGAGCCTTCTCAAAACTGTGTCCATAAAGTTACAAGCACAGTGTTGGCCAAAATGTCTTGATTATGTTGAAGCATTAAGATTGCCCTTAACTGGAAGTAAGGGACTTGCCCTAACCCTGAAAAACATGGAATAGTCCAATACTTTTGTCCATATAGTGTATCATAAAGGTAACAAAGGTAGGCATTCATTGGGAGGTAGAAGTTGGTAAACGGTTGTGTAGAAACTACTTGGTTCAGGTAGATAAACTGACAAAGTGGACTTTGACAAAGTGGGGAAAACAAAAAAAAGAGAAAACTTTAGGATATGGGCCTTTTAAGGCAGGCGTGTGAATGATGAGGGGAAAAGAAGACAACAGAGACATTCAGTAAATAAGGTTTTACTAGATAAACAGACCAGGCTCTGCAGAGAATAAAAAGCAAACAGAGACCATCCCCGTTTCCTCCTTTCTCTCTGACACAGTGGCTTTTTAAGACTCAAGCTCAATGCACGTTTTACGATTCATAACCATACTGGACTGACTGTACCATCAGAGGATAATAGGAGAAACCAACCCTCCCTCCCCAAAAAAAATCAAATCAAAACAAAAAAAATATATATATAAAGCACCTTTCATGTTGTGATTCATAAAATCTCTCAACTGGCCTCTCTCACGGCAGGGAGGGAGGGTCTAAGAGGATGATCGTTCCAATTGGCCAGGTTTGCCTGCCAGTCTTTTTCTGAGGTGGAACATGAGTTAGTGGCTGAAGTGGGCGGGCCTGGTGGCATCCCCTCCAGGAAAGGGGGAGAGAGGGGGGAAAAAAAAGGGGGCGGGGGGGGGAACGGACGAGTCCAGCTCTCCCTTTCCAAAAATAATAAAAATTTAAAAAAAAAACCTACAGCCCCCAGAATTCCACCATGTAAAAATTTGAGGGTGTGAGGAATACACCAGCATTCCTCAACCTCACCTCTACCTAAGCATCTGTAGCATCCTGGAATTCCTCAAAAAGAGGAACACAAAAATGACAAACTTTACACTTATAATGAGAGCTAATGGGCAGCCAATGAATTGAATGCATGTCTTCATATTATTTTCATTACTTCCTACATATATATATATAAAAACTTCCAATGATTCATCAGTACATGTTTGCTAACTGGATAATTTGTTCTTTCAGACACAAGACTAATTTCACAGCGGGAAGAATGTGTTATTTTAAGTGTAGTGGTGTTAATGGAGTTTACAGAGACTCCATCTGATCACCATGGATACCAGGAAACATTAGTGTGGCAATCCTCATACAATAAAACAAAGAAAGGAAATGGGCCATTTGGGGACAGCTTGAGAAGCACTGCTTCAGGAAACCTGGATTAAATTTTACTCCAGTGTCAGAAAACCAGATAAAGCTTTTTGAGCACAGCTTTGGAAAGACATTCTCAGTCTGATGACTACCAGAACTTTGACTGGCTTCAAAAGTACAATGAAGAACATTAAGCAACGTATTTGCTTTGCTTGGCAACTGCCCATTGGGTTCTATTATAAGCAATAAAGTGGTTTTCATGTTTTTGATGCAGAGAAACCATCTGCATCACTCAGCTGCTGGCCACGGAGGCGGCAGATGGAGGAGAGGTTGAAAAAGGCCTGAGTGTCCCTTTAAGAGTCCCACAAGTGCATCTCTGCTTCATAGCAACCCTGAAAATGTATAAATGCTGAATAAAGACTCTTTTTGGTCTCCCCGAAGGTCCACCTATACCTGAATATTTACAGAGATTCACATCAGCCCGACTTCTGCGTGGGTCGTAAACTGCAACGAGTACAACCGCTGTAGTGACCGTTGGCTTGGAAATGCAAGTGCTAAGAAATTGTGGGTACCTTACACATAACACAGTATGTGCAACATAACAGTGATAACAACAATGAGTATAATGTTCATATATGAAGGTATAAGGGGCATCAATTCATACATACTTTTGAAGTTCAGTCATAAGACTGTGCACTCTGACAAAATAAACTGAAATGTCACAGGGTAGCTGCATGTGAACTGCTGGAGCAGTGGAAGTGGTCACTTTTAGTTTGCTATCAACTGTCCACCAGGTTCATCAACTCTACCCCAACCACCCACTACTGAATGTTCAAGAACCCCCCACCCAAAAAAAAAAAAAAGGAATGTCAGAGTTTGTTCCTTGGGAGAAAAAAGATGTCCAAAACCCCCCACCTCTTCCCCACCCACCCACAAAATAGTCCCACCTCCCCAGAGATTCTTCATCACAGAACAACACTTAATGAAGATGCTGGTAACAAAACTCATCATCAACTAACAGCCAGTGACGATGTGATCGTGGCATCAGAAGTGTATGTGTTGCCCTTAAGTTAAAAAACGGAAATCACAAAGTGCCCAAAAGCTTCTCATGCAGCTTGTCAGTAAGGAGGGGCAGGAAGTGTGTGGGAGCGTATGAACATTAATCAGGGACTGTCCTGTCTGTGTGAACTGTTGGATGAATTACACGACAGCCTACAAGCCCTTAAAAACAGCGCCAACCTTTCGCTCTCCTTTCAGATTCACACAGAACACTGCACTTGCTTCCTTCCACTTATACGTGTCTACTTAAATAGCCAACTACTGCAGCTAACAGTTAACCACTGCAGCTAACGGAAGCGGGTTGTCACCAGCTGGCTTGTTATTTTTGTCCACTCTTAGAAACATTAGTATCTTTGCCAAGCTGTGCTTTTAGCCTCTCTAGTTAACGTTGCTTACAATAAAAGCAAGTCACCAACAAGCATATGACTTTGATTCATTTTCATTCATTATTTACATTAGCATGTTTTGTTATGCTGTTTTTATCCACCAGGACCAGCTAATGTTTCTAGAAATTAATGAAGGCTATTAACTAACAATTAGCATAGATAGCATTCGTTACTAATAGAAACAATAGCCTGTCTGGTTGAGTGACTACTTTATGAACCAGAGTCAATAGCATCATTTATAAAGCATGTAAGCTAGAGGACGCAAGTAGCAAGTCTTTTTAACAACATTAACTGGTGTCTATTACCATTTATTCAGTAAAATTAGCATGTTTGGCTGAGTTCTTCCTTTAACCCCCAGGGTCAAGTTTGTAATGCTAATGTAGACAATGAATACAAGATTGCAGCCCTTGTTTAATGAGATATTTTCATGGTGCTTGCGGCCCAGCCATTTGTTGATTAGCAACATTAGCATGTCTGAACATGGTATTCCTTTAATCTTTGAGCTAATGTTCCCAACAACTTTCAGAATCTAGTACCACTCGTTAAGTGTTTTCATAACACTAACTGTAGGCAATCTGCTTACACTTATTAGCAACACGGATGTCTGGTTGGGCTATTTTTTAACCCTCCTGGTCAAGTTATTACAGCTAATGTTGCTAAAAATGAATGACTGCTAAATAGCATTACACTATTTTAAGGAAGTGAACTGGTGTGAATTGGTACTTTTTTGGCTAAGCTATTTCTTTAACCACCAAGTCCAGTCAATAGCAATGTAAACAAAGAATGAAAGCTAATTAGCATAAAAAGGAACATTAATGGATATTCACTTTCTTTACATTAACAACATTAGCACACATTTCAAAAGGGGCCAAGATAGAAAGGAAGGAACAAGGAGAAGAGGCAAAAAGAAGTGGCGTAAAGAGTTTAGGAAGGTTGATTTCGTCCTCTGTGTGAATGTGAGCGAGAGTGCATCAGTCTGGCTGTTTGAGGCAGTTCTACAGGAGGGCACCGAGCAGTTTCAGCACACTAAGCCTCCTTTCTCCCCTCATATAATAGTCATCTGTACTCCATTTATAATAAACTTAGTTAAGTATAATAAAGTAGAAAAATATCAAGAGAACATATACACAGTTTGTCATGTCTTTTTGTTTTCTTGTAGTGACTTTTGTTGCTTTGCTTAATTTGTCTGTCTGTCTTTTTAGCATTATGTATGATCTGGGGACCGTGGGCACCGAACATATGACTCAAAGTGAAGTGTGAGATTGCAAAATTCCTTTCCATTGCTTTTTATTTTCATATTGTTGATGTTCTGTCCATTCCATCTGGGGGGAAAAAGAGACAGAGAGAGAGTGTGTTAAGTGCGTGGTGGTCAGAAGAAATGCCTGCAAGCCCAAGTTATGCTCTGTCTCGTAAAAATATTAACCCATTTAATCCCAATGGCAACAATTGTTGCCATTTTATTTTTGTTTTATTTTGGAAGCTCTAAAAGTGTTGTTTTGGCTTTGGGCAGCTAATGCAAGTTAAAAAAATTAAAAAGAGGTTG
>JBBPDC010000001.1:24464115-24475076 GCA_037974485.1 Hemigrammopetersius urotaenia
TAGCATAATACATAGTCATAGTGCTAGTTATACTACCTCTCAAAGGTTTTGGCTGTTTATTCTATTTATCTTTTGTTTATCTTTTTTTTTTTTCTACACATTTTAAAACTATCAGAGGTCAGGCCAGGGGGTGTTGCATTAGATCTTGGTGGGGAGAGCAGCCTCCCGTCTGGGGGTGACCAGCTGGGTCGCTGCGGTGGGATCCGCCCTGCTGGGGGACGGGCCTTAGGGTCTTGGATCTTTTCAGTGCATGGATGGCCCTCCACCGGGGGGGCCCTGCGCCGTGTGAGCGGTCGCAGAGGGTCTAGGGGTTTCCTACCCATTCCCTACACATGTATCACATAGTGGGTGTAAATAGGTCAAGTAGGTGAAATTTAGACTTGCCGATTATAAAACCTACATTTTCACTATCATAACCACCAAGAAATGAAAAAATTCAAACATATTGTGTACTAGGGAAGACTAAGGAGTAAAATGCACTTATTTTGCAGGGAAATATTTGGGATTAAACGGGTTAACATAGGCTCATTAATAATAAGCAATCTGTAACTCAAATAAAAACTGGGATAGGATAACGGAAAATCCATTTAAATAAAAGACACCATTTTCCTCTATAGAAAGTTTCCTTCACCTCTGAACTCCTAGCTACCTATCTGAAGTGCTCTTAGTTCTGTTTAAATGAGAACTTAGACGTTAATGCTCTGGTATGATGTGTAATTGTGGATTATAACTGAAGTTGACCATAACAGTTTAAGAATATAGCTAAAAATGCTGTTTTCTCATCTTTTCACTCAAACTCCTGTGTAATGCTGTGATATTTAGCTCGGCCCTTCCTGTTGCTGACACTAACATATACAATTGGCATGATTTCAATAATAATAAGGTGTGCAGTGAACTAGGTGTTTCTTGTATCTCTGTAACAGTAAGGACATGGTAATGAAAACATCTTTCTGTAATGACTAAGGGTCATCACAGGGTGTTTCCTAACCAAAATTTGACTATAAAATGAATGAAAAGGTGCACAGTGATTGTTTTTACCCCCTAAGGCGTGCTCCGTCATACTGAGGCACAGTGACTCCAGCGTAGGGTTAATTTCCAGATCCGTCCCCGGAACCTGGCATTCTATGAAAGGCAGACAAAAGAAAACCAGTCGTAAAGAAAAAAGAAAGCGAGTGTGTTTGTACCTGGCTTTGGAAAAGCTGAGGCGGAGAGTGTTTGTATTATTTGTAATTTCATATAATCATACATCATATACCAAAATACTAAGAGAAAAGATCCATTAAAAAGCTATTTTGAATATATATACAGATCTGGAACAAAATAAGAGACAACTGCAATTCATTTTTAAATTAGCATCTCTAAGAGTAAGACAACCATTCCATGCCAGTGTCTGTTAAATTCCTACACAAATCTCATTCTGCTTTATGAGGTACTGATAAGTGATCACCTGCATCACATCTTATTTAATGTGGAAGAGTATATAAAAAAACAAACAAACAAAAAAATACAGCTACAGTCAACACTCTCCTCTTGCAATCCAGTGGGATGGAAAAACACTACTAGAAGTACCTCAAAGTGAAGAGATTTGTACTCCGAATTATTTTCTGTAAACACTGCATCATTTCTCTCATTTTGATTTCATTTTCCTTAAAAATCTGCTTGAAACATTTTTGCAGTGGTCTCTTATTTTTAACAAAAAGAAGTTTTTAGAAGTATTAAATAAATAGTATGCTATAACTACAATTAATACTAAACACTATAACAAATAAGTTCTGTCATCAAGATTATTACGAAAATGTGTGTGCATGAGTGCGTGTGTGTACCTGGTTGCTGAAACAGAAGCATGGTTTGCGGGGACGTGTGTACTGGTAGAGAGTGTGTTCTCTGTACTGAGCTGCGGCTCTGGCTGGGCATGCTGTTGCTGCCTCCAGGGTTACCAAACCACAGGTTCTGAAACGTGAAACACATTTGCACCAAATTATAGAGTTCACAGTTATACCTGTTTTGCTGATCTTACTCTGCAAGAAATCATACAATATCATATAATAAAATGATCTAACCTGTCTGCCCTGTCCCGTGAGTGCAGCAGGGTTGGCAAGTGTGTGCCGCGGCGAGGCTCCGGTGATGGTCCCAGTGGTCATGAGACTGATGCGGCTGGGGGGCAGCGCTCCGCGCGGGGGGATAGAAAACTGCCTCTGCCCCCGACGGCTCAGAGCTCCGCTCACAGAGCACGCTGTGGGCAGAGAGTTAGAGCCGTATGCCCACCTAGAGTCAGAGGATTTCATATTGTCAATATGATATGATTACAACTTTAAATAATATAATAGAGAACAACAAACACGAGACAAAATGCAAAAGCAAACAGATAAAGGAAAAGACAAAAGGAAAAAAGAAAAAGCACAAGAAAACAAGAAATTAAAGAAATAAAGAAAAAACAGCAAAGACAGAAGAAAACAGATGCAAAAGAAAAAGCTAACAGGTCTTATTGTAGTCCAACTGTACTTCTGCACATTAAATCGTGTACTCGCAATCGAATTTCCATCCAATATATTTAGGAGGCTGACATTTTTACAGTAAGTGTACCATGCATGACAACAAATAGAATTAGAATGAGTCTCTAAAGAGAAACTCTACAACTACAGAGAAAGGAAGAAATAAGACTTAGACAGACCCTTTCTGTCGGTACATCGGCATGTCCAGCATGGCTTTTCGTGGGAACAGACGGAGCAACTTCAACATCTGCTGTTTCCACGAGGCCAAACGCTTCTTCTGCGTCTCTGTGAAAGCCTGCAAGACGCCATCATACACACATTTATTTCAAATTATAACTTTTCTTTAATTTTAACATTCAGCTCATTATTCCCCCTCACCTCATGTGTTAGACACTTCTCTATGAGCTGTAGGTAGCAGCTGATGTTCTCCTCATCTGGCCTGGACACCAGCAGCTGAGTACACACTGAGAAAAAAACCCCCACAAACTTGTGAAAATACATATTACATATAATACACAAAGAGTGACACATTAAGTGCACTGTAATTTTTATTAACAAAAAGTCAAATTTGTCAAATAAGTTATTTTTACTAAACATATCATCATCATCATCATCATCATAGTTTAATGATCCAAGCTGATCATTGAGATTGTCCCATACACAGCAACGCAAGGAATGTAAGTATAAGGAGTAAGATTAACTTCTAATGTGATATTTAAATGTGTGGTATACTAAGTGGCATGTTATATTCATTACTTCTGGCTGCTACTTTTTCCACATCATAGCAACCTGGTCTCATCATGAAGAAACAGCACCATCGTGTGGATTAAGAAAGAAAAGCACCTCTGTAATCTTTTATGCTAAAGGATCTAACACAACTAAATGATCCTTATTGGGGAATCTGTGTCTCACACTGTGTTGCTTTTTACTGCTATTAACTGAATGCTACCTTTCCCCATCACTCGAGTGAACTGTCCCGGGATATCTCCTTCTGAAATTGGTGCTGCCGACGACTCTCCGTCACATGGCGGAGGATTATGTGTTTGGAAAACCTCCACAGATGTGTCCTTCTCTTCAACAGGATTGGCTGCTTTATCAGCAGTTGTGGCTCCAGGCTCTGCCTCCCTCTGGGCAGCAGTGGGGGGGGTGTAAGCTTTGATGGGCGTAATGATGATCTGCTGCAGCTCCTGCAGAGCGTTTCGAACATTCCCACCTTCCAGAATGTCCTAGGACATTTAAATTCAACTTGATTCAATTGAGATTGTACAGCATTTGAGATTGCACAAAAAAACAATGACCTGACAGGCACACAGCTGCATAGAATGGACAATAAACTGGAAGCTGGTAGCTTAGTGGTTAGGGCATTCGCCCTTCGACCAGAAAGTCCGGGTTTGATTCCCAAGACCGCTAGGCACCGCTGAGGTACCCTGAGCAAGGTACCGTCCCCAGCTGTGTTCGTAGCTGCCCCCTGCTTCACTTGGTGAATGGGTTAAATGCAGAGGTTGAATTTAGTGCTGTTCACACTGTGTGCTGTGGTGTGTTCACGTATGACAAATGGTCACTTTCACTTTACTTCAAACTGTCCCTGCAGCTATTTGCAATCCTTGAATATAATACAAATACACTAAGAAAGCAATAATGGCCTATCTGGTATTTTTGCGACAAGTTCACATATTCACCATTTATCAAAATACCCACAGAAACTCAACTGGAGTTCTGATTGGTCAAGATGCTCCAAAATATACAAAAAGCTCCACTCTGACTGCTTAGTTGCTACATAGGCCAGGCCATGATAACTGATAGCAAAGGAGGCATCATGCAATCCTAGCAGGAAATTGAGTATAAGAGGTGTCTCACCTTTTCAAGAGATTTGAGTACACACTGTCTTTCTCTCAGCTTCTGAATGCTCAACGCTATCTTATGCCGAGCGCCTTTAGTCACATTCTGCAAGGGAGAAAACATAACCCACTTTAAGTGTGAAAACAGAAAGAAATAACTGGAGATCTGTAAAAACACACTGAAAAACCTAGCAAAATATTTCAATAAAAACAAAGCCATAATGTCTTGTTAAAAAATGTATTTCATTCCAAGTGCACCCGCATATAGTAAAAAACAGCGATGTGCTGTGGTTAAAAAAAAACAAAACAGAATGCCTAAAAATGCCTATTTTTAAAGCATAAACCCTAACTATGTCCCCAAATATTTACATTTACATTTATGGCATTTAGCAGACGCTTTTATCCAAAGCGACTATCATTCCCTACCTACAGGGGACAGTCTCTCCCTGGAGCAACTTGGGGTTAAGGGTCTTGCTCAGGGACCCAGTGGTGGTGCTGAAGGTAGGATTCGAACTCATGACCTCTTGATCCAGAGGCAAGTATCCTACCCACTGAGCTACTTCCACTGCTCTGAAAACTTGGCTTAATACATTATCCTTAAAAGAAAATGTAAAGGTAAACCCATATTTGTACTGTACAGTTTACACTGAACTCCCGCAGTGCTTAAATGTAAAATACCCGAGTGTGTGTATTGTATTTACTGTGCTTATACCCCTATAAGCATGGTAAATACAATAATAAATTAATTTAATTTACTGTAAATACAGGGTTTCTAGGTACAGTAGTATTTCACCATCCCAAGACGCGCTTCCTTTGTTTCTCTCTCCACAGTAACAAAACATTGTTATTTTTTATATGTAAATGAAGCTGAATTTACGTTAATATTTATGTTTCAAAATTAGTAAATTACACTTTTCTTAATTTTGCACTAAAATGCATGAAAAATTATATATTGCCACAAAAAAAGCTGCAACATCCAGGCCTTGTCCCCATGCTGGGTTGTTTATGTTTGGGCGCAGTGCTTAGAAATCCACCACGAGGGGGCAGGTTGCACGAGACCCGTACGCCACAAAAGCACAAAAAAACTAAATTTAGAGGACACCTGCAGTTTTCACGTTAGTGCGGGGATTTCAGCGAACAATTATTAGTTTGGTTCTCAGAACAAATCCGTGATGGACTAAAACGATAACTGCTGCTCCACGTTAAAGTGGGGCTTTACTGTACTACTGCCAAGTACCTGGATATATGAACAGAGCCTTCAAATGCACCAAAAGGTTATGGTATTGCTTTCATGTTAGATGAAGCTGACCTGTGACTCCAGATGCTGTTCGGTTAGGATCATCATCTCCTCGTAGCTCATCTGGGAGAAAAGTGATGCGTACTTGTGCAGGCGGAGACTCTTCAACCACGTTGGCACATCTAGCACAAACACAAACACAAACTCACTTTAAGACAGAAAACAAATTAGATATAATAACAGTAACAAACAATATTTCACCCACCAACCCCACCCATCACGGAGAGAAAATACTCAGCTAGCTCAAAGATCTTCATTCATTCTGCATTTCACTTACAAATGTGCCATGGTACAGAAAGATAATGTTTTATTACTTCCTATTCACACCTACTTCAATAGTATAAAAAAATATTTGCCACTCTTCAATTTCATATACAAATATTTGCTACCCTTTTTTTTTTCTTTTTTTTTTTAACATTTCAGCTTACACTCAAGCATAAAAGTGTGCGCGTGTGTACAATAATTGAGCCTTAGCACTCAATAATACAGACACCATTTAAAGACTTATAGTAAAAGGAAATGTATCCCACTGCTCGCAAACCTTTCATGCCGCTCCCATCCTCCTGGAAGGTGTTGCGTGTGTTGGTTTGTTCTTCCGTCTGTTCGCTGCCCGATGACGCTACGCTGCCCTGTGGTGACAGAGGGGCGTGTTCTGCCCCTCCGACACCTTGACGCCCACCCACATCATCCTGGCTCAGCCAATCAGAAACACCGACAGGTTGGCTGGCAGGAATGAGGGACATGGAGCGCTTCAAAGGGCTTGGCTGCACCTGACCAGGGAGGCCTAAGGAATCAAAGATTTGACAACCTCGGTCATAGCTTCTTTACTCTAAAAAAAAAAAAAAAGCAGATGTTTCACAAAGCTTCACAAAAGCACCAGAGTAAAGGCTGGCCAACAACAACCTCTCATACTTCCATTAGCTTATGTTTTAATACTTCCAACCATAACAACAATTTTGAAGTGATAAATTTAATATAGATTAAGCTTAGTTCTCCAGGACGACATATACCTTATACCAACAGATCTGTTCCTCAAAAGAGAATTTTAAAACTGTGCAGACGGAGTCTCGTCTCGACTCGACGGGTCTCGTCTGGGTCTTGGGGCAGCTGGTAGCCTAGTGGTTAGGGCATTCGCCCTGTGATCAGAAAGTCCAGGTTCGATTCCCAAGACCGCTAGGCACAGCTGAAGTACCCTGAGCAAGGTACCGTCCCCACACACTGCTCCCCAGGCACCGTGTTCATGGCTGCCCCCTGCTTCACTTGATGAATGGGTTAAATGCAGAGGTTGAATTTTGTGCTGTTCACACTTTGCGCGGTGGTGTGTTCACGTATGACCGAATGATCACTTTCACTTCATAATTAATCTGCTAGTGAAACTCCTAGTTTAAATTCAAGGTGACAGTCATGCTACATTTGTGTTAGGACTGATTTGGGCAGTTAGAGCCTGTATTTACTATTATACTATGATTTTACAAAACACACACTAATAGGGGATCCTTTCAATCAAAGCTGACTAAAAGGGTTGTACCTTATTGCCAGCACCCAGGTCAAATTCCTCTGTGTTTGCTATACTGTAATTTGAAATTTGCCACACATGCATGTATACAGAGTTTTCACTCTTTAGTATGCAATGTATATGGCATGATGATTGGTTTATTGTCTAGATCGTTTGTTTTCTCCAAACACATTATTATCCACATTACAAACCTGTACTGTTGTTGATGGTTATTGGTGATGGTATTCCACCCGTGCCAGGGAAGGCCATGTGACCGTTCTGTCCGGCGGGCGAGCTGCAGGTTGAAGGGGGTTTATCGTGCCAGCCATGCGCCTCCAGAGACTCAGTGTGGCCAGGCCACTCGTCCGAGCCCTGCCGAGCGTGATGGTATGGTCCATGTGGCGCTGGGCGGGACGACAAATGCTCCTCCAGGTGGTTGAGCCAGAGAGCGAGGTTGGTGCGGTCATCCAGCGTGGTGGCCGGGTGAATTAGAGCGTATGAGAGCAACTGGCGGCTTTCTTCCACAAACAGACTGCTCTCAATGGTGTGGCTCAGCACCTTCTGCAGCAGGTTCATGTACTCACACTTTGCCTCGCTGTTCCGTGGCTGCAGCAGGGGCAAGTGAGAGAGCAGCAGAGATACAGCTTTCTCCTTTGGCTCCTGCTGCCACTGACTGACTATGGCTAGAAGGAGTGGGGTTAAAGAACAGAGTGAGATTTCAGTTACGTAAAGAGACACAGCAGTGTGTATGTATGGGAGTGTGTGTAATTTGTAATTTTTTATTTATACACACACACACACACACACACACACACACACACACACACTAATGGCCTATTTTGACAATCAGTAAATCGGTTTTAAAGGCCAAAATGAAACACACATGCATGCAAACTAAACATTTTCAAAAACAGTATTTATTAAAGAATAGACTGTAAAATAAATTATATAAAAAATGATGCCAACTAAACATTCCTAATTCACTGGAAGGGTAAATAGATTTTTTAAATTAAGTTTAACTGGGCAACCCTAATATCTTGGCCCTGTTCAGGTTACAAAGACATACCTGCATTGTTGGCTTCGGCCTCCAGCAAGTGTATCTCTGTGCAATCTGCCAGCCAGTGCTCCAGACAAATGTGCAGGAAGCGTGCCTGCGTCCGCGACACCCTCTTCAGCAGCGACAACAGCGCCACCGTCTGTTCACACTCGTTCCAGCCTTTAAACCAGTCTGTTAGAATCCCCACCTGGTCCCGGAACATCATGGCTAGCCCTCAAAGCCGACAAAACCTCTCAGGGGGTGGGGAAAAGGGTCTTTAGTGTCGATTGAGGTTGGTACAGAGTCTATGCTCAGGCAGGAGTTAAACAGAGAGCCCCCTAGAGGCCGGGGGCGTTACTGTAACAGTCCACTCAAAGCTGCATAAGAAGGGCTTCACATGGTTCTGGCCCAATGCAAAGGGCCACCAGCGTGGGGAGGAGCAGCAGGACCAAGCTCAAACGTCACAGGTAAAGTGTGAGACGTAACACAGAAAGTACTGATGGTGTTGACAGCTCTCCTTGCTACTGCATCTCAGACACTAATCCACATCCACAACAAGACAGGTTGTCCTGAGGCTAAGAAGAAGAACATAAAAGTTATACATAAAGCATATCCATAATACATATACCTAAATCATTACACAGCCTATTTTTTATGCTCAGCAGGTGAGAACTGAATACAGTGTGAGGATGAAGAAAAAAAAAGGTGTCTGCTGATGCTACACTCTGAATGTTTATGGTTCATTTAAGCCTCTGAAACAAATAATCCTTAATATATTTTTATGTGATGCGTATTGCTTGATAAGCCTTAATCATACTTTCCCCCAGACAATTACTCTCAACACTCGAAAAATGACAAAAGGATGGAGAAGTCACAGTAACATCCAAGTAAGCCCCAAAATGGCTTTACTGCTCTCAAACTTGAGAAAGGTTGGTGCATTAATACATAATTAACAAATACAGCGGCATGTTTGTATATCAAGTTTTTAAAGAAGCCTAAGCTTCATTTAAAACCAAAATAGTCTATCATTCTATCATTATAAAAGTAGAAATCATAAGGTGATAACACCCTCAAATCAAGGCAGAATGTTAAACAGGCAGCTGTTTATTCCGTCTTTCGTCGGTTTAGACATCTTGGGATGGTTTTGTTTTAATATTTCAAACAAGCCGCACTTTCAGGGCTCACTTCGCCCTAACAAACCGCATTGAACCATCATTCCAACCCTGTAAACTGTGAAAACACCCTACGAGTCAGTTGTTGAAATACCAAAGAAATAACATCACATCCTCCTCCTCCAGGTCAGATTACGGTAACAGAGATAATCAGCTTCATCATCCAAATGAAATAGAGCACCTTACTGCAGACTACAGCAACTCTTAATTACAGATTAACCCAGTGCTTGCGCCAGACTGTTAGATACTCTCTAGCATCCGGCAATATAGACTAATGAAAGATAATACTTGCGCTGTCACCTGAGCTTCAGAAGCTCACAGTTAGCGTAATAATCCAAGATGTCAGCCAGTTTCAATTACAGTGTTTGTGGTTTGATGTAACAAAGGCCATTACAAAATATTTTCTTCATGTTCTTTTTTCATCCAGCCCATTTCTGATACTTTTCTTTCATGGCTGGTGTATGTAAATGAGTTGTTCTAATGAGAAACCCTGCATTGTGATTCGTTCAAAAACCAAAGGAAACATATGATAGAAGCCAAGGAAAATTTGTTGAATTCCATGGAAAAAATGATTAATAAAAAAAATCATGGTAAAGCGGACAGGGCTTATAATGTGGCCCCATCCACACTTAATATTTATTAGGCCTATTATATTATTGATTATTAAATAATTGTTCTTGCTTTTACTACGACGACTACTGCTGCTGCTACCACCTTTTAATACATCATGTATATAAAGTACCAACATAAATACTGTAGTTACTATTGCTTATTATTATTACTGCTACTAAATATTATAAATACTGAATAGTGGTATTATACAGAATGAAAAATATTGCTACTAATAAGGATTATTACAAATATTGCAACATGCTATTGCTTAATGATACTACTAGTAAAATTATTAGTCATTCAAGTGCTACAACAAAAAACATTAGCGCTGTAACAATATGTGATATGAAACCAAAATCGTGACACTCAGATGCACGAACTTGTATCGCGTTGCGAGAAGGCAGAATCGCGACTCATGACACACCCCTACCAACTCCCAGAGGTATCCTTCCCGTCCAGACCCAATGCTACCACATCTGTTATTAGGAGGTACACCTTCTAATAAAACCTTTTTTACACCATGATTGGCGGATTTTCACCTCAACTGCAGGCAGTAACCAATAGTAGAGGTTGTTACAATTCAAACGAGCCCTCCCGTGAGTCTTTCTGACCTTCCAAAATCCATAAGGACCGCCTGGGGAGGCGCTTCAAATGTAAGTAAAAGGAAATGACGACATTTCGCTTTGTAAGTGTCTATAAGCTGTCTGGTTGTGATAAAACTGCTGGGGAGTTTGTTTTTAATAGTTCTGTAGTGATTTGAGTGAGTCTTTGCGCAATTTTGGCCAGCTGGGCAGAGTGTGTTTTTAGTTTTAGTTTTTAGGACAATGGTCAACCGCTAGCTGAAGAATTGATTCTGCAGCCTGTGGTGATTCATTGGGGTCTTCTGTACACATTGAACGCAAAATAAGCTGTGTGGAAGCATTTATTGACTCATAATTCTGTGCTAAACATGAGTATGACTCGAAACAAAATGGTGTCTCGATTGGTAAGCAGTATGGTTGAGGGGGGGGACAAGAACG
>JBBPDC010000001.1:24475086-24504805 GCA_037974485.1 Hemigrammopetersius urotaenia
GACTCGAAACAAAATGGTGTCTTGGTGGGGAAGCAGTACCATTACCCCCCCCTCCCCCCCCAAAAATAATTGCGATATGAACCAAATCTTAAGGAAAAAATCGTGATACGAACCGAATCGTGGATTTTCTTGTACCGTTACAGCCCTAATAGACATCAAAGATAAATCATTCTTATTCTTATTATTTTAGTAGCAAGTCGCATTAAAATGCTGAACCAGTGATCCTGGCAAATCTGGAAATGGTACACATAGTACATTTTCAACAGAGCCGTTTCCTCTGCATATATACAATAAGGATGCACAATGATATCAAAATGCATTGGAATCTTATTAAAAATTGAAAAGGGCTCAGATTTGGAAAATAATTAAACAACTATTTGATGACAAACAATTATATGTTCATTCTACACTGAAAGAGTATAACACTGGGCTACTGCACTAAAGTGCAATGCTAATCCAGGCAGGTGTGGTGCCAGTTTCTACATTTTACAAATATGTGCCTAGAGGCATCAATATCGACATCAACAGATACACACATGTAAAGGTCAGATATTGGTCAGTGGATATCAACATCATGACCAACGAACACACACTATAGATTGTCAGGCCTTTGTTAATTAATTTCCAACTTCCAAAAGTTCTTCTACTTTTGGCTGCTCCTCATTAGGTGTCACCACAGCGGATCAACCGTCTCCATCTGTCCTCTGCATCTTCCTCTCTCACACCAACTGTTTGCATGTCCTCCCTTAACACATCAGTAAACTTCCTATTAGAACTTCCTCTTCCCTGCAGCTCCAGCCTCAGAATCCTGCTCTGAAAACCAAGTCTCTCCTCAGCATCCTTCTCCCAACACACTTAGTCTCTCCTCAGAACCTGTCCAAACCAACGAAGTCTCATCTCTCTAAATTTACTTTCAAAAAGTTTCCTCCAAAACTTGAGGTGCCCATCTAATAAACTCATTCCTGATCCTGTCCATCCACATCACTCTCAATGCAAATCATAACATTTTCTGGTCTGCTTCCTGTCTTTTACATAAACATTTACGCCGCTCTTATCCAAAGTGACCTACAGGTTTACCATTTCAGCGTTGGGAGTCAAGGACTCTAACTGGTGTGGCGTGGTTTAATTGGCAGTGTATGGAATTGAAACCCAGTCTAGTACTTGAAGGTCCGCTGTATTACCAAATATGGGATAGATATATTTTTCTATCTATATGGGATAGAAAAATATGCATTAGAGGTGAAAAAAACTTGCACACATCACACAAATACACAGTTGTGTGTAAATAATAGTGTGGGGTGGCTATCCAGTTAGAATAAGTAGATGACATGGGATTAGTCCTGCTTAACCGGGTTGAAGTATTAATGTTTTTTTTAAACAAAACATGTCTTGTTCTTTCCAAACTAAATGTCATGCATAGTATTAAATCTGGTTACACACTGATTTATTTGGCCACCACCAATTCAAGCTTTAGCAACTGATGAGTGGAGGACACTGACTCATGTTAAAGTTCAGAGACCCCTGGCTCTGATAGGCTCTTTATTTTGTATGTAATGTTGTTCTAGTCCCTACATGTCACCTAAAGCAACTAATAAAATCAATAAGCACACTTTCATACATCTCAGACTGCACAATAATTGCCAAAAACATTCATTTAGAACTTGAAAGTCTAAGTGAAAAAGTCTATTTGAAAAAGTCTAAGAGAAACAGCAAATGCACCAATTTAAAGAGCCGAAAAGGAAGTAGATCAATAGTGAACACCTCTTTCTAAAACAAACAAAAGATGAAAAAACACTCAAAAAACAAATACCAACAGAACTGAAATGTAAACCCATCAGTTTGACTCAGTGGTCATTTCTGGCCTCCATAATGGTCAGAAGGGTACAACTCTGCAAAATGGAAAACCTGGAAAAGAGCAAAAACTCTTGGAAAGTCTGTCATTTCCTTGTTATTCCAGTTAAACAGTGAGTAGGGTCTGGGTGAGGCATCTCCTTCCAGTTTGAGGGTGGGGGAAATAATCTGTTAGTCTCAACTAAAGAAAGAGAAGAACAAATGCACAACGCATTTTTACATGCAGTGTGGTGATCCTGTATTTTTCTCTTTTTTGTGTGTGTTTTTGTTAAAGAGGGCTGGGCACCATTCATAGAAACTTTTTTTTTTCTCTGCAATTTTTTTTTCACTCTCTCTCTGCAGGCCACCCCTCCCTTTTCACAGCAGACTGACTGCAAGGAAAACAGACATTTTACTAATTAATAGAACAATTAAACCAGCAAATCAAGATCAAAAATCAACCTGCAACACTATTTTATTCCCAATTTCAGTGGTTAACTGAAGGGTCCACTGCAATAAAGTCAACATAAATACGAAAACCTGCTCTAGCCTGCCTTGCTAAAACTAATGATCAAATGTAGGTGCTTTACTACACCCCGATAACGAAAATAAAACAAAAAATAAGCAATTATTGAGTAAATCCACCCACTAATTGTCCAAACTCCATTTTAACAAAGATTTCTTCATTAAAGATTCACATAAAAATGTTAACGTTTATACTGGCCCTGCTAAAGCTGTCAGCTTAGCTTACATGCTAAACGACACACAAATCACTAAATTAAGTGTCTTCATTCAAGTGTTGTCTTAAACGACGGTGTATAACTATAAATAATAAAAACATCTACATACATGAATAAAGTAATACCAACACAAGTGGAAAAAGTGAGCATGCTAACATGCTTTATAATAACCAGCTAATAGCATGGCTAAACCAGTTAGCTGGAATGGAATGCGTTAAAATAGACGAATAATGAGGGTTATGGAAAACGAATACGAATCGTAAATGACACCTCTGCAGTTAAAAGAGAACAACGTTGAAAAGGTGAGTGATATTTACCAGTGAGGAGAAGAAAAAAAGCACACGGTTGAGGGTAGCTTAGCTTAGCTTAGCCTAACCTAGCCTGTCCAGGAGCCGGGTGGAGGCCTCGTCTAAAAGATGTATTTCCAGTCTTTTCAGATGTCCAACGTCGGGCAGTTAAAAAAAACCCAAGAATGATTTGGTGTTATATTTTGTGCTTTAGGCGTTTTTTGTGTTCCTCTGAGAGGTCCGAAGTCCCAGCAGCAGAGAGCCTGAGTCTGACTTTATTTACCTCACAATAACCTGCTCCGCCTGAGGCCCAAAAAATCAATTATCCCTCCAAAATGAGGCATAATCCGAGTATCCGATGGAAGAAAATATTGTTTAGATGAGTGCTAGGCCGGTAGAAAACAAAACACACACACACACATATGCTTTAAAAGCGTTTTAGTCGACTGTAGAAAACAGGACTTGGATGTGAAATTGTAAAACCTGGCGTGGATTTTCTGGATCCGGGATGGATTAGAGTTAGTGGTGTATCGAAAAGCCCGGAGCTGGAGTTAAGGAACGTGGAATAACAAAATTAACACAAAATATGATGTGCCTTTATTGGTCCCACAGGATGGAAATTTGCATTTTTACAGCAGCAAGGTGGATAGAACAAGAGAAAAAAATAGAAGCGGCTATAGCCAACAGAATAAAGGCTTTACAACATAACAATATAATATAAAAAGTACTATACAAATAATACAAAAATATAGAACTATATACAGTTACGTTTCAAGAGCACCCATGTATATTGAAAAACCACGTTGTTGTGTTTTGGTTAAAAAAAATGCCTAAAAAATTTTTATAGTGTGAACCCTAAATATGCCCCCAAATATACTCCCAGAACACTTTAATTTCATTTTAAACTCAGTTTAATGCATTACCCATAAAGAAAATGTAAAGGTAAATAAATAAATCAATAATGCATCTCCAGCACAGCGTCAGGCTTTGAAGAAGAACTGTATTTTTGCTCCCTGGTGTTCTTTTTGTTTGAATTTTTTGCCTTTAAAGACTTTCTAAGATGATATTTTGTGAATTAAAATCTTTATATTTACACAAAGCTTCTAAATGTGCATGCAAGCAATACAGTTTCCTTCTAGGCCTTTGTGGATTTAAAATGTTTCTTTGCAGGCCTGCAGTATTTTTGACCACCAACTCTCCACCTTTAGGGTTTTAGAGGGTCAGTATCATGGAGAGGTTTGATAATCCTATATTGACATAAACAAGAAATTAGAACATTTATCCATCATCATCTCTTGAAAGCAGGGTTCTAGATTTTAAATTTGTTTCGGTAATGCAGAAGGAAGCTAGAAAGACAGCATTAAGGCAAGGAAGTCAAAGCTTACAGCAGTGGCAAAAAAGCTAACAGGGATATCTATCTAAATACCTTAACTCAGATTGGCCTTTTTGGTTTATGATTTTGCCAGACAACCAAGTTGCAAAGGCTAGCTTGGTTGTATTTATTAACCTATAGTTCAGTGGCTGGGATGGCAGGACTGGGAGACATCACAGGGATTCCTAGTGGTTGCACTGGTGGTTGCTCTGGGTAGTATTTGTGCAGTGTATGTTGGGTACCACTGATTGAAAACATGAAAAAGAGATCAAATCCGAGGAGAATTATGAATAGTTACAGAGCCCTGGGTCTGTAAAGGGTCTCAGCAGTTCTAGCAATCAGGGGACATTTGTTCCACCACTTTAGAGCCAAAAAACTCGACGCATATCTTCTCAACATTTGACAAGATGTGGGTCTAGGAAGCCCAAGGAAGGTGTTTCTTATGAAGCAATCAGTATTTTTGCTTTTTTGTCTTTTTGTTACTTGTGATCCAAGTCTGTCTACAAATGACTGCTACTGGCCTTGTTGGTGAGTTAACGCCCTCCCTGTTTTGAGTGCAATCTGGGATGTCAGCAGCAGCATCCTGTCACAAGCTTGCAGTCAAAGGAGGAACTACATTAGTCTACAGCACAAGACGCACTGAGCGGAATGGTAAGAGACTGCACTTTTTTTTTTACTCTTAAACTCATTTTAGGATATTACAGGCAAATACTAAAGCTAATAAAGTGTACCTTGTTTAGTTTGAGCCCCCTTGAGAGCACTCTTCGTTATTGATTTAGGCGCAGACACCCCCGTTCCCCCTTGTTTTCGACACTACAGGAAGTTTTGAAAGCCATTATGTTTCCTGCCACACTGTTTAACAGACACATCCAGCACACACTTCAATAATGCATCTCCAGCACATGTATTATTCAAAAGGGCTGCGCCGGGCTTTGAAGAAGAACAGTTTTTTTGCTCCCTGGTGTTCTTATTGTTTGAATTTTTAGTATTTAAGACTATCTAAGAGGATCTTTTGTGAAGATGGATCTTTATATTTACACAAAGTTTCTAAATGTGCATGCAAGCAATGCAGTTTCCTTCTAGGCCTTTGTGGATTTAAGATGTTTCTTTGCAGGCCTGCAGTATTTTGACCACCAACTCTCCACCTTTAGGATTTTAGATCCTGTATTGACATAAACAAGAAATTAGAACGAAATTAGAACATTTAACCGTCATCATCTGTTGAAAGCATGCCCTGTAAAAAGAGTAGTTTTTTTCCTACTGATTATGCATTTTGAAGCTTTGAGGACTGTTTTAGGGTTCTAGATTTTAAATTTGTTTCGGTAATGCAGAAGGAAGCTAGAAAGACAGCATTAAGGCAAGGAAGTCAAAGCCACATTATTATAGCAGTGGCAATGGACTCCAACCACAGCTAAGAAGAAAAAGCTAACAGGGATATCTATCTAAATACCTTAACTCAGATTAGCCTTTTTTGTTTATGATTTTGCCAGACAACCAAGTTGCGAAGGCTAGCTTGGTTGTATTTATTAACCTATAGTTCAGTGGCTGGGATGGCAGGACTGGGAGACATCACAGGGATTCCTAGTGGTTGCACTGGTGGTTGCTCTGGGTAGTATTTGTGCTGTATGTGTTGGGTACCACTGATTGAAAACATGAAAAAGAGGAGAATTATGAATATTTACAGAGCACTAGAGAACCTTCGCCAAATGGGGAAAATAACATTCACTCCCCATTAAAACCTAAATATGGTGAATACATGGTAAAATCAGTCAGTTCAGAATTCAGCATGGTTGTGAAATCACAACCATGGACACATTTACATGTTAAGATTGTTTTACATACATCATTCTGAGTTTAGTCCAGCCTGTCCTTATTGGGGATTGTCGTTCCTATAAATGACCTGAGGCACAGTGGAGGGTGGCCAATCAGAACAATTTTTAAAGAATATTGGAAGATTATATTAATCAAATAAAAATAAATGATTTGTTTGTATAAAATCTCAAACATCAAAAGTGGACATAAGGGAAAATAAAGTAAAATAAATGCCCCTTTGAGTCCAGCTTTGATACTGGTGTGTTTTTTTCCATCCTCTTTCAGTCAAGCTCCCTGGTTGTGTGTGAGGTGGATCCGAGCCTGAAAGAAAAACTGAAGAAGTTTCGCTTCCGGAAGGAGACGACTAACGCCGCCATACTGAGTAGGTGAACTGTGAACTGTGGCCCTATACAACAATCTCCCACCCCTTCAGCTACTGGGACATTGAGTTGAAACTTGATGTCCTGAGGTGGACCTCCCAGCTTCATTCCTGCACTGCATTAAAACATACCTTCGACTGTCGTTACCTGATTTAAAATTAACTGAAGTTTTCTTCCAGTGAAAATCGATATGGAAAGACAACTAGTCATCCTAGAGGAGGAGTATGAGGTATGTTCTTATGTCAGTCTATTACAATCCTCCTTTTATAATATCTGCGAATTGCACTACTCTTTTTAGGAATAAGGTCATTTTAAAATAATGTTACGATACACTTTCTAGTCTTTTCAGTAATATCAGTCTGTTATAATATATTTTCTGTAATATCGTTCTGTTACGATATCCCCTCTACAATATTAGTCTACTACAAAATGTCTTCTGCAAAACTGATCTATTACGAATTTCCTTCTGTTGTATCAATCTGTTACAACATCCCTTTTGTTCTATTGGTCTGTTACAATATCCCTTCGGCAATGTCAGTCACTTATGAGATCCCTTCTGCAATACTAATCAGTTATTATTATATCTCTTTTATAATATCAATCTCTTACTATATCCTTTCTGCTATTTAAGTATATTACGATATCTATTCTATAATATCGGTCCGTTACGATTTCTCTTTTAAAATATTGGTCTGTTACGATATTGTATAGGTCTTCTACAAACCTGGTCTTACAATATCTTTTCTGTAAAATGGGCCTTTATGATATCCCTTTTTGAAAATATCGATTTGTTACTATTTCCCTTCTGCAATATCAACCTGTTCCCGTCTATAACACTGGTCTGTTCTCCTCAGTATCTCCTCAGTAATATAGGTCTGGTATGATAGCTCAACTGCAGGATCTGTCTGTTACAGTGTCCCTTCTGTAATAATTATCAGTCTTTAATAGTAACTCTTTAAATGTTACAGGACATCTCACTGGATGACCTAAGGGAGGAGCTTCCAGAACGTCAGCCCAGATATCCTTATTGTGTTGATGAATAAAAAGGTTGTTGTGGAAAGACCTCAGGAACTCCAAAAAAAAGCTGCAAATCATAAATTAATTCTGAAATTCAATTTCTCATAGCTTTCCTGTCTGATGTACTGTAACAGACAGTTCACCTATTACTACAGTTTGTATTAGACATCCTCTAGTCCTTCATTGGTGACCAGATTCTGACCACAAAGTGCCTGCTGGCTGGTGTAAATACTCAACATTGGGTCATATCAGCACCACACACACATACTACCATGTCACCACTGTGCTGAAAATGGTCCACCACCCAAAATAATCATAACGGAGGTGTTTCATATAAAGTGGTCTAATAAGGTTCTAATAAGGTGAAAGGCCTTAACTGAAGTGCACATATATAGTGTACAGCTATAAGCTGTCGCATGCAGATGGAAGAGTGTCCTATCCTCTGTGTTTCATCTTCTCCAGCCCTGTAGGTAGGTCTGATCCTTCACACCTCATCAAAACTCTAAGTGACACCCATCCATGTGTCTGAGGTTGCATATGAAGAGATAGAAAATATGCGCTTTGAGTGATCTGTTATTATTTTAGACATGCAGTGAAATTTGATCTTTTCCTGTGAGGCCAAAGCTCTGTCCTTGTTGTCTCTCCTTTGCAATAAAAGTCTCTCTCTAAACAGGCTGCAAACCTGAACAGCAGATGATGTACGCCGGCAGCAAAAACAGACTAGTCCAGTCAGCAGAACTCACCAAGGTGAGGTTATAATGTCAATCACCTGAGGCATGTTTGGCATCCAAATTTTGCCTCCTTAGTCCAGAACAGGAGCTGCAAAGATAAGTCACTAATGCTAGAAGTTCATAGCCACCCAAATCTTTTCCTGTAAATACACCTCTAAAAGTTCTCTGGACCTGCTCAAACCACATCCAGCTCTTCACTGAGATGCAGCAGATTTGTGGACATGGCTTAGAACACAGTATAGCTACAATGCCGTGCGAGAGGTTCAAAGACGACCATTGTCATGTTCTTGCGGCCAAAGAGAGTTATCTGATGCCTTCTACAGACTTCAGATTTCAGCAATCTTAGATCATTAACAACACACTGTGTAACATGGATCTGAAAAACTTACATATGTAGATTATACAATGATCTGTATGAAGGTATGGAGATGTACAATGATGAATCCTATTGAATTGTGAGCTACGAAGAAAATCATGTGCTAATGATGAGGTCACAGAACATGAGGACTTGCACTCCATGCTTTGAATGTGTGCAGTGAAAAATCTAAAGAAGAGGTTGGGATTTATATTGGCTCGTCAGTAGACGTAGGGCATAGCAGCACACACACTGTGAGATGGTCATCCTAACATTGTCCGAAAATAATCACAGGCTGTTCAACGACGAATCTGCGAATCTCTCTCGCAATTGTTGCACAATTCCCATCTTTCATCTGGGACAGCCCAAAATCGTACAATGCTATAAGACTGTACATGTGTGTCAGCTGTGAAAATGAACAAAACATGTAGCTGAACGCTGGGGATGGCTTTTCTTGCTGATACAGAATTTGTTTGTGACAACAAATATGGAAGAATCTGATCTGAGATCAGTCTTACCTTGTGAGCAATAGGTTTGGTGTTTGTCTGAAATAGCCGTCTGTAATGTAGTTCCACTTTTACAGCTCACAGAAAGTCATACTGTGTTTTAAACCACACCCACAAGTCTGATCCACCTTAATGAAGAGCTTCATCACAACTTAGAAGATCTATTGATTTATCAGTTGTTTAAATTTAACAATCATCCCTACAAATGTATTTTTTGAAACATTTCCAGCAAACCTGCTTAAACCACCACCACCCTGCCATTACACAAATCCAGCCAAAACACCTATTTGTTCTTGCTCCTCTGCAGGTGTTTGAAGTTCGGAACGTAGACGACCTGTCGGAGGAGTGGCTGAAGGAAAAACTGTCTTTCTTTCGTTGATTCATTTTCATCACAGAGACGACATCTGACCGCAGATACAAGAAGCAGACCAGGACGTCAAACCGTATAATTTTGGTATAACTGATAAAAAAAAAAAAGGAAGCTCAAATATGAATATTGGAATGTATAGGAAATATATTAGGAAATACAGGATGAGTCCAATTTATGTCTGAATTGTGCCTGAATTCATGTTAAATAGACTTAAAACATGTCATTTGAAGCAAGCTGAACACTGTGAACACTGCTGTTTCTTTCTGCTAGCTTGGAATCTGACTTATTCTTTTAATATATATTTTGGCTTAGTGATAGTTAAAATGAACAATAAATATGGATTGACATTTTTCCATATTTTGCACTTCTTTTCTGCCTTCTTCTGACTTGTATGCACCAAAACACAAGAAAGCATGGACCTCAGACAAAACCTTCAGGTGTGAAGGCACCCCACAAAGTTGACAAATTCAATTATTTGTAAACTAATCAATTGGTTCATCTTTATTTACAACAATTCATACAACAAAATGACATCATCACCTGGTGGGTTCCTTTATCTGTGGCAACTTGTCACCTGGTGGGATGCTTAATCTTTTTCAACTAGTAAAATAAACAAATAAACAGAGACACTGACATTACACTGTAAAAATGATTCATCCTAAAAAAACACCATTGTTTACAGTGTAGCATATGACTGGAGGGTCTGATGTCTGTCCCACAGTGTTGTGCTTAGTCTCACTAAGTAAAGTGTGTGAACACAACAGCGCACATGACATGGGGTCACTGGGACCAGAACCCCCTGGCTTATGATGAACATTTAACCAAAAACTTTTTTGTTCGTCATGAAGGGAGGCAGTGTCCAGAAACAGAAAAAAGAGAACTACACCAATATGATCCACAATCGACTCCGCCAGCGTAAACAGCATTCGTTTGGGTACATAAAGGACAGAAGCTGATCACCCTGAAGTCTTTTTGCTTAAAGCCAAGGAAGAGCCTGGATGCTGCTCCTCACTGCTACAAAAAAAAGCAGCTTGTTCCCTAAAGGCTGACTAAACAGAGGCTCCCTCATAGTTCTGACTAAGAATTAAAGGGAATTTCTATCCAGAGTGGACAAAGGTTTAAGTTACATACTGCGTGTAGGGCATGAAAACTGCTGTCAAGGCTTCAGTTCCTAATGTCATAAGTGCAGGATTCTCATGATGCTGGTTAACTTGCAGCACTTTATCAAAAAAAAAAAATGGAGCAAGAGAGTGAAAAGGATGAAATGAGGAAATGATCTAGGAGAACTGGATTTCCCCCAGTCAGCATGGGACTGGAACACCCAGTGATGATGGGGGTTGCAGTTTTCAAAGTGGGAGGGGGACTTGGACACCCCGCAATGAGGGCGGTTGCCAGGGATACTGCATCCCACCCCAAGGCATGTGTTTTTGTCTCAATCACTGTCACTATCGTCGCTGGAGTCTGACGCTCTCTCGCTACCACTTTGCTGTCCGACCTCCGAGTGGCCGCTGCTGCTGTGAGCTGGAGAGGCACTGCCACTCCTCCTGCCTCCCCCCTCACCTTCCTCATCCTCACTACCACTGCGGCGTCCCCCATCCTCCTCCTCACTGTCGTCGTCGCTGCCGAAGATTTCCTCCTCATCCCGGGCCTGCCGGTCCTCTCCACTCTCACTGCCACTGCCACTGGCCTTCCTCTCTCGCGGTTTCCCTCCGTCCTCGTCTTCTTCGTCCTCTTCATCCTCGCCACGCCGCTCTTCGTCCTCACGGTCTGATTCGCTCTCTGAATTCTCGCTTTCGCTGCCCTTCTCCTTCTCTTCGCCTACGTGTGGAAGATGAGAATTGTGTGAATTTACGATGCACTCAATGCAAATCCAGGTTTTATAAAGCTAGTATCAGCCAGTACATGTATTGGAATCAGTATAAAAAAAAACAAATAATGTATGATCACCACAGCAATCAATAATAGCTATAAAATCAAGAACTAGTTTTTACGCCATTTGGTATGGATGAGCATTCAGTGCTCCAACCCCATCAACCTGTGTTGTGCTAGACCACAGGGAACGTGCCGCCAATGACTGCACATTTTTGAACTTAACAATAGTTTGTTTAGTTGTGCAATAGTTGTTTAGGTCTTTTTACAAGCATACTGTCTTTTTTCACATTCACATGCGTGCTTTTAAAAAAAAAAACAAAAAAAAAACACACAGAGGTACAATAAACTGATTACTTCCTCTTCCTAGTAACATTTGGACACTGGGCTACAGTTACATACTTGCAGAATATTAAACATGTTAACACGAATAAGAGCAAACTAACTAAAACAAAAAAGCTTTGACTTGAAAGCTAACATAAGTATTTTTTGGGGGACCATTCTGGCACTAAAATACTCAATATTTACCTGAGAATTATCCTGTTTTGAAAATTAAGTGCCCTCAGTAAATGCATTCAATCTAGGTATAGGCCGATCCGCGTTTTTCCAGTTCCGATCGGTTTCCGATACACGACTGTCTATACTGATGCAGATTCTAATACATCTTTTTACTTTAACATTAGCAATTGTTTTTGTTGAAATTGTTTTGTTTTTTAGTAAGGTTACATCACAGAATAAATAAACTACTAAGCACTTATTAGAAGAGCAAGAAAAACACAATCTTGGCTGAATCATCTAAATAGTTCTAGTATTACATCCATATTAGCAGCAACAACTTTGTAAAAGGCGTGGTTACACATTGCATTGCGCAGAGTAAGGTCCAGCGTAAGCTGCAAACTGGAAAATATGGATCGGGATATTCGAAGACGGACTAACGGCTATATCGGACCCGATACTGATATCATATCGGATTGGGCCCATCTCTAATTCAATCAAATCCAAAAGGATCTGGCTGATCTTCAAAAGACCAAATAATTAAAAATATGGCAAATAGTTGATCACTTCAACCATCTGATGAATAAAGTGGATAATTATTTACTTTCAAAGAAAATAAAATAATAGCATAATGTATGTGTATATTATTATAATTTTTGGCATATTACCAGAGTCCTGCATGTCTTTATCCAGGTCCTCCTCCTCATCCTCTGGTTCGTGATTCTCCAGCTGAGCCTTCCGGGCCTCCTGCAGGTCACACAAAGTTAAAAAAAACATTTTTTAGTTTTAGGTCCACAATTCTCCTTTAATATGCTTTGAATTAACAGTGAATCACTCTCATAACTGAATGCATATTTAATGAATGAAGGGTGTGCAGTGTTTATGTATATTCCCCTACTGCATGTAAGAGAGGAAGCCTACTTGTGTAAGTGTTCATGCATGTGTGTCCATTTTCAAACCTGTGCTTCCAGCTCTTTCTCGTTCATATCTCTGTGTTTGCAGACCAGCACAGCGTTGGTGGTGGACTGAGCTCCAGCCTTCGCCCTCCTCTTGCTCAGACGCACTCTGGAGAACACATAGCCGTATTACACTCCCCAGAAATGACTGGGGCTCTGCAAGTTCTGCAGAATCAATGCTACTTTAACTGCTAGAGAGCGCATTCAAAAGGGCTTGTTCTCAACCATGCTAGGGTACAGCACTATAGCTATATGCTAAAATGACAAGCTATAATTACCTTCGTTGTTATTATAATTTGTATTTTATCATTTTATATAATTATGTAAACATACTCAATGATGTAAAACCTCTTTTAGGCAGTGGTTGGTGTTTGTGGACTACCGTAACCACTTAGCTGCTACAAGACTGTTGATAAAATACAGTGCAGTAATACAGCTGCAAGCAATATGCAGGACATATGAGCTAGTATACTTATAGTATAATTATGCAGATCCAAAACAAACTGAAGTTGTAATATGACCTCTGGTCATAATGACTGCTTAAGCGGGATCATCTGACCTTGCTAAGACAACACACTTGGAAAACAACAATTTCAGACAAGCACTCTTTTTTCTCGCTCATATTTTAGTCTCAGAGTGCTCAACAATAGAGTTTAGCTTTCAATAGTTTTCTCCTCAAGTTGCAGTGAATCCCCTTATAGTTGGGAAAATTAAGGAATAATTTGGATGATTTCTGCACCTGTCAAATGGTATTTGATGAGGTGTAGCTGTTCCATTGTGTAATAGAGCTAATGTTATAACAGTGAATCTACATCGTTTATAAATGTAGAGGTACAATATGAATAATGGGTATATTTCTACATATCTAGTAATTAAAAAGTAGAATTAACAATTTGGTCAAATGGGATTGTTGCCATCTATCTGCAAATGTTGTCCAACCTAGCAACAATAACTACAAAAGGAGAGATTTGCAGATGCAACTTGTCAATTCAGTAACACACAGCAACACAGTTTGGGATTTCAGATCCTGAGAGAACACACACCTGGTCTCCAGCTCGTTGTAATAGACACCGTCTCCGTCTCTGAAAATGAAGAAGTAGTTCTCCTCGTAGCCTTTGCTGGCCTTATTCTTCACGTTCCAGTTGTACTCCCTTGCTATCTTATAGTCATATCTGCAGATAGACAGATTATGAGAGAGAGACGGTGAGAGTGAGGGAGTTAGAAAAGAGAAACCACAATTTTCAGAGCTCGAAGAAAGACATAGACAAGTCTGCTCCACCTTAATGAAGGGCTGGATGCGGTTTGAGAAAGCAGAGAAAAGTTCTGGGTGTGTGTTTACAGTAAGGAGTGTTATGTTAAGCCTCATAGCTCCAGTGCTAAAGTTAAGAAGCTAAATTTCCAAATGTATTTGCTGATGGACTACATCAAGCATAAGCAGAAAAGTGTGTGTGTAGTAGGGGGGGTTAGCGCAAAAATGAATGTTGCCATTTGATTGCACATTAGCCTCTACTGTATGTGTTGTAGTATTGTATATAATATGTACTGTATGCGGCACAGGAAGAGGAAAATGGTGTGATCTTACGCATAAAATCAGGGTAGAGTTTGCCCTAGGGATGGGTATGGTAAGGTGAGGATACAGATATTTATCTTTTAATCCTTAATCCTACTCTCCATAATTTGGTGCCATGATTCAGTCGTTATTTAACTGCATTTCCTGTATATATAATGATGAGGGAGTAAACTTCAAAGGTAGTTCCACAAAGGTGTCCCTTCCACTTGTCCAATCCTGCATCATCCATTTGACAATGCCAGTTAAGTTTGAACAAATGAATGCTGCAAAAACACCAATGGTTTATCCAGGAGCTTATGCATATTATGGTACAAGATGCATAATCATTTAATGACTATTTGGATATTCACAAATAATTACCCATCTCTACTGCATATGGTGTTACTTTACTACCAAAAAAGTAGTACTGCCTTAACCCGAGCTTTAGTATTTGATATTAGAAACAGTATCAGAAGAGGAAAAGGCCTGATTAGTGGGATCCTGCTGTCTCATTTACACTGTGCAAAATACTTTCAGCTGCTTGTGTAGGTATGAAAGATGTCAAATATAGTTATCGCTGTTACTGTTGATGTTATAACTAGAAATCATCTTACAGCTCTTCAGGCATGTAGTCCATTTCCTCTTCTACATCTCTCTTACGCTTGCGGAGCGTGTCCTCGTTGGGCAGGAAGTACGCCACAAACTGGTTTCCTTCTTCATCCATCATTCCCCTACAAAGAAAAACAGGAGGTCAGCAGCAAATCAGCTAAAACTTACCAGCGATTACAGGTACAATAACAAATGTTTTAGAGGACCTGTCTTTGGAATTTGTTCACAGCTACTTTTCAGTTAAAAAGGGCCCACATCATGGAAAAATGAATGTATGAAAAATCTAAAGTATGCAAATACTGTTCAAATTTTACAGCAATCCTTCCTCTGTCCATATACAGAAACTAAGCTGTAAAAACAGAACAGCTATGCAAAGCTCCAGAAGGTCTTGGTCCTCCAATTTAGAGCAATGACGATATATTTCAAACCATGCAGCTGAAACTACTACATCATTTTTCGAAATCATCAAGTTTTGTTCCTCTGAGGGTGTAGCATTTCAAGCTCACTGTGATTAGATACAGTAAGTCTATAATTAGTTTTCACCTTTGGCATACAATTCCATATCAGAATTACAACTGTGATCGGATCTGTGTTGGATTTAGGATCGGAATTTAGTACATATTTACATTTAAAACAGGAGAAAATTGACTTAGGCCAAAAACAAGCTCATAACACATTAATTCCGTAATGAGAGGACGTCAACATTGCTAGTTAATGTCTGCATTCATCTAAGTCAGTCACATGATTTTCATTGGACAGCCTATATAAGGAGAAGGGAAAGACTGCAAACACACACACACACACACACACACACACACACCTAATCATGGCCTGGGACATCATATCTACCGCAGCCGAGCCTGACACATCTTTAGGAGCAGGGTCAGAGTCAAAGATAACCTGAGCACAAGGGTTTATCCACATCTAGAGAGGGAAGAGAAAGACAGAGAGAGAGAGAGAGACAAAAGACAACATAAATATAAAGATTCCAACAGTCGCATACATAATCAAAAACAAGTGCGAACTCTGGTATGCAAGATGTAGTCTGAGCTTGGGTGCTACCTTAAAGTCAGGGAAGACAGGCAGCACCTCCACAGGTGTAACTCTTGGTTTGCTGTAGTGTTGGGTAATCTGGAGAGAAAGAGTAAACATGACTATGATGAAGTCACTTCTTCGGGGACCATTTGTTCCAACAACCAGCGGACATTATTTAAAAACTATTTTTGCGATCCCTTGTGGGTTTAGCTACTTCCATGACAGATTAACAAACAGACAGATCGATGGATAGATGGATAGACAGACAGACAGATAGATAAATATAACTGTACACATTACTAAAACTGAAGTTATCTATTGTTAATTTATAACTCAATTTGTAATTCTCATCTAATCACAAAATCATGCAGCTCTGATTAAGAGCACTTACTGAGCTCTTTATATTAATAACTGAGTAATAAGTCTAGGTTTCAAGTGATTAACAACTCTGATGTTAGCGAGTTATGATAGAAAATTCGTTTGACCCTATTGGTACAATAAATTTCATGAAAAACACAACATTACTCTGCCACTGTCCTCATACTCACATTTTTCTGGGCATCCTCAAAGGTTTTTTCAATAGCGGCGATCTGACTGTCTCTGTCCTTGTAGATCTCTTCCTCTGTGAACTGCTGCTTGACTGACACACCAATCCTATACACACACAACAAAATTAATCCTATGGCAATATACAAAGCAGTGACTGCTGCGAATGGGCATGTGTGTGGGAGAGGGAGAAAGAGGACCAGACTGAGTGCATGTTATGGGGTTCCAAATCGTCCTACTTACTTGACCTCCACTTTATCATTGGAGACACCGTATCTGTTGAACTCGGTTGAGATGTACTCTGTCTTCCTCATCCATGGGACCACCTTAGCATGCTGCTGTGACCTGCAAACACACACACACAGACTCAGAGGCACATACTACAGACATCTTCACACACAAATACAAATACACTATACAGTATTGCCTTTACACGCATATGAGCTTCCATTCTTAATCCATAGTGGCATTACATTCTTAATCCATAGAATTCAATATGATGTCGGCCAACCCCTTGCAGTTATAACAGCTTCAACTCTTTTGGGGAAGCTGTCCCATTCTTTTTGACCATTCTTCCAGAAGAACATTTGTGAGGTCAGACAGTGATGTTGGAT
The DNA here is from genome assembly GCA_037974485.1 of Hemigrammopetersius urotaenia. NCBI lineage: Eukaryota > Metazoa > Chordata > Actinopteri > Characiformes > Alestidae > Hemigrammopetersius > Hemigrammopetersius urotaenia. The sequence goes on from JBBPDC010000001.1 coordinate 24,492,160, forward strand.
GAGAAGGCCTGACTCGCAGTCTCCGCTCAAATTCATCCCAAAGGTGTTCTATCGGGTTGAGGTCAGGATTCTTCCACACCAAACTCGCTCATCCATGTCTTTATGGACCTTGCTTTGTGAACTGGTACACAGTCTTGTTGAAACAGGAAGGGGCCAGATTCGTCCATCAGATTGAAGGAGAAGTGTGATTCATCACTCCAAAGAACGCTCCTCCACTGCTCTAGAGTCCAGTGGTGGCGTGATTTACACCACTGCATTCAAAACTTTTCATTGCTCTTGGTGATATATGGCTTGGATGCAGCAGCTTGGCCATGGAAACCCATTCCATGAAGCTCTCTAGCCTGTTCTTGAGCTAATTTGAAGGTCACATGAAGCAATTGACTGCAGAAAGTCAGCTCTGAGCACTATGCACCGCTCACCATACTCCGTTGGTTTACGTGGCCTACCACTTTGTGGCTGAGTTGCTGTTGTTCCCAATTGCTTCCACTCTTCCATTCTTTCACAAATGTTGGCAGAAGTGGTCTTAATGCCTAGGTGCTTGAAATTATACACCTGTGACCATGGAAGTGATTGTAGCTCCTGAATTTTATTTCGATGGGTGAGTGAATACTTTTGGCAATATAGTGTATGAGTGAATATGAGAGTTGGCTTTTATTCAACAGGAATTTTTTAAGCAACCTGACCTTTTAAGCAAGCCACATATTATTCATAGTGATTACTGAATATTGTTTTGATGGCTAATGTGCAAATTCATAGTGGTTACAAGACAAATAGCAGACTTAGAATATTTCATAGCGGTTACCGTATAATTTACAGTGGTCGCTCAATATTCACAGTGGTTACTGTAAAATACATAATGGATGCAGAATACTAATAGTAGACACTAAATAATTAGTAACGATTGCTTAATAATATAAAGTAGATACTGAATAATTCATAGTGGTGACTAGAAAACTCGCTATGGTTCCTAAATAATTCATTGTAGTTACAAAATACATTGACAGTAGGCACAGAAATGACTCATACAACCACAATAACCGCTGCATATTGGTACAGTGACCATTAAACGCTCTCTGTAACAACTCCAGCATGACACTGTGATGCCAAAACCAAAACCCTGCTTTAGGGATGACCTCTAACCTCTTGGAGCTGGAGGGAGCCTGGATGTCCTCTTCCAGAAGCTTCTCATCTGCAGGGTCCAGGATAACTGAATGAAGAAAAACACAGAACCACATTGCAGCTAAATCATGCTCAAAACTCGAAGTAGACAAAAGTTACTGAAAGTTCACACCTTACTGCTTGGGTCCGTGCAGCATGTATAAAGTATGTATTACCTACGGGATTATCTGCAGTGTGTATTGAATATGTACGTATTGCTGAGGTTTATGCTGTATGTATTAAGTATGTATTACTGGCGGGGGATATATGTAGTGTGTTTTGAGTATGTAAATATTTCTGAGGTCTATGTGATTTGTGTTATGTATGTATGCAATCTATGTATGCAATCTCTGTTGCAATCTATGTACGCATTTACTTCTGGGGCCTATACAGTACATATTAAGAATGGACTTGCTGTTGAGGTCTACACAATACCAATATACTTAGTGTTTATGTGGTATGTACTAAGTAGTAGTTACTCTTGGGGTCTATTTGGTACGTACTGTTACTTACTGTTATATCTATTCTGTATGTATTTTTATGTACTAGCTATGCAGTATGTGTTGATTATGCACATACTCTTGGATTCTACACGGTGTGTATTAATTATGCACTTACTGTTGGGGTCTATGCGGTATGTGTCTGGGTTGATGAGGTCAATAGTAACCCCCAGATCTGGCTCTGTAAGCAGTTCATGCTTATGCTGTTTCTCCAGTGATGTGGCCTTATACTGCACAAACCTGCATGAGAAAAAAAACAGTACTGAAATGCTTAAATAAAAATTGCCACACTGTGTGGAAGAAAAGCCAGGAACTAGTCAGACTATCACTGCATTCTGTAATCATGGCAGTATAGCAAAATAAAAAACAACCAACAAAATTGAAGATTAAGAGAACTGATAACACCAATTCATGAAAACTAGGGCTGATTGTGGACAAAACTAAAGACCACTCCACTAATTGTATAAAAGGGTGCCCAGTCCACTAATGTTTTGCTAATTTTGATCATTTAAAGTAAGCCATACTGTGCACTAAACCACATCTAAACAACTTTATTAAGTCTGCTCCACCTTAATAAAGAGCTTAAAGAAGATGCACTTTTAAGGAAGAGGTTTGGAGTGACTTTTGCTTGACTACTGATTTTTAGTTTTAATACAGTAGCCTTGTAGATCCAATTCAGAACTAAACAAACAAAATTTGGACTTTAAACACATCTCGTCTGACTGTCGAAAACTGAATCTGAATCATTTGTGCCATACCTGTGCTGGTCAAAAGGGTACGTGATGAACTTTGGGTCAAATGGAATATCAGGGAGGCTGTTGCAGTATTTCACACGGCACACAACGCCAGACCTTAAGAAAAGAAGAACAGCACAAACTACATTAAATCTTCTACTGTTTAAAAGTGGTTAATATTTCAGTACTGATACTGTCTACTGATGCTAAATATTGAAATAGACCATGAATACAGTACCTTTCAGGTATTGCTCTGTGTGAAGAAGTCCTGCTGAAAACACACACACACACACACACACACACACACACACACACCATGAATACACATGCAAAAAATCACAAGAAATGGTTTCATAATGGTTTCTTTTTATATTAGTCATTTCTTATTTTTAATTCTCATTTCATCTTATACTTTTTACCCATTTTTCTTCTTTTCATTTAGTTTCTTTTTACATAAACCGCTCTTTTTGCACTTTAAGCAGAATATCGTGGATTAAGAAACAAAGCTATTATTACTTTCCATTAGTTAAAAAGTCCCAGAATTAAATCCATTACATCTATATTAAGAATTACATGTAAGGGTATTACATGTGATGTTAATAAATTAATACACAAACATGAATAATAATATAAACATGAATAATATATATAATATATACATTAATATAATATCAGTATATCGCTTATCCACAATTGTAAGGAAAGTGAGCACTGTTGTGTTTCAACAGGCTTATTCAATTTTACGCCATATATATGACATGCTTTAATGTCAAAACAAAGCCTGCAAGTTGAAGGAGAGTTAAGTAACTACGATTTGTATTGACTGAACTGCTGTTGTGTATTAGCATTAGCCACACACCATCACACTAAACTTACAAGCAAATTATTCAATCGTACACCAAATATATGAACAAGTACGGTTTATTTTACAAATATACATGTTTTAAGGTCAGAACATCAAACCTGGAAGCTAAATTTCAACTACTCTGAAGGCTGGGAGAGTTATTTTAGTAACTAGCGTTAGCCGCCATAGCTGCATATAATTCCTAATTGACAACATAAAGTCAAAATATTCACCAAATTTTACACCAAATATATGAATCACTACGGTTCGATTGAAATATCTAAGTGCAAAGACGCGTTATTAACTACACCGTGTTTCTATAAACGTGTGTTTTTGGGTGAATTCTCATCGGCGATGTGCTGCTCTCTGCTAGCTCCTCACCTGTGTCCGTCCTCCCGCTGTGCCTGGGTCTGAATCGTCGGTGCCATTGCAGCCAAAAAAAAAATTACTTAAAAACAAGTCTTCCTCGGTGCCAAGATAAAGCCAAATAAAAACGAAATATAGTCTGTTTAGGGCTCTTCTGCAGCACACGCTCATGCAGGACCCCTCCTCCTAACTGTAGGTGGCCCCTGAGGTACAGAAACACATGCCTGAATCCTAAAAAAAAAGTGTACTTTTTGCTGGAGTTTGTATATTTTTTTAAAAATATTTTTGTAGGGATATTTTTGTAGGGATATTTATGTAGGGATATTTATCAAATTATATTTTATTGGGACGCCTGATCAATACACCAACAGGGACCTTACTCACATTGCATTCAAGTAAGAGACTTTAATACGGAGCTGATCAGCCTTTGAAGCTACACGTTTCTTAGAAGAGTTTCCACAAGATTTTTTATGAATGTGTAGCTTTAGAACGTCCATTAGGTCAGTGCACAAAGCAAGCTCCATAAAGACATGGCTGGATGAGTTTGGTGTGGAGCAGCGTGTGGGGACCTCAGAGCTGCCTAGCAGTCTTGGGAACTGAACCCACGACTTCCTAATCACAGGGTGAATGCCCCAACCACTAAGCTGCCAGCTGCCCCACTTCTCATATTAAAGTGGAATTCCACTTTTAGAAATTTCCTAAATAACAAAAGTAACACACAAATGGGACTGTTGCACAACACACTTAATATTGTCTACCTCATGCTAAATTTGCACTAGTACAATTTGCACAATTCTGTCTTGTCTTTTCTAATATTCCTGGCATTAACTTGAAACTCATTCTCCTTGAACCACTTGCACACATTGTCTTTTGTCCTGTCTTTGTTTATTGTACAATAGTTAGTTAAAATAGAAACTTTAGTTTAGATTAGTATTTATGGGTAAGGACAAGCTTTATATTTATTGTGCCTAGTTTTTATATTCTTATATTTATATTTACTTCTTAGACAGAATGCACCATGGAGGCGGGGCTTGTGTGAGACAGAATTGCGACACCCTGTATAGTGTGTATATTGTGGAATTGACAATAAATCTCTCTTGAATCTTGAATCTTTTGAAGAGTGTGTTTGGCATGAAATGGTTCATTATAGAGATTCGGAATTCTTCACAGTAGTGGTGAATGGAACCAGACATCTCTAACACGAACATTCTTTGTACTGTCCAATTCCAGCTGTGACAATGCAAATTTCCCACTTGTGGGACTAATAAAGGTTCAACTTATCTCTTATATCATTTAATTTACCCAAGCGAAGCTACACCTGTGTTGTTTATATGGAATGTTGATAATGATGAATGAGAAGCAAATCTAAACTAAATCAGTTTTTTTGGAACTATTTTGTCTCACGATGCTCTGCATGTTCCCTTTCTCCATGAATGAGTTTAGTTTTGGCTAAACGCTTTTCAACACTCTGACAACTTAATTATATAATAAAACAGCAACTCCTCAGTATAACCATACAGCTAGTTTTGAACAAAGCAGGGAAATAAGTATTGTGTCGAACGTTGGTTTATTGTTTAGAAAACAATGACAAAAAGTGACAGAAATCTGGTAGGAACAAAAGTCAGCAATAGTGCATATATTTTCACAACCATTCATGAGTGACAATCAGAAACTGTGCAGCCTTATTACAAAAACATCATCAAGAATCACTTGGCAGCTTTAAACATTTAAATTTCCTTCTTTTGTGGTGTTGAATGTGTCTCAGAGCAACTGACATGTTTACACTGAGAGATTAGATCTAAATCTGGTTTAAATGCATCTCAGGTGTGTTCATATCTGCATACAGAGACTTCAAAAATACATCACCGTAAGGAGGTATATGTTACCCCCGACCTGTCCTTACAAAAACAATGCTTTTCTTTAGCAATAATCAACCAAACCATTTTGTGTGGATCTCTGCTAAAACTATATATTCCAGCCTCAAAGATGCTCTATCTTTGAGGCTGGAATATATAGTTTTGAACTCAATCTGGATTATCACCAGCATACTGCTCCCTAATTCATTTTAGACTCTTGGGCAGCTTTGGGTGTCTAAACCTCTATTGTGTTCCTTGGTCTGAAGTGTTCCATTAATTAGAGGTTGGAATCTGCAAATTAGGTCTTTAATCTATCACAATGCAACAAACTCCATTGTGATCAATCACAGCTCCGTACGAGTTTCTGTGGATGTTTTATTAATCAAGGCTTCCACATCATTTGATAAAAGTAAATTACTCTAAATTATATAAATCTTTGTTCTAAATGATGTAAATCTTAAACCATGTAATTTTGCTAACACTGATGCATTTGTAAAAAAGGCAAAGCATAGGTAACAACACAATATGGTATTTCATTTTCATATAACTCCAGTGTAAATTAAAAAGACAGTGTACCTGGTCATTTTTAAGGCCTCGCTTCAAACTGTTCCGAGGTGAAAATGTGTTTCAAAGTGAACAAAAGTCTTCAGCATTACTGATGAGCCAATTTCGGTAAAATACCATCCACTATAAAGTGATATAACAAAGTCACTTAATAGCAGATGGTAATAAGTGTTACAACTGAATTCCTAGTTTTTTTCTAGAATTCCTAGGATTTTTTTTCCCTACATTCTTGCATAATTAAAAGCATACAATGTAAAAATAGTAGCTCAGAGTGGGTTTAGTTTGAGATATCCCATTTAGAATTGTCCATTGGTGGTGAATGGTACCAGATGTCTGCCTCTAAAAGCTTCCTCACAGAAAGTTATTTCATGAAATGGTTCTGAAAGTTCTCCATGATGCCTGAGACGTTCTTTCACAAGAGTTTTGAGAAGCGTTTGGCCTAAAACTAAACCCATTCATAGTGAAGGGGTGCATTGTGAGGCAAAATACTGCCCAAAGAAAACTGATCTGACATTATTGTACCATCATCAACATTCCCGATAAACACTTAAGACACAGGGAGCTTCACTGGGGGTCAGTAGTAAATGTTTTTTGTAAATATGTTTGAGACATCTAGTTCGATTCACCACCACAGTGCTGGTTAGTTTCTCCACGACGAAGCATCTCACACCAAACCCACTCTCAGTGACTTGATTTCAACTCTTGGGATTATGCCAAAACTAAAACAATAAATAAATAAAAAACTAGTGAAATTTCATTTTCAAAGTTACACAGAGGACTGTATAAATGATGGGACTATACTGTCACTACAAGTCATTTTATTAAGTTATTCAGCTCTAATCTGCAAGTATAACAAATCACCAGCTCTTATCCTTTATACAGATGTCTTAGGAAACTACCGCACCGATTTGAGAACCCACCAGAAAGGAAAAACGTCACCCCCAAAGACATGGTCAATGTCTGAGAGGACTAAGAAACAAACATTTAGGCAGTTCCCATTTTAATACCAAGATAGATTCTACATTCACCGTGTCTGCCTGCGTTTTTCCGGAAACCTCCACAAGCTCAGCGCAAACTCTCCCTTTTCAGCTGTGGGCAACCTTAAAGACACATCATGCCCAGCGCTGGTTGATAAAAGACAACGGGAGAAGTGGACAGGAAGCCAACTTTCACCCCATCACGCAGCTCTCTCCACTGTCTGTAATGTTTTGGTCTGTTGGTCAATGAGACCACCACATCCTCAGGTCTGGGCGTGTTCAGAACGTTCCACTCTGTAACAGTGCAGAAAAAAGTTATTAACAGGAACCTTAAAGTCTACTCACAAAGTACACCAAAACAAAGCTGTTGTTATTATTACAGTGGATCTCTGAAATCCAAAACTGAAAAGCCAAAACCGATACTTGATGTCCCATTCAACATCCCACCTCTGGAGATCTTTAAAAAGCTCTTGAAGTTTCACCTATTCTCCAAGGCTTTGGTCTTTGACTTACTAATTTATGTAAAGCGACCTAAGGTGCCTTGAAATGAATAAATTAAGTTATTATTATTACATCCAGGGCAGTATTTCACAAAGTTAGGCAGATAACAGTAGCCTAAGCTCAAGGAGAAGTCGTCAAATACTTTCCCAGAAGGCAAATTCTCTTTACGCATTTAAATTATCCAGATTTACAGATTAACCCCATTTCATGAAATATCGAAAGTCCAATTAGGGACTGTTTTCAAGCTTCAGACATTTGCTTTTCTCTGAAACTACCTGCTGCAGTCAGGAGTTATGTTTGGACAATTCCAATATAAAGCAGTCTAGCACAACTACACAAGTGACAAAAAAGACACAAATATCAAAACAACTTGCATATAATGTATAAAAACAATTGCTACCTGCTCAGCATGTACAATATCTGACCAGGATCATCCACAAACACCCTGTAAAAGAGACAGCAAAAAATTACTGTGGATCTGTAGCTCAACACTATGCAATGTGTCACTGAAATTTACATGTAACAAATCAACAAAGGTCATAAGAAAACCTGAAATTTACAATTTTTTTGGATTCGGGTTTCAACATGTGTAAAAACCTACATAAACAAGTCTATTGGAGACTAAAGGACACCCCTAGAGATGAGGGTGTGATGATTCTGGCATGCTGTTATCACTATGATCATTGGTGGTATGTAAGCTTCTATTAAGACAGCAAATATGCCTACAACTGAAGTAAGGGGGAAAGTGTGTGAATATAATTATATACTGAACTACTGCTTTAAACAAAGCCAAACTTTACACATAATGTCATGTATTGTGAAATGCAGGGAGATTCTCGTGGGGGTCAGTCAGAATGGCACTCACCCGTCACCCCAATGATAGAAGGCTCGATCCTGATAAAACAGACAGAGGAAAAGCCACACGCTGATGGTCTCCACCCAGAACACAACGAACAGCAGCCACACAGAGGACAGCAGGAGCTCACACACCATCCTTGTATCTGAAGAATGATTAAAAGGTGTCAGACCATCTAAGAGAGGGAAATTCTTGTTCAAAGTCAGATTGTCCTGGACTACCTGTAGACTGGACTAGAAAAGTCTTTTACAATCTCTTGTAAATGTTTTAGTTTGGTCTATTTAGCTTCTCCCCACCAGCTAATGCTGATTTTTTTCCCCCCTACGAACCTCCATCTCTTGTGGTGGTATGTTAGCATTGACATTTTATTCTCAAAATGTAGTATCTCAAAAAAAAATGACATGGAAAGGAGTTATTCAAATTTTATTACATCAGTGTAGCCTACGGATGAAATAAAATATTCTATTACTAATGCTATTATTTTGAGGGGAAATTCTTAAATATAATATTCATAATCATAAAAAAAAACTATTTCTAATCATCAAGTTAATATCTGAAGAAAGAAAAAAAAATCCATTTTAGGAATAAAAGTCCATAATTCTAGATCAGCAGTCTCAAACTGGAGGGTCGTGATCCAGCAGGTTTTGGTAATTTCTCTGCTCAGAAACACGCGGTTCACCTCACCAGTTAATTGTCAGGTTTAGTGAATGTGTTTGAGGAGGGGAACCATCAAACTGTGATGGACTCCGGAGTTTGAGACCCCTGTTCTAGATGCTAAATCATATTACTTTGAGGAAAAGGTCATTATTGTATTCCTAGAAGCTGTTATTATTTACTTTCTTTTTAAAAAAAGAATATCGCCTTATTCCTGGGAGAATGTGTACACACACACACACACACACACACACACACACACACACACACACACACACTATAAAATAACATAAAATAAAATGAGAGATTCAAAACACCATTCCTTTTCCAGCCCTATTTACACACCAGGACAGTCAGGATAACGTTTCGTTTTTGTTCTTCTTTATTAAAATGAATCTACCCTCCCAATCCTCATTTTTACAGACCAGTTTATTAATCCAGCTCCACCTTAACACAACAACAAACTCACCGCCTTCTGCTGCACAGCCTCCTTCACACAGAAACCCTCCGCTTTCAGTCGGTTTCGAGCGAAAACCCGAAGGAAACACTTTGTGAGTGAATAAATCTTGGTTTAAGGGCCGTGACTTTGTTTACTCTTTAGAGCCGCGTTAGCCTCGGCTACAGCTGCTAATCTGCTAAATAAAAAAACTTCTGATACAAATTATGATCACCAAATATAAAATCAGTGAAACACCAGTCTGTAGAGGCAATAACGAACATCAACACCCAAAACCTGGTCAATATAAACAACAAAATGTGAAAAAAATATATAATTTAACCTGTTAGCGTATTAGCAGCTGGAACCTGCTGGTGGAAAAACCCAAACAGCGGAAGTTCAGTTTCACAAATAAAAGTCATGTGGGAACTTTTTCAGCAAAACAAAACACTCTAGACTTTTTCAAATATTTATTTAAAATACTATGATATCAAAAATAATATTGTTGAACTAATTATTATATGAAATGTAAAATATAAAATTGATTAGAATAGCATGCTATAGAATTCAATATAATACAATAGAACAAAAATAAAATATAATAGAACATGGTATAATATAATTTAATATAATTTAATTTAACATAACTACAGAGGACTGGCACCCTTGGCAGGCTCCGGGCACCTGTGACCTTAGTGAAGATGAAACGATAAGAGAAAATAAACTGATGAAGGAATGTCATGTAATATAATACAATCTAATATAATAAAGGTATCTGCAGACTCTAACCTTACTGTGTGTGTTTCCTAATCTGACCCTTGTTTCCTTTCTAGTCAGCTATTAAAGTGAGTGACCTCATTAGGTCATAAAGAGTACTAGATTTACCACAATACAAGATGTTAAGCCATGTTATAAACCCCTGGAAGCCTGGAGACCAGCATAGTTTTTCTTATAAATGTGTACATATGTATATACACACACAACCATACACACACACACATGGGTATACATGGGTGTATGATATTTAAACATGCATATTACATATACATAACCTGTGCATGCATGTGCAAATATGATTAAGCATTTTATATCATATACATTTTCTATTATTCACATTGCACATCTGCAAAAGCAGCAATATTTTCTATTTTCAAAGGTATACGTTTTTCTTTAACATTTACATTTCTTAATCTTTCTCTAAACTGATGATAGTATTGTTTTCCCTGTTTAGAGGTGTAGGGCGGGAGGCAACGACTGGGCCTAATGGAATGCACCCGAGTCTTCCAGGTCACATAGGGTGCGTTCCAATCCGCGTCTCCTGCGGTCTTACACGGTAGTTAGCGAGGTTGCTACCAAACACAACAGCAAAGAAAGTAGATTAAGTGCTTCAAACGCTGTCGGTGATCTGTGACATGATCGTTTTTGACCCTTGTGGAGAGTTAAAGAACGGAATAAGGTGAGCTGTGTTAATTTTGACCAGTATTGTGCCTATATTTCTAAGGATGTACTTGGGTATACTGAGGTTAGCGGCTAAGCTAACTGCTCCAACTGGATTTTGTTACAAACTCGGCCTCTTTTCAAAATTAAACGACTTTATAACTGTATAAAAGAACCAGTAAACACGTTAAAAGCGTGCCTTGTTTGGCTGAGGCTTGAAATGGTCAGACAAACATAGACATGTTTTAATAAAACCTACTTTAGTTAATATCACAATAGCTGTATGACTATAAGTCTGAGTGGTTTATTGTTTTATTGAATGCATATATAGTTTCTCTTTTTAATAATTCTGTCTGCTATTAAAGTGTTTTATGCACTTTCTGGACTCAAATGTTCTTAGTTTTGTATTATGCAGAGAAGGCCTGGTATTTAATTATTTTTTCTAATCCCTATCTCTTTTGTTTTGTTACAGTGGCTTTAACGCCAATACATGTAAATGACCTCTTCTGCAATTGGCTGCCCTGTATTGTGGTCCATTCTGAGCCTGAAAAACTACAAATACCTTTGTATTGTTGTGAATGGGTGGGGTTACATTAGGGCTGTATGATATGGACAAAATATTGGTAGTGCTGTTATATTACTGTGATTGTGAAGACTTGATATCATAAGGGCCCATATAATCCCTTTTCTAGGAATTTTTTTCTATGTAATTATTCTATGGAATTATTTTCTATGTAAATATTTTTCAAAATCCATATATACAGACCCAGTATGGAAACTAAGATGCAAATAACTGTCTTTGTGGGGCAGCTGGTTGTCTGATGGTTGGGGAGTTCAGAAGGGTGATCAGAAGGACATGGGTTTGAAACCCAATATTGCTAGTGGCACCACTTTGGTACCCTCAAACAGCTGTGTCGCTGCCTACTGCTTCACTTTGCGATTGGGTTAAATGCAGAGAAAGAATTTCACATTGTTCACACTACGTGCTGTGCTGTGTTCACGTGTAACTATAAGGGGCCACTTTACGTGTGACAATAAGGGGCCTCTACATTTCTACTTGATTTGAAAACAGTGTTTTCAAATCACACTTTTTGTGATATTTACTTATTAACCCACAGCAGTTTAGCCCCAAACACTCAGGCTGAAGTTGTAAGAAGCAGCAATACAGATTTACATGTTTGTCTTAGTCAAAGTAGACAAAACAGTCCCTTAAATTCTGAAGGATAAACAGAGGTAAGAAAATGCCGGGATTATGGTATAGTACTGAATTATGAAAAAAGAAACCTGGAAAATGTAGAATATGGACCCTTTAAATATACCTCAGCCAATCACCATATTTATATTTTGTTTTTTATTGGATTTATTTAAACTTCATATATTCTCTATTGTTTTCATTTCTGTGTGTCTTTGCAGTCATGCCATAAGCAATTTCCTTCGGAATTAAAGTTTTCTGCTTCTTATTAATGGTTAAAGTTTAGCCAAAGTAATTAGACCTTTGTTGGATTACATGGAGAATATGATTAATCAGAACACCCAGTAACTCAACTGGAGCTGTGATAAGTCGTGCTGTCATAAACGCTGTGCATGGTTAAAGGGTCATTTGAATATTTGAGCCTTCTGTATTGCAAAGACTGTTATCGACATACCGATTAATGGATGATAAACTGTGCAACCCTAGGGGACATGTACAGTGGTGTGAAAAACTATTTGCCCCCTTCCTGATTTCTTATTCTTTTGCATGTTTGTCACACAAAATGTTTCTG
>JBBPDC010000001.1:24515836-24526776 GCA_037974485.1 Hemigrammopetersius urotaenia
CGGCAGAATTCAAATGAGCCATTTTAATCTAGATTAATTCCAAGATTACAATGAGATTAATCTAGATTTAAAAAATTTATCTATGCCCACCCCTACTCAAAACTTATATCAACTAAAAAATTTCTTTTTTCAATATTCAATGCTTTTGTTGGTACCAGAGGTAACCCAATCCATTCGGCACACTCTGACACGGACAACAGAGCCAGCTGGCTAGCTTGTGATTCACCTAGCTTGTACAGTCAGTCAGGTGTGATATTTTTGCCTTGTGTGTACTCTCCTACCATCGTATAACATCACAAGGTAGCACACATGTTGCTAGCAAGCCCTTTGCATAATGCTAGATATTAGCTGATCAGCTAGGGTAAAATTTAGTGTTTAAACAATGGTCTTAGAGTCTGTGCTGATGCAGACAGTAAAGTCACCCACACATATCTCAATCACAAATTGTTTGTGATTTTCATGCTACATTTGCCTCCTGCAAAATCTCGGCTGTGTCCCAAACACCATGCTTTTACATACCGCACTACCGAGTGCACGCCTAATGGTGCTGTAGTACATTTACAGCATTTGGCAGACGCTCTTGTCTAAAGCGAGTCCGTGCTTTGTAGTCCTTAAGAAAACACATGCCTCACACTAGTAGAGCTTACTTTTTTGTCAAGTTTGTTTTGGTGAATTTGAACATGTAGTTCTCCTAAGTGCACATTGAAAAGGAGGATATTCAGTCTCTGAAGACAGGCGTTTGCTGAAAAAGCCTTTGAGAAGAGTTCAGCACTAGGAGATTCTGATAAGGTCTACAGTAGTGGTTGAGTGGTGTGGGAGAATTTTGGTGACTTGAAGACCATTGCTGCTGCATTCAGAATCATCTGTAGATGTCTGGTGGTCTTCAGAGGAAGGACAACCAGTCCAGTCTTAAGACTGGATGAGCATCTCAGAGGAGTCAGTGATGAGGAATGGATACATTTTCCTGATGTTAGAAAGAAGGTGTTTCCATGTTTAAAAGACTACTGTGAGGGAATGAGATGGATAATAGATTGAAATGAGAGTTCATCTAGAGAACACCTAGATTGTGTGATTTTTATGTCGGCGTAATGACAGTACTTTTTTGTTACAGGCAATTTATTGTCATAGTATGCAATTTGGGACACGGCCTCCTCATAAACGGTGCAGTACTGAAACCTATGAAAGTAAAAACATGATATTAAAAGTATTGATCAGAGGTAGCACCGTACTACTTTTTCATGTCCAATTTTGTCTTTGTCGTTGTCTCTTAAACAACTAAACTGTTAATAATAATTTTTTTCTGGATGTGTTTCATTCTGAAACGAGCTACCAGGTGGTTCTTTGTTAGATATATGCTGTTTGGGGGCAGGAGTCCGTATTTTTACTCCTACATAGTACACTATGTAGGGAGTAGGGGGCTGTTGCTCATCTTTGGTGCTCATGATCGATCTCTCGCTCTCTCTCTCTCTCGCTCTCTCTCTCTCTCTCGCTCTGGCTCTCGCTCTCTCTCGCTCTCTCTCTAGCCTGATGTTCAGTGTTTACTTCAGCAGTTAAGGGACTGTTCAGGCTTTTTCCAAAACCCTTCCAGTGATTTTGACCTGTATCTTGGTCACTGATGCTGAAACCATGAGTAAATATTGATAAACAGGGATAATTTTTTTTTTTTTGGAGGGACTGTGTGTCTGTGGGGTATGAAATAGCAACTGCACTGCATGTACAGTCATTTAAGCGCATGTTAGGGCTGGTACGATGGTTCCACCATTGTGTTGCTTTACAGTCTAATCAAAATCTTTTTTTGATCCTTTTTTTGATCCTTTTTTGATGCATTACAGTACAGTCTGTATGGGCATATAGGCTTACCTTAATATTTTTGTTAAGGGCAATGTATTAAACTGAGTTTAAAATGAAATTTTCTTGGCATTTTCTTTGGTATAAACAGGTAAATACAGTAGTAAATTTTAAACTCTGTTTAATGCATTAAATACACATAATGAAATGATTTAAACTCTATAAGAAATTGCACAACAAAGTAATGCAAATAACCAAGTATTTCTCTCTCTCTCTCTCTCTCTCTCTCTCTCGCCTCTCTCTCTCTCTCTCTCTCTCTCTCTCTCTCTCTCTCTCTCTCTCTCTCTCTCTCTCTCTCTCTCTCTCTCTCTCAGGTGGCGATTAAGATTGTGGATAAGACGCAGTTGGACGATGAGAACCTGAAGAAGATCTTTAGGGAGGTTCAGATTATGAAGATGTTGCGACACCCTCACATCATCCGCCTCTACCAGGTCGGGCCCCTACTTATATCTCGCAGCCCGCTGGTCCGGACTGGGCAGTTTTGGGTTATTTTGCAGAATGGAATATAATTTCTCATACACAGCTTTGTCAGCCCAAAATGCTAAATGATGTGTTAATACTTTGTACTTTCATATTTCAGGTGATGGAAACAGAAAGGATGATATATTTAGTAACTGAATACGCCAGCGGTGGAGAGATATTTGGTAAGTCTATCTTCACAAGTCGTTCCTTAAAAAGACTTCCGGTTTGGGCTGGCTCCGGGCTAAACTAAACTTTAACGTTGGTTACATTATAATGCCACTTGTGAACACTGAATAACATAAAACGAATGGTGTAAAATGGGGAAAAACAGTAGGACAGCGTTGGCAACTACGGCCAACACTAGCCTAGCCGGTAAGCTAGCAACGATGGCTACTGCAGCCTCAGTGAAAGAAACGGCTGTCCCAACAGCGACAGAGCAAACTGCTGAAAACTGTAACTGCAGGTCTTACAGTGCCAAAAGTCATCAGTAGATACACTACACACAATCCACCACTTTCTCAGTTATCTGACCACAGAGGAATGCACTGCCTAAGAAAACGTTTACACATTTGCTATTGCAGAAACTCAAAATGCAATGCTCTTACACTGAGTCTAGGTCTTGGAAAGCCTTTCTCACCGGGCTAATTTGAGAATTTTAAATGTACCAGAAGGCAGCAAAGGCGCTCGGAATCGAATAACGTTTGTGTTCGAGATGTTAGTGGAGATTGTGGGTGCAGACGTGTTCGACAAGCCTCTGGAGATCGCACTCTCAGACCTAAACCTCTACCAACAAAAATCCCCAAATCCATTTGTCTTGTGTCTTCACTGATTCCAAGAGAAGGAGCGAGTGCTACGATGGGCCTGGCAGCACTAGTGAAACTAGTGCACTGCATACAAAAAAATCAAACAAGTGCTTTATCAGGAAAGAGTATGATTCAGACTCTTATATCCTACACATCTACAAGTAACCTTTAACTGAGAATATTTTGTTTTTGAGGCCAGAGAATTTTATAGCCAGTGTTTTATTGCCCCAAAGTAAATCTATATACTGCTGAATTCTTTTATGGGCTTGACAATATTGGTGGGACATGAACTCTAACTACAGAGGATTGATGTTCGGGTACTAACCTATGTCAAAGTTTTGGAGTCCTTAGTCCAAAGTTTATATTTGTTAGATAGTAGTTTATAAGAAGTTGTAAGATTTAAAGTGGGACTTGACGCTAGTTGCGGTTGGGTGTGCTGCCATGGGGGATATTATGGCTAAGAAATGTGTGTTGGAGTTTAGTTTATTAGTTGGAACGTGAGAGTTTTGGGGTTAATGTGTCTGGCCTCTTATATACCACTCCAGTTGTCTGTAATATATATACCCACCAATTGGTATGATGTACCATTTATTAAAAAAGTAATTTCTTTATTACTTAATAATCTTTTTGGTAGCAATTTGAACTTTGCAATGTACTCAGTTTGAGATGAATTAATTGGTAAAATATCGTCCCCTTCTAAAATGGCCCTGACTTTATTTTTTACGTGTCTGCTTCTCCTCCTCTAGGGTAAATTGTTTCATCATAGATTAAAGGCATCTTCCCTTATTTCAGAATAACAGAGTCAGATCATGCACCACTCCCTGGAGACACCACTTTACTTTCAGATATAGACTTTCAATTCTAATTTTTAACACCATTTTTAATTATTTTTTATATTATGTTACATAATCTAGATGTACCTCTGCAAGAAAATGCAAAGTGTGGTTGTGTGATTGTTATATAGCCAGTGTTTGCAGACACCGAACATTTGCTTTATGGGCAAGAAAACATTCCTTTGATTAGAGCCGGCAACGTCAGAAGTAAGATCTTCAAAGACAGTATAATTTATTATCAACAGGAAAGATTGAGAAGTGTTTGATTCTGGCGTGTGGCTACAATAATTGTAATAGTAGTGAACTGTATCATAGTAATTCACTGAATCATTTCCTAAAGAATCAATTTACATTTAAATCTGCTGTTACGTGGTTGAATAAACTACTAAATACTTTCCTGGTACTCTTTCTAATATGTGTGTGTTTGTTTGTGTGTGTGTGTGTAAAAGATCACCTGGTGGCTCACGGGCGGATGGCGGAAAAGGACGCTCGGCGGAAGTTTAAGCAGATCGTAGCGGCCGTGCATTTCTGTCACTGCAGGAACATCGTCCACCGCGACCTGAAGGCTGAGAACCTGCTGCTGGACCACAACCTCAACATCAAAATCGCCGGTGAGAACATGAGAGGAGGAGCTAGAGTCATCGGTTTTGAGAATGAACTGAAAATAGAGCAAAGCAGAAGCCTAAGCCTAACCCTTGAACTTATATATATCTACTCTCTCTTACTCTGTCACACTCTCTGTTTTGCTCTCTCTTCTCTTGCTCTTTCTCCATCTCGCTCACGCTCTGTCTGCAGACTTTGGCTTTAGTAATATATTCTCTCGGGGTCAGCTGTTGAAAACCTGGTGTGGTAGTCCTCCATACGCAGCTCCAGAACTGTTCGAAGGCAAAGAGTACGATGGACCCAAAGTGGACATATGGGTATGAAGTCTGTGATAATTTAACAGCGTAGTGTTAAAAAATAAGTGTGTTATTGAAATTTTTTGTATGTAAAACCACTGGTCTTTAAATACCGGTTGTGATATTTGGAGTTCATGTATACATGTAAGCGTGTATATACATAATGTCTGCTGTTATTTCTCCTCTTTCTGCTGTGTGTCTGTAGAGCTTAGGTGTGGTGTTATATGTGTTAGTGTGTGGTGCTCTCCCGTTTGATGGCAGCACTTTACAGAACCTCAGAGCGCGCGTCCTTAGCGGAAAATTCCGGATCCCCTTCTTCATGTCCACAGGTACACAAAGCTGTTATATAGAGCTGCATGTGTGTGTATTTGAGATTCTGTGTTTGTTACATAAACAGTTTTTTTGGATATCTCAGAAATTCCTACGTTGCAATACGGTTCGGTTTAATGGTCGAAATGCGGACATTTCAGTGAATTAGCAAAGGCAAATCTAATTTGCATTTTATTATATTATATTGGGAGCTGTAGAAGTCAGTCATGGTAAACACACCGCACAATGCAACTTACAGAGGTTATGTTACATACCGCCACCTACAGCATAGGAGTATAGGAATCATGAGAACAATAGTGGATCAAGCGAGAAAAAAAAAACCGCATTCAGCAACATTTATGTGATCACATCAATGCACCAGTGAACAGCGGCACTAAACTGCTGTATCACATCACAAAACCAACTTAGTTTATATTTGTGGACCTACGTGGGCTGGAGAGTGTCTGTTTTGAACTTTAGCAGTGTTTATATACCTCCGTAAACTCACTACGTTTTACTGTGTGTGTGTGTGCGTGTGTGTATTTCAGACTGTGAGTATCTGATCAGGCATATGTTAGTATTGGAGCCCAGTCGCAGGCTGACCATGGAGCAGATCTGCAAGAACAAGTGGATGAGGCAAGGAGACCCGGACCCCGAGTTTGACAGGGTGAGACTAAGCACATACACACACACAATAATTTGTGTGTGTGTATATTTTACAATGTGTTCCATTTGTACTGTGTACTCTTGATTGTAAATTGTAAACGCTCTCACTTTCTTTTGTAGTTGATAGCAGAGTGTGAGCAGGTGAAGACCGAGAGAGAGACGGAATTGATAAATGAGCAGGTTGTGATGGCCATGTCTGAAATGGGTCTGGACCGAGAGCGTGTCTTACAGGTAAAACACACACACACATACACACACACACCCCTGCAGGATTTCAGAATCTACTTTGGATTATTCAATATCTATTGTGAATTACTCAGAGTTTTCAGTTTCTGCTGTGAACTATTCAGTATTCGCTGTGAAATACTCAGTGACTGCTGTGACTGCTATGTTACTAAACTACTCGTAGCAGTGATTTGTATTAAGTACAGATTTCTTTGTAGTGATAATAGATTTTATAGTTAGTGAATTTTTGATGTGATGGTTACAGACAGGTCTGCATTTATATAAGGTGGGCTACATTCTGTAACTGTATTCTCTTTCTTTCTCTCTTCTCTCCCTACCCCCCCCTTAGTCACTGCACACTGACGCATATGATCACTACAGCGCCATTTACAGTCTGCTCCTGGACAGACTGAAGAGGCACAAGACTATCCGCTTAGCTCCACCCACCCCACGCCCCATTGGCTACCCCCTCAATGCCGTGCAGGTGCGCTCCCGTTGCCCGTGGCAGCCTGTTGTTTCGGGGAAGTATTTGATGTTCGGCCTGCTGTTTTCACGCTTCAAATAAATATGCATGAAGCAGCCACTCTTGGGTCTTCAAAGGAACGTTTGATCTGTTCCACATCTTTATGCAGCACAGAGCCATGTTCACACAAGTATTGCTAGCATGTTATGTGCTGCTCTACACTGAAAACAGAGTCATGCTCACCGTGGTAGAAGTTGGTTTGGCGATAGTAGAGTAGCTGCCGGCTCACTGATCTGCTACACGGCAGTGTTGACCCTTAGCAGTTGCTGTCATCATCATTTCAAACCTGCGTGGTGTAATGTTATATGGTTTTACATTCATGCTGTTTTTGTTGAGCAATTTCAATTAATTCTGGAGTCAATTCTACTGTCACAATGCTATCCCCAATAATTTGTATCTTTCTGTTTCTCTTTCTCCCCATATATCATCCTTCTCTTCCTCCTCTTTTCCCCTTTGTCTTTCTTCCTTTCTTTTACTCTTTCTTTCTCTCTCCGTTTCTCTCTTTCTCCTCTTTTGCCCCCTTCTCTCCTAACCCCCCCCTTTTCTCTCTTTGTCTCCTAATTTCTCTTCCTCATAACCCTCCCTATCCCCTTGAACCCCCCCAGGATCAGGGTAATACTGTCAGTATAACTGTGCCTCACGTTCAGCTCATAAACCCAGAGAACCAGATTGTGGAGGTGAGTCGATACTGAGTCTCCATGCTGCCACCTGTGTGGTGGTGTCTCACCTTTCCACTTGCATTACAGCTGATGGCCTCTGGCTCCTTAGTACACACGTTATCTTCCCTTTAAACTGAAAAGCACTGGTTGCTTAACTCCGTGCTACAACAGCTCTGTGCTGATGCAGGAGGGAGGATATTAAAAATTCTCTGTGATTTACCTTTTGTCTGTTAGTTTGTCCTGGACCAGTCAAGCACTTTGAGTGAATATGTAAAACAGCTTTTTGAATGAAGCGCAATCAGAACACAGTTCATGTAAATACCAGTCTTAAAGTAACCAACACAGCCTGCGTAATTGTAAATGCTTAAGTGAGGTTACAAGTGCATAGGTGCATTAGAAATGTAGCATATGGGCCTTTTAAATGTAAGAATCATTTTTAACAAAAAAGATTGTCAAAAAAATTATAATATAAGATTTTATATAACTACACTCCTCTGTTTTCATGTGCGCATCTTTAGCCTGATGGGACAATGGCATTAGACAGTGATGAAGGGGAAGAGCCGAGTCCGGAGGCCATGGCACGATATCTGTCCATGAGACGCCACACCGTGGGAGTACCAGACCCCAGGTACTGCGTCTGTGTTTGACGCTAATGTGAACAAAGCATAACCGTATCTTTTTTTCTGATACTTTCAGAGGAATGGAATCAGTTATGGTATTATGTATCTATGTATCAATGATTATTGATATTTCAAAGGAATTGATTAGTGGAAGTTATAATTTTGTTCTTTCCTCTTTGTATGCGTGAACGCCTATCCATTTTCTGACACAACAGTTTTGGCTTATATACACTCTCCAGGGTAGCCCTGTGAGTTTATTCTGCATGAATTTCCTTACATTAGCCTTCCAGTCCTTGAAGGCTAAAGCTAAAGAAATCCACAGATCATGGGTGAACAGTGGCATTTGAGGGAAGGTAGTGATGTTAGAATTAGATTTTACAATAAAGTGTTGCTTCAAGAATCTGTTAACAGCATATGTACATGTATACTGATGCACACATTCATTTGTGTCTGCGTATGTGTGTTACTCAGGACGGAGATGCAGGAAGAGCTGCAGAAGTTGGCTCTAGGTTTCATGCGGGTGCCCCCCATGCTCCCGCTCCCCCCATTGCCCCCGCCCATGACACACATCCCTCCATTCATGCCAACTCAGAGCCTTCAGCCCACACAGCAACTCGAATACAAGGTAACACACCCATCTCCCATGTGTGGTTCGCTCCTGTACTGTGCTGCATGAGTATTTGACCTATCTAGGCTTCACCCAAGTATGTTCTCATCTAGCAACGGTTACTGGGTTGGACAGTTTCAGTTAGTTTATACATATCAAGTTTATTTTATATGCTTAGATAAGTACAGAACACTCACTTTTTGAGGTTAAACCACTGACCTATCTACGAGTGTGTGCGCATTTATATTAATGCTGGCCAAAGATTAAAATTGAGATTAATCACATTAATTTAAAAGTTGTGTATTGCACACTTTTATTTTTAAAGTACTTCTATATGAACAAAAGTGCAATAACATTTGATTTGCAAATGTGATTTGGTTGTTTCACTGCGTGGAATTTTCTTTTGGTAACTATTCACTGGAACTCAACATGAGGTCCAAACTGGTGTTAAAAGTTACTTAAGTCCTCCACAGGGTTTGAGCTCTGCTACAGCTACTGGTAGATACTGCTTACATTGTAGGAGTGTCCAAATCAGCAATTTGGTTCATTATTAAAAGGTGAGCTCAGCAAATCCCAAAAGACCTGGGGGACAATGGAATGGTGGCGGATTACTGTCAAAGTCTACAGTCAGGACGTTACTTCATGAATGTGAATACAGAGGGTTTACCTCTGGATGTAAGCCATTAATAAGACTGAGGACATGGGCAGTTGGGTGGCCTAGTGGTTAAAGCATCCGCCCTACGACCAGAAAGTCCGGGTTCGATCCCCAAGACCGCTAGTGTTCCTGGCTGCCCTCTGCTTCACTTGGTGAATGGGTTAAATGCAGAGGTTAAATTTCGTGCTGTGTGCTGTGGTGTGTTCACGTATGACAAATGGTCACTTTCACTTTCACTTTCACAGGAAGTCCAGATTAGATTTCATCAGAAAACATCTTAAAAAGCCTGCCCAGTTCTGGAATAATGTTCTTTGATCAGATGAAATCAGGATAAACTGGAAAAGTATGGAGAAAGAAAAGGACATCTCATGGTCCATGTCTGTCAGACATGGTGGAAGCAGTGTTATGCATGTATAAATTAATTCATGGAGGAATTTTGAAGTTTATACTGTTGGCTCAGTTATAGCCAAGTGCTGCAAAACTGATTTGGAAGGTGTCTTATGGATGGATAACGGCACAAAACATGCTGCAAAAGCAACCCAAGAGTTTCTCAAGGTAAAGAAACGGGATATATTTCAATGGCCAGGTCAGTTACCTTATCTCAACCCAACAGAGCAGCTTTTGGGTCACTGATAACAACACTGAGGGAAGAAAGACAAACAAACAAGCAGCAATCAGATTCTGTTTTCCATTATCAAGCAGGGATCTGCAAGAGATCCTAAAGGAACAAAAAAAAAGGCATCATAGCCACCCCAGTCCTCTCGCTAGGCTTGGTGTGTGCGTTGATGTGTGAGCATTCAAGTATAGCCAAGGGTTGTACCACTTTTGAAGGGGGGAAAAACACTTGTCCTCCTGTGTGCTCTCCAAGGTGCTGAACCGGCAACACATGTCCTACCTAATCACCTTTGTTGTGAACCACCCATACACATGCCTGCAAAGGATGGATCAGGGGAACCACCAATGACAGCCTGCGAATCTTCTTTCTAGCTCTCACTCTCGTTACGGACAAACTCTGAACCAGACACAAACTCACTGACACTCAATGCAAGATGAGTCGGCACGTTCTGTCTTGTCTCAACCATCCAGCCCCAAAAATCTCAAGACTGAACCACCAGCTAGCCACAAGTCATTGTTTTTTCCCACCTTTGATTTAGACATACATTATAAACAAACGTCTTTAATCTAGACTGTAGGCCTCTAAAAGAGTGTTTAGCCCTGGTAACCTGATTTTGTTAGAATGTATTTCTAATTAGCGAATCTCTCTGTAGGAGCAGTCTCTCCTGCAGCCCCCCACTCTGCAGCTGTTGAACGGGATGGGGCCGCTGGGTCGCCGGGCGTCAGATGGAGGGGCCAATATTCAGCTTCACGCCCAGCAGATGCTCAAAAGACCCCGGGGCCAGTCCCCACTTGTCGCCAGTCCTGTAAGTGTTTGTATTGCTTTGTGACCTAATACAAGAACCTCATTTTAATCTTTACTGCTTCTGTGTTTCTGTGTTTCAAACATTATGCATTTCCCCTTTCAAGCTTGAGCTGTTTAACTCTTAGATCCCTGAGGGGACATTTACCCTTTATGTATTACTGTCTTTTCTAATATTTAAAGCTTTAAACAAGGTGTCCTGTTCAAGTGTCTATTACCTTTTTAGCACAACCCAGCCAATATGATAAATATATATATATATATATATATATATATATATATATTAGGGGTGTGACGAGACGAGACTGGGTTCACGAGAACGAGACGAGACTTATATCTATAAACCGCGTTGTTTTGTTTTGGTCAAAAAATGCCTTAAATGCCAATTTTAATAGTGTAAACCCTAAATATGCC
>JBBPDC010000001.1:24548166-24570581 GCA_037974485.1 Hemigrammopetersius urotaenia
GTGTGTGTGTGTGTGTGTGTGTGTGTGTGTGTGTGTGTGTGTGTGTGTGTGTGTGTGTGTGTATATATATATACACATACATATATACACATACATATATACATACACACACACACATATGTGTATGTGTGTATGTATGTATGTGTGTATATGTGTATATATATGTATGTGTGTGTGTGTGTATGTGTATGTGTGTGTGTGTGTGTGTGTGTGTGTGTGTGTGTGTATATATATATATGTGTGTATATATGTATAGGTGTATGTATGTGTGTGTGTATGTGTGTGTGTGTATGTAGGCTATATGTATGTGTGTGTGTTGGTGAAAGCTGTTTCACAAATGCAATATATACAATCTACAATGACCGTATAAAAAAATCAATAACGTGACAAATTGAAAAGCTGGACAGTGCAGTTAAAAAAAAAAAGCATATATTGATTAGAGGCTCATTTGCATATTGCAGTGTGCTGTGATGGAGTATTGCACAGTATCACAATAATTGCCAGCATTTTAGCATCTGGATTTTCTCACTTGGTTCACAGTTTGCCACCACAGCACTGTCCAAAGCCAGCATCCTAATAGCACTGATTTTTATTTCGCCAAGGCTCTTATCAGGTTCAGCAATGTTGGTATTTTTGAAGCACCTTGAAGTTTGTCTGGAGGTGAGTGCATGGTCAATGGAAAGCCACCTGCTAGCAGTCAGCAAACCTTCGCATGTTAATTGCACTTGCCTTGTCCAGGTGTTAAAGGTCTTCAGTAGTGTGTCCAAATATTTTGCATTATGTCTGCAATAACACCATACTTATTATAGCACATTACTCCATGTCCAAGTCAAAAACCAGTCTGATTAGTGAGTCTGTAGCTAATTTGAAACTCTCCCATGGACTTAACTTTTCAGTAACTTTTCGTTAACCAAAGAGAGCGAAAGCAGAGCTAAATCGTCGCAAGACTGTAATAGCCAGAGGACCGCCTGTAATTTGAAACAGGTTCTGGTTTACTTTTGAGTTTTCTTAATGTCCAGCTGCTAGGCTCAAAACAAAATGACACAAATTTGAAATTCTGAAAAACGATTTAAACAGATTTACAGTTTCACTGATGAATAATTTCGATGTTTACTGCTATATTTCAGCAGCTGCCCATTAGCTGCTTCTGTTTTCTACTAGTGTGTTAGTTTAGAGGATAAACGATTGGTGGTGGTAGTCAACAGTGCACCACAGAAATGACATTGAGAAGTGCTGTGGTTTCTGTTTTAATTTGTCCTAAGAGCACTTCTGCATGATTTCTGAACTGGAAGCAAGTGTTTGATTTGTGTATTTGTGTGTTGAGTGTTATTTAAGTTCATTTACGGTTCATGAAGATGCTTGTACAGAGGTCTTTCTGTTTCATTACGCTTTGATCTATGACTAATTAAATCTGTAGCTTTTCATCACTTTATGTTCACTTCTCTAATGGGAATGAAGCACTGAAGCCGGGGTTAGGAGTTTGAGTTTGTCTCCTTGGTCAAGGAGGCCTTTTGATTTACTTGTTAAATTACATTGGAAATGAGATTTCTTGGATGGCTTCTGCATCGGACCCATTGAATTCAAACTGTATTGCTTTTTTATGTAAATAGATCTAACATAGCGTTTTCTATATGTACTAGCACCTTAATTGTAGGTCACAATCAAACATTATAGCTGGAGACCAAGTTTACTGGGTTTTTTTCTTTTTTTTTTTGTAGATTCAGTTCATATATATATATATATATATGTGTGTGTGTATTATATTGAGGATATTGTTTGGAATTGTAATATAAAGATGCCATTTAAATGACTAAATAAAACATGTAAATAGTTCAGAGCATGTGGGTTGTTTATTGAAGAAAACACTAGTCTATTTTGATTAGCTTGGTTCTGACTGCCTGTATTGTATTTTGATAAAGTAGACACTCGTTATGACTTGGCGAAATCTAGACAGTTTCACAAAACAATGATTTCATAACAGGCTGTTTTTAAGCTGGACTTTCTGAAAATGATTTTTGTGAATTTAACCATGTTTGCATTCCACAAGGGTCATTCCAGAATTGGAGGACATTTGACGTCCCACCCATTAAATTTCAAGCAAACTATCTCCAAAATACATAATCATGATTTTGAAAGTCTCATATCTGTCTCACTCATATCTGAACTCAAATGATTATTTAAAGGGAATGTTACTTTCTTCATGTAATGGAAAACAAATTATATATATTTATTTAAATTGTGATATATTATCAGCTCCCTGGTTGTTGGTAACAGGGTTGTACCAGTTACAACATTGTACCAATGTAACTATAAATAAAACATTTCATAAAAAATGTCTTTGATGCCTGAGCTGAGCCAATTAAGTTTTTGATAGTTTATAACCTAGTACTCATGTGTACATAACAAAAACTGGCAAAATCTAAAGCCCAAATGTCCTCCAAATCTGGAATGACCCACAATTTACATTAAAAATGTATTTTTAATGGAAAAGTAAATGACAATGTAGGACATATGTTTTTGAGGATGAGGACTTGAAGGTCTACACATACTGTACTGATTTGTAACTGTGTTGACAAGGTCACCTTTGACAAACAACCAAAAGCCCTGTGTGTCAAGCTAAGTGAGAATTCTCCCCAAAGACTGAAACAGAGCCTTCTACAGTGTGGCTAGAGCCCATCTACAAAGAAGACAACAGTACATTTCTCCAGCAAAACCCTCATCAGGTGTGGCAGGCTTCTAGTATATCACCATATAAGATCGACACATGACTGCTGGAGCAGATGCTTCATTAGTGGAGGAACTTTAATTATTGTTTGTTTGCTTGCTTTGAGCAGAGGCAGTCACAATATCTGCACCAGACTCCACTAACCACATCCTCATGGTGGAGCACAATGTGAAGCAGCCAATCCAAGAAAGGCTGCTGGCCCTGATGAAGTGACAGGACAATGCAGAAAGAATATGCAGGCCAGCTCTCTGGGGTCTTCACAAAGATCTTTGGCCTGTCGCTGTCCAAGTCCATCATCCTAACATGTCTGCTAAAAATAAAACCACTGCCAAACAAAACTTCCATCAGCAGCCTCAATGAAATCCTGTTGCACTCATTCCAGTTACAGTGAAGTACTTCAAAAGACTGGCCCAACAGCACATCAAAGCTGGCTTCCCTGCCACCTTTGACCCACACTAGTTGGGTCAAAGCTGGTGCCTTGTGGTTAGGGAGTTGCCCCTGTGATCAGTAGGGTGTGGGTTTGAATCCCAGAAGTGCTAGTGGCACTTGAGCAACTCACTGTCCTCACACACAGCTCCTTGGATGTAGTGTCTTCACTGACTGCCCACTGCTTCTTTGGTGAATGGGTTCAATGCGAGGGAGAATTTTACATTGTTCACGCTGTGCGCTGTATCGTGCGTGACTTTACTTTGTTTTACTTTAGTTTCACTACAGAGCAAACAGGTCTACCGAAGCGCCACCACCCTGGATTGGATTTGATGTACCTTGTATAAGAAGCAATGTTTACATTTCATTGTACTTTGCACTATAGACTGACAATAACACATCACACTTTATTGTGCAATATTAATATTTTGCTACATTCTTAGTGCAATAACTCTATGCCCCATACAAGATTAATGTTATGTCAGTGTCATGTCTTTTTCCCTTTATATATGCACTTTCATAATAATGCCTCATTGTCTTTCTGTTTTTAGTTGTGTGTGAATGGACCATTTAGACTGCTGCAAGAAATTTAATTATACTATGTACAATCTTTCTATCTGTATCTATCTATTGATCTGTTACTCCCAGCCTAATACATCCCACCCCTTGACAGGTGCCACTTTAACAAGTTCATTAGTGTTCATCTGTCTGTTCTGGCTGATTGATGTGTATCAGCATTTAGTAGGCCTACAAAAGAAGTAGCATTGATTCGGGGAATGGCAGTTTTCAGCCTGTATTTCACGACTGTATGACTATTTTTATTGCCCTGTGTTTTGTGTTGGGTAGACTGGGGAGTGTTGTAACACTTTGTCTTGGCTTTTATAAGTCAGGGTTGTTTGTGCTAAACCTTTCAAACTTTGATAAGATTTTTTTTAAGATGTTCAAATTTGTCTGCTACAAATAACAGTGGAGTAGAAATCTACTGCCAACTCCCAGAACGAGCAGGCTCGTGTCAAACACAAACACGTCTGCTGATACAACCTACCAGTGTCTGGGCTGACTGTCGTAACAGGTGGAGAATAAATTATTTATTGAGGTACATATGCAGGAAACAGAAAGGAAAACCTTGATACTGAATCTGTTAGTTCAGGGATTTCCCTGATTCACACCTGGTTCAACTTGCCCATTAATTGCCAGGTGTGGTGAGTGTTTTATTGACTACCAAACTCTGCTGGTCTGGACAAATATATCCAGGGACCTCTGGTTTGGACAAATACATTTTGTAAATTTGAAATTAGCTCACATTTTACCAGTCACATTAAATCTGAGAAAATGCTAATGGAGATTTCATGCTTTAATTCTATCGTAATTATAGGTAAACGAGCAACAATCCACATGTACAATTTTTTTGTTGCAAAAAAAATGCATCTTGCTGGTCAGGTGACATGATTTGCTGCTTTTCTTAGTATTTTTTTGGTTGCAATTTTAGTTTTTCAGAATTAAATATTAAATTCCTCATTGTTCATGATTATGTGCACTCTGTCAAGGATGTATACATCAACAAAAAGGGTAATTTTAGCTGGAGTGTATGTCTGCACCATGGGGTTGGTGGGTATAGAAAGATATCAGTTATCCTGCCCGAGTAGGGTGAACTAGGACCTGGTCAACAATTCCAAACACTTTCAACCTCTTTGTTCCTACTGCCCCATGTTAAAACTCGCAAGCCCCTGGTTGGTGTGCATTGGTGGTTTCTTCTTTCCGGTTGCTCCCCCTATATATCTTCTGGAATGGGTGGTTAATGCCTTCTCCATAGATGCTGTGGTTTGCCTCCACTAATGGCACTCTACAGTAAAGCCCAGTGCTAAATGCCACATCTGACCCTGCATAGGAAGTGCATTCCAGATACCCCAGTCCTTAAGACAGGACTAAAGCATCTGTACACTTAAGCTTTAGTTTTATTTTGTCAATAGAAGTGGTCAAATTAAATATTTTTTCAATACTACATCTAAAATTGTGCATGAAGTTGTTTCACAGCATTGTAGATTGTTAAATTTTATTTTGCTTGTGATTTTAGCATATTTAATATTTTGTCTGGGGAGGTAGTTTGTTCCACCCTACTTTAAGATTCGGAACGAGTAAAGAGTTAGTGCCAAGAGCTGCCTCACCTGATTCTTCTTATTAACAGTATCATAATAAGCCACTACATTTACATAACAAGGAATTCAAAGTGTATTCGCTTTGAGAATGCAAAACATACATGCTAGTTCTGCAGTTACTGGCTCTGAGAGTGTTACACAATATCTCTCGGTAGATTTTAGCTTGCTAAAAATACATGCTAGTGCATGTATTTACCTAGTCTCAGCCTCAGACGTCACGCCCACAGAACGTTGGCTAAACGTCTGATGCATATGGTACACTTAACTGGAAACGCTTCAGGAATCTCGAAGGCGTCATCTGATTGGTTGAATTTTATCGGACTTCCGGGAGACGCGAGCGTCGCGTTTATTTTCGGCAATGGTTTGGTCATCTAAAACATCTCTAGTTTTAAACTACATTGGCTTAAAAATATGGACAAAGTTTGGCTATGAGGTTGTGGAGCTGCAGGCCATTCAGAGTGCCCATACTGACCCCTGTATACTGCTAAAAGTACCTACAATGGGTACATGAGCATCAGAACTGGAACATGGAGCAGTGGAACATGATTTTCTGCTTTTATGAATCTTGGTGAGCACCAGGTGTGTGTGCATGTCACCTACCTGGGAAAGACATGGCACCAAAATAGACTATGGAAAAAAAGGCAAGGCGGTGGAGGCAGTGTGATGCTCTGGACAATGTTCTGCTGGGTAACTTTGAATCCTGCATTAATATGGAAGTTACTTTAACCCAAACCACCTACATTACATATCAAGCAGCAGACCAGATGCACCCCTTCATGGTGACAGCTGCTCCCTAATAGCAGTGGACTCTTTCAGCAGGACAATGTGCCCTCCCAACTGCCAAATGACAAATGGTTCTAGGTGCCTCCAAATTTCCCAGAACTGTGGGACATACAGACCAACAACTCTGATCCATGGGGAACTCAGATACTTCAGCACACCCTTAGTGGTCTTGTAGAGTCAGTGCCTCGGCGGCTGTTTCCATAGAGCAAGGGACATACGCAGTATTAAGCGGTTGGTCTTAATCTTACCGCTTATTGGTGTACATGAGGGGGCTGTTTCATGTCTCTTCTGCTGGGGTTTAATGCCAGTAAAACAAGGGTCATATCTTCTTTCCTTCCCCTGGATGCAGAATCACGACCTGAGACTGGAAATAGCTCACAGATGAGCTCCGGTATTGACGGGAGTGTTAGTCATCAATGGGAAAAGCGTGCGGTTCCCGCTAAAAGCACCTGTCATACATCGTAAGGGGTGTTGTCCCTGTTCATGCTGCTCTTTGATTTTTTTTAATGGATTGCACTGAATGTTTTTGGTTACATCCTAATTTGTGTAGATGTGAGTGTTATTGACTTTTTATGTTTTTTTATTGTTATTTAAATGATTTTATGTAGAAATGGGCTTGAGGATTTAAACAGGGGTCAGAGAGCGCCATGTGGTGATCAGTCGTGTGTGTGTGTGTTTTGAATAGGTGGTGAGGGGGATCAGAAGGGGCTACCCATTTTGTATGGCTGGCTACTCCAGTCTCGTTGAGGGCTGAAGGCGATTTCTGAATATTCGCAGCTTATCGTCACAACCAGGCGTTCGTCAGTTATGTGTCATTTCCTTTGGGTTTTAACCTCTCTCTATCTCTATCTCTCTCTCCTCCCCCCTCCTCCTCTACTCTGAATGCAGGCTTTTTTTGCTAACTTTCTCACCATGCCTTAGTCATGCAGCTGGGAGAATGCCGGCCTGGCCTGTTGCCATGGAGAGCGAGTATGGGCGAAGAAGCAGAGGATTTGATGGAGTCCATGGGGTCCCACGAACACACGCGAGAGAGAGAAAGGTGGAGGAGGGGAAGGAAGGAGGAGCGCTCACAGTCAGCTGGAGTTGGAGGATGCCGTCTCAGCGTGGTTGCTGTGGCAACGGTTGCCTGGGCCGCGGCCGGGGAGCGGAGGAGAGCTGGTCCTTGTAAGGCAAGCGATGTAGGCTGAAGGCATCTGCTTGCTCACACTCCCTGCACATACACACATGTCTCTGAAAATGTTGAATCAGCAGAGCAGACCCAAAAGCAACAATTATTTCTATAATTGATTGAACTTTGCCCTACAAGGAATTTGAATCAGGATAGGATTCTCTGGAGTGATGGAGCCCCGCTACCTTTGGGATGGGTTGGAATGATGTTTGTGATCCATCAACCATCGACCAAGATCAGTACCTGACCTCACTAATGCTCTTGAGGCTGCAATCAAATAATGTTAAAATGTTAACTTGTTTGACTGACAGTTACAATCAACCAGTTGAAGCAATTACAGAATAGCTGCATCATACATTGAACAAATGCGCTCTGTAATGCTCATATGCCACTTCGATGGGTTGTCATGCAGTGTAGGAAGCATAGGTGGTGAAATGGCTTCTATTCAATTTAACATATAATCTATGAACTACACTGTCACAGATCGTAATACATAGGGATGGCATGACCGCTGTTGTTTCATTTAAGAAGTTCTCTATAATCATATTGTCCACAGAATCGGTAAGACAGATTGTAATACACTACAGGAAGTGTAGGGGGCGAAGTGTTGGCTTTTGTTTTATTTAGAAAATGTTCTATAATGCTCCATATTGTTCAAATGGTCCACATGCTCAGTCTGACAGGCTGTAATACACTACAGGAAGTGTAGGGGGTTATATAGCTTACTAATGGCATAATAGTATGATTAACCAATGTGCAGTAGAGTGGTCATGTGCATAGGGTAGGCTTGAATGGCGTATGTCTTGGTGCAGTCAGCCAGAATGCAGCAGTGAATTGGTGTAATCACAGTGGCGACGTTACCAGACTTTACACTGTGAGAAGGCCCACTTACTGCAACAGGCAAAGCACTTGTAGCAGGAGAACTGTGAAGCACCCTGAATGTCTCTGAGATTGAGTATGCATTGAGCGATGAGTCCTCTGCTGGCTGATTGCTAACTGTAGAGCATGTGCCGAGTCCTGGCACACTTCCTCTTCTGAGCTGCAGAGAGACGAAAACCAGTCCTACACACACTGTGGGTCAGGTGAACAACTTCACTGAACTGGACCTTTCAGCCACCATCAATAACCTGCCATGTCTGCTGGTAGTCAAAGTGTCCAAGTAGTTTAGAGCCACCATGATCTCTCAATTGAACAGAAGGAATTTGTTTTTCTGAGGGTTTGCATATTTTTTAAACCTCTTATTGTTTGGCCTTTTATGAAAAAAAATCTACCTCAAAATCAATGAATGGCATTAACAATGTAGGCTCTTTATTTTAAAACTTATTTTAGCAATATATATGTACAAAGTTTGAAATATTGAAAGCAAAATAAATAATACTACTTAACTGTATATAGTATATGATTCAATTCTTAACACAGGTTATTAAAATATAAAGTTTTTTATCTGCACTTATTTACACTTCCAAAATGCTTATCATATGACTATATATACACACAGATAATTCCGAATTAAAGAATAGAGAGACAGATCACAGACCGGCACAACATAATATCCTTCACCATATTCTCCACAAGTGGGCGAGTGCATCTGCGAGATACACCAGTAAAATGGTGTGGGGGTGTGAATGCTTGACCCCTAGAGTGAGGGACCCTAAAGACACTACAGATCAATACAGTTGTTTGTCATTTCTATTCGGATGGGATGAGATACCAGGATGATAATAACCCCTCCCCCTTCACATATATGTGTGTGTGTGTGTGTGTGTGTGTGTGTGTGTGTGTGTGTGTGTGTGTGTGTGTGTGTGTGTGTGTGTGTGTCCCCAGAGCTGTGGTTTCTCCTCAATAGCTTGTACCTTTTCTTCTTCATTAGTGTCAAAAAGACAGAGGGGTTGTTTACCTGTGCCACTGGACACCTTCCAGTTGGTCATGAATATTCATTATAGAGAAATATCAGTGGCTGCATATGCAGCAGGGTCAAAATACTGTAAATAATTCACTGGTAGATTACTGAAACAGAAAAAGAAAACATTTATTTCAGCAGACAGGTTTGTGTCTGCTTTGTTTCGGGAACCTGGATGGAGCAGCAGCTCTGGATGATAAGTCCTTGTGCTGAGAGCCCGTTCTCGAGCTGCGTTGAGAGGATTTTTAATCTCCTGTCCTCCGGCCGGTTTTATCAGAGAGCATTGCTCAATTCCAACGCCCACTTGATCGCCCTCTCTCCAAACTCGTCCTCTGGATAAATGACCCTCTAACAGAAGCCTCCAGGCCACGTGCCATCCCCCTAATCATCTTTAACTCATGACCACAGTATGGGTGCAGAGCGGTGACCTCCTGACCCTATTATTGACCCCCTAAACCCCCACTCCTCCACTGCCTTAAACGCTCAACAGGACGGTAAGATTCATATATATTGGAATTTGGGGATATAGTGTAATATGTAGCTGGTGTTTCCAGATTTTATAAATTCCTTGTTCAACACTTACCTAAGTGTGTCATGACCATTGTCTTAAACCTAAAAAAAGTAAACATTTATTTCAACAGTAGCCATAGAAGTGAAATGCAACCAAAATGGACGAAAACAGCATTTATGTCAGTTTAGATTAAAGTATGACAGTTTTATGTAGACATCATGTAGCCCAATGAATGTTGGTAACGTGTTACTGACAAAATAACAAAATAACATGACTGATGCTATCTATATTACTGCTTACATAACAATACATTGTGTCTCCACAACCTTTTTAAGAGAAAGGAAAAGTGTGCTTTATGGTCCGAATGGCAATTTGGAAAAGTTGATTAGGAGTTCTGGGCTGATTTCAACAATAGACTTCCTTGAGTCAAGTACACAAGTGTAGCATTTCTGTGATTATTCCAATAATTTGGGTGCATATGAATACAGTTCAGATTTGAGTGCAACTACAGCTTATTTATATACGTCTACCTTGTGTTATTTTGTACAAGGGCTAAACCTGTCATGACAACTTTCAGAAGGACTATTTTAGTCCATTTTGGTGTCATTCGACCTTAGAAAATGTTATGACAGCTGACACTGGCCATAAGAAGCCTTTTACTGGTCTTCGGTTAAGTGGTCGGTTGGGTTTCATGTGTCACTCAGCACATAACCCCCGGCCATCAGGGATGTGTTATTCAGTTGGTTTCTTAAGAAAGACTAAATCTTGGCTGGTTATAAATCAGCCTTTGGCTGGACACATCTTTAAAACATGCTGGAGCAGGCCCATCGTTTTTCTGTAAGTATGGCCAGTATTTGTAAAGGCTACATGACACTAACATGAACTCTTCATGACAGTTGCCATGAAGACTGCATACAAGCAAAAAAAATACAGTGATAAAAAAGACATCTCCTCAGAAAGGTCTTGGGTGGTCAGTTGGTCACATTTGAGGTAGCAGTCAGACACAGTATGAGTTAGATGTTCTGCCACAGCTACCAAATGCTCCAAGTAGAGCACATCCTTTATAACCTTTTGAGTGATGTGGGGGTCAAAGATTGTCAGCAAGAGAAGTGTCTTATCACCTGCTAGAGAATCTAACACACACACACACTTTGCTTGATCAGCTCAACACACCACTGTCATGTTGTCCTTGGGGCAGCGTTGTGTGAGTGTGAATGTGTACGTGTGAGTAGGCACTAATAGCCTCTGACAGACACGACCACAGCCTTCTGCTGGTCGATGACCGATCTGCTGGAGGCTTCAGTGATGCTACGTCTCAGGGGGCAAGTGTAGACAGAACCCTTTCAACATCAGATGCTCCTCAGCACCCTGACTAAAGGGCCACATCCACGATGGTTAGTGAATACGTGTGTTTCGTGCCAGGCTGCCTGGTGTTGTTGGCAAGGATTCTGAGAAATCAGAGTGTGGGATTTCAGTTCACAAGATCAGTGGCAAAGTGGGTGGACACTCAAGGGGGAAATAGATGGTTTGAATGGTCTATCAAACTGTGTTGTGCAATAACACTGTTGTTTTGACCAGAGGCTTGCTACTGACTGTGACAGTGAGTGATAGCATGTAGTTAGCATATCTTTTTGGCTGTTCACTTTGTACTTCTGTCTCTCCATGGTCCTATTATAAGGATGTATTCAGATCAGACAATCTGCAATGTGCCAAAGCACATTTGAACCTCAAAGTCCAGATTGTTTGGTTAGTGTGATCGCTAACCACTACTTCCAGTGTGACTGGCCAATTTCACGTTTACATTTAAGGCATTTTGCAGACACTCTTATCCAGAGCGACGTACATCAGTGCTCAAGTAGAATACATCGCTATTCAAGCAAGTTACTACCAGCTAAGTTACATACAGTAACAACCCCTGTCAAAGAAAAGGTTAAAGCATAAGCACAGAAAAGATTAAGTGAGGTTAAGTGCCTAAAGGGTTTTTGTATTAAAAATAGGGAAAAAGAAAAAAAAATTAATGAGCAATAACAAGAGGCCTAGTTAGTCACCAAGGTGCTCCTTGAAGAGATGCGTCTTTAGATCATGCTTGAAGACAGCGAGAGATTCTGCAGATCTGATCGGAAGAGGGAGTTCATTCCACCACTGGGGGGTCGAGACTGAAAAAAGAACGGAGGCTGAAGACAAGCAGTGCTTGATGCCCTCACAGCTGCATTCTGGCTTCTGCTCGTGTTCACAGTCAGTGACATTTTCCTTCACAAAATCAGTCCTGCCCACTGTAAATCAGATTATGTAAAGTGTCCATTTGTCATTTGTGGACACACCACTACACGCAATGAACAGTGCAAAATTGTTCTCTGCATTTAACCCATTCACCAAGCGAAGCAGTGAGTAGCCTGGAACACAGCCTGGAACACATGTGTGGGAATGGTACCTTGCTCAAGGGGACCTTAGTGTTCTGGGATTCAAATCCATGACCTTCTAATCATAGGGGCAACTCCCTAACCACCAGGCCACCAGCTGCCCGAATGTGATTGGATGATTCCTCTTCCTAATGATTTTGGGGGTTTAACAGGCTAGGTCTTCAGTCCGGCTCCTGAAGGCCTGACCAATAAGAGAGAGCTTACTTAGCTACATTAGTTAGCTCGGCTCATGTGATCGCTCCTTACTGAGCCCAGGCTCGGTTCAGCAGGACTCGGTTGTAAAATAAACGACTTTCCTTGCAAATGAGCAAATAAAAGCCCTCAATTTCGTAATCAAGTCCTCCAATAAATAAATAAATTTGTCATCCAGCATTATTGTGGGGTTTTCAAGATAATTTTGTTTGCTTAATACAGACATTTTAATTTGTTAATAATAATATAGGACCCACACGGGCAACTCGCTGGCCTACACTATATATCTCAGTGTATTAAATATATATTTATTCATATAATTATGTGTTTATCCATGCTACTTGCTGTGCCAGTAGTTCCAAATACAACTGTGGTTAGTATGTCTTCCCACTTTTTAAATAAGAAATCTATAAGGAAGGAAAATCAGTGTCAAGTCAGTGTCGTTTCCAAATTCCACTTTGTAATCAATTCCACTTGATAATCAAGTTTATCTCTGTGGCCTGGTCTGAAGAACCTAACATTGTCCCTAAGGCCTCCTCATATTTGTTCTATTTTCATGTAATGTAAATTAAAAACAGACCTTGATCAAAATGTATCGTCCAAATGAATCACAATAGTAACAGTGTTCATAAGCTCAGGTTGAAGCTGGAAATTCATCCAGGAACAATCCCATTATTGACTCACTGGCGCAGGGAGTCCTCATTCCAAACCTGAAATGATGATCCTAATCTCACCATCTCAGACTGGAGGAGACAAAATTCAGTCTTCAGTTATAGTGAGGAGATGATCTGATTTTCCTGGAGCGTCTCAGGGGGATGGGACGCATTATATCACTGACCAAAATGATTCCGCTCTTTGATATTGTGATGATAATGTTATTATTTCTACTATTTACAAGTGTCTCACATTAGAGAGGTAATAATCCTAATTATTCAAATAGTAATACAACACTATATATACTACAACTACTATTAATAACATTAATAAAATAGCAAACACATGCTACTACTACTACCGATAATAATAATAGCAAACAGCACCTAATAATGTAATCATAAAATTAACAATTAATTCCAATTAATTCATAAATAACAATTAATAAAACTAATTCATTTTACTTCGACTGTGTCCTTTGTAAAAAGACATTAATCACACAAACCTATTACTATTACATTAGGAATCCAGCAGCTGTCCTGCCCCCACTGTTGAGAGACTGTACTGTAGTGTGGTCAGAAAAAAGTGGCCGCTGATTTATGCTGGAGAGAATGACTAAGTTATTGCATCAGATGGGTTGAGGGTCCTTGTGGGTGGCGGATGCTTTGGCGAAATCAGGCCGTTCCTTCTGCATTCTGGAACACCTTTGCCACTCTAGAACGTCTAGCAGGTCCTGGAACATCTGGCAGATCTAGATCCTAGAACAGTGCTTCACACCAGACCAGGGCTTGATGGGCCTTTCCCAGAGGAAGCATTCAAAGCCTGACATTTTTCTTCAAGCTGCTCCAGTGGCTTGTTGGTAAGAGGGAGTGGGTGGAGGAAGGGGTTGACACAGGGATCGTGTCTGAGCTTCTGGAAATGACACCAGCATTGGGCTGCTTGATGTGCGTTTGTTAATAATCTCTTGTTCTGATACTGCACTATGCAAATGAGCCTATCATTTAAAAAAAAAAAACTTCTAACAGACAAATCAAGATACTGACCACAGAGGTTGCATTGGAAATATACAGTTTATGTATATACACACACACACATATATATATATATATATATATTTACACATACAGCAATGTGGCAGGCCTGTTCCACACCTTTGAGCTTTCACGTGGTCATCGATTTAGCACCGTTACCATGTGAACAGCGCTTGGAAAATACAAGAGAAGACATTGATGCTGCTGGGTCTGGCTACCTGCATGCCTCAAAGTCCATATATGTGAGTAAAAAAAAGCTCAATTTTGGTGCACATTTTTTGCAGCTGTGTTGGCACATGCATTCTTAGAGAGTCTCATAGAAAAGAAGACTACAGTGTGAACCTGCTAGCAGCCAGCGAGGCCACCGCCCTGGACCGGGGGAGGAAAAAAAGGAAGGATGGGTGTTGGTGGTGGTGGTGGAGGTGAGGGGGGTAGTCTATGGACAGATTGGACATATTCAGTCATTCATAGCCTACGAACAGCAGCGAAGGGTGGGGTTAGAGCCTTAGCTGGTGGAAGGAGGAGGGGGGCTACAATGGGTGGGTTCTTGTGAGGGAGAGAGAGGGAGAGAGAGAGATAGGAGGGGTTTATAGGGTGGGCTTAGTAGTCATTGTTAGGCGGCAGAGAGGACTACCGGCAGAGTGTGTATGTGTGTGTGTGTGTGTGCGTGGGGGGGCCAAGTGTAATGAGTAAAAGCATCAGACGCCTCAGCTGTTGATACAGCCAGGAGTGTGTGTGAGCGAGAGAGAGAGAGGGTGTGAGAGAGAGAGGGAGTGTGAGAGAAGTGCAAAAAAGGAAGGCAAAAGAAGGCAGAAAGAGGAAAGAAAGGATACTCCAAGTATGCTGTGCTGTATAAGAAGAACAAAGCCGGTAAATATTTTCCCAGTTTTCTTCCCTTCTTTTCTTTCTTTTTGTGATTTTAAAGACTGAACAAGACTAGAATGGAATTTTTGGTGGAAAGCTAATAATCTGTGACTTATCCACTTCACTGCTAGCCTGGAGGGGGGTGAGGGGAAGCCCCCTGACACGCCTTGCTAATGTAATTAAGATGGTGACAGTACAGTGAACCTGGAGGAACGCAGCCCTCCGCTTTTATGCCACTTTTACTGGTTCTGACTGTGGATGGCGTAAAAACAGTAGCCCTGGTGGGATCGAGGCATGCACCTGAGATTCAGGTGCCGTTGTGGGGGTATCGTCTGGCTTCTGCTAAGTTGCTCTTTGTTTGAGGATGCATGGTTCCTTTAAATTGCAAACAAATTGTGCACAGCTTTGCATGATGCACAACATCACTTTTAAGTTTGATGCAGATTGCATTGCATTGCACATTGCATAGTTAGACAGAGCTGCAAGTTAGAGCTGGTGGAAGGGGTGTGGGGGGTTGGGAGAAAAAAAGGGTGGGGTGCAGACTGGCTGCATCCAAGTGGCAGTGGCATATAAGGTGCATTGGTGATGGACAGGAGGGCTACCCTGGGACCAGCCTGAGACCTTCTTGCCCCCCCCCCCCTTTTATTTGGGATGGAAGGGAAGTCCAGGGGGGAAATATTTGAGGAACTGCACCTTCTTCACTCCTCGGCTCATTCTGTTTCGTCTCGCGCCTTATTTTGGTTCCAAGCGCGTGCTCCCCCCACCCCAAATGTATTAATTATATTTTTTTAACAGCGCAAGGCTTGGCTTTCATCAAGGCTGCATTGCAATGCCACACCAACACCCCATCCACATGCACGCGCACACGCGCGCGCACTGCATGCATGCGGTCTCGCGCGAAACCGGCGTGACGAGCGACTCGCCGGGAAAGTGGAGCAACGGTGAGGTCACGAGGTGCAGGTGGCAGAAGAGGAGGGGAGGGGTGATGATGAGGGGTAGATGGTGTTGGGGGGAGTAAATGAGAAGAGGGTGGGTTTCTTTTGTTCTCGGAGAGATGAAGCCGGCTGCTGAGACCGACGCGTGACGTGACGTGAGGGTCTAGCCGTAATGTGGTCTTTGGTGGGAAAATCCACGGAGAGAGGAAGGAAGGAAGGAAAAAAGAAAAGGGCGTGGTAGGAGAGGAAGATTCACTGCAGAGAGAGAGCGCGCCAGATAGCTAGAGACAGAGAGCAAGAGAGCGAGAAAGGGAGAAATCAGGGCATTCTTTGAAATACAAAAACATTTACAGTTTGTCAACAGCCTGGTAATAAAAGACAGAGGTGGGGGATGAATAATTTTGTCTTCTTCTCTTCTGTCTCTCTCATAGATTCATAAGAATGGGGGTGGGGTAGGTGGGCTTTTACTTCTTACTTATTTAGACAAACCCCACCTCTTCCAGCAGAGGGTAGCTGGAGAATCTCTGGGCTGGGGGTGTGGGAGGGGGGTAATGCTAATAATTATCAGAAGGTGAAACTATGGCTATCTAATCATCCTGTAAGATCTTAAAACTGGGTAAGGGGCTTGAACTTTATCATCATAGATAAGGAGGTGGGCCTACAGCTACCTAGTCATCAGGAGGTGGGGCTATACCCACAGTAAATCAATAGGAGGTGGGGCTATCTTCAGGAGTTTATTTTCAGATGAGGCTACATCTATAGCAAATCATAAGGTGGAGAGGCTTATGCTAATAATTACGAGGAGGCGGAGCTATGGCTTCAGGACTTTATTGTCAGGAGAGGGGAGTACATCATTAGCTAATCAACAGGAGGCATGTTCATTGCTCTGGAGATTACAAGGCCATCTTAGCTCAGTAGACAGGGCTCATGCTAACTAGTCATTAGGAAGTAGGGCTGCCACTCATCTATCATATGAAGGCTGGGCTACTGGTAGAAATACTGGCTCTGGTAGCAGCTGACTAGCCAGGCATCAGGAGACAGAGCTAGCCGGCCACCAGGAAGCGGTAATAGCAGCGAATCCTAACACATTAAAGCTCAGGAGGTGGATAGTCCCAGCTCGAGAGATGGAGCTAGCCAATCACAAAACTGGCTTGTCCTAGAAGTATGTTAATAGCCACTCCCAGGTCACCAGGCATGATCAGTCCTAGCCTAGAAGGCCAGCCTGTTCTCAAAGGGTGTGCTGTCAGAATATGGCTGGGGAAAGCAAGATTTAAAGCTGCATCTTCCACAGTCTGGTGGGGCGTGGTTCTCAGCCCGGTTAGACCACTATAAAACCCACGGCCTGTTGAACAGCACCGGTCGTAAAATATGCAGCCACTTTGAGAAGAACTCGTGCATGAAATCGCACTGAGGAAACAGCCGACACCTACACAGGCACCTGCAGTGTCCCAGATCTGCTCACGCTGGGTCCTGTAGTGTGTCCCGCTTGTCAGACTGGGCAATAAAAGCGAGAATAAAGATGTTTGGATGGACACATTTTTTCTCAGCTTTCTTTCTGTACCGAAAGGCTGGCAAGGTTCAAATCAGTATATCTGTGTGTCGTGGTGCAGACCACCAGTGATCAAGAATCACGCAGATTTGAATGAGATTCAGCAGATCATGGTACCACATCTGTATTATACTGTATATTACCAATTAAAGGATACGTGTCCCACATATTTCCCACATTTTTAATTCTTCCATGAGATTCTTTGACCTCCTAAATATTTTAGAATTAAACATTATTTCTGTTTCTTTGCCTTTAGGGCTGGTACATGCACATTCTGATTGGCTGTTCTGTAGTGCGGGCTGAAATACTCCCTATAATCTTGGTGAGAACGGGCGGGGCTAAGCTGTTGTAGGCTAATTAGGAATACATTTATATTTTTGTGTGCACAAAATCAGCAGGTTGCTTTTCAAGAAAAAAAAAGTGTTTTTTCATGTAATGCTCCCTTTATTCACCTCAGTGAAGACTGTTAGGCCCTAAAAGAGTGTCCAGGTTTTATAAAGTCCAGGAACGCCCCACCTCCTGAAACGCTGAGGAAGGGTTAATCCTCTGAAATCTAACAAATTGCGATGGCCGTTTTGTTATATTTTTGAAATGGCACTGAAAAATTCAGTATTACATTACATTGGTTTTACAGTCTGTATTGACCAGTTTGAGTCTTGCTATGATTTGGCCCAAAATGACAAAAATGTGAAGTTTTTTTTTCTGGTCAAAGAGCGTGGTAATCACTGTAACATTTTATCACATTAAAATAATAAAACAAAAAAGTAATATAATCTATTCAGTTTAATGCTAGTGCGAGGCCGGCTAGGAATCAAGGCCGTGACGCGATGCTGTTTGTGTGGGGAGGATAGGAAAATGTATTCAGTGTTAACCTTAAGGCCCTATCCCCACCCCCCCTTCAAACACCTCCAGCTCGTAAACGCCCTGGTGAGTTATGGCTGCACGCCAGTGGAGCTGCTATGAACGGCGTGTCCCATGTCAATCATCTTGATTGGACACGATTTGCTCAAACAGGGCTGGGACTGATCGCAGCTGGACAGCCACTCTGTCAGTCTTCATACACGGCCGCCTGTCTCAGCCCATTGATTTGAGGCCAGTGACTCTATTAGGGTGAATTGCACCTTAATTCAGGAGTTCTCCGGCACCGCTGCGATTGTTCCTGAGATTGACTCGTCCAGGTCCGGCCCACAAACGGGTATCTCATTCAGCCTCATTTCATATGTAGTGTACATTCATTCTGATGTCTCACTTTCAGGACAGATGGGTTGTCTTTTTTATTCTTTAGACCATGTTCTCATCCAAAAATGTATTTTTTTCTCAAGATAAATGTCCTTTCTTTTGGCAAGTCCACAGTCCAGCCAGTGTAGGTAGCATAGCTATTGAAACTGGACACATTATGAAGCAATTCGTGCCAATTGGCATCAAATAATTCAGAATTTGCCACCATGGTAATATAAGATTGATTACAGTGTAATACACAAAACTCTATATGCATTTCCTATATGCAAAAACTACAAATCATAGCTTCCCCAACCCAGGACCATATTTGTGGGTAGAACATAGAAAAATGACATCCTTTGGAAGGGGCACCAGCATAATCATTCTGTTTCACCAAACCTGATTCACCTTCATGAAAGGCCATTGCAGGCTCTAGTAAACCTTACTAATAACAGTATTATAATAAATGTGGCTGTTGTTACATTTAGCCGAAGAAAGGGCATAAATGTAGACCCGCAAGGCTAAAGTCTCCTTAATAGCCGAATATACGGCACTTTTGTTGTTTTGTTAGTGGATCAGTGGTCATGACCTCACTAATGGTGATGATTTCATTCCTGGGATACTTTTAGACTGAAATACATGATGGGAACCAAGTGGGCTGTTTTACTGCCACGCCTTAATCTAATTTGGAATAAATCTCAATCTGGAATTCTTGGGAATGCTCTGTGGGCTGTCTGCTCTTGCTTTGTTCCTTTCTTGCACTTTGCTCCATTTCCATTTACCTCCTGTTTTATTTCTTTAATCCACGGCAGAACAAAGCCTCTAATTGCATTTCCCTTAGATATGTGAGTCCGCTGGCGTAATCCACGGATGATGTCATGGTCTCGGGTGATCAGGGACTATAATGATGCCTGTGACTCATGAGAAATGAGTCATTCTGCCGTGGCAGATACAAGACATCACCTATTACTGGATGGCCACAGTATTAGCGCTCGTCTGAGCAGCATTTGCCTGCTTTCCTGAGCAACAGGTTTAATGCTGCTTGCTACACACACTGTAATCACATTGTGCTATTATATGATTTAATCATGATCAATTTGACCCCAGCACACCCAGTTTCATGTCCTAAAACAGCACTGGAGCAATTAGGTAGTCAATTAGCTGTGCAGCCCAACTGCGCTGTGAGTGAGAATAAGAAGGTGTGCTTTTATAGCTGATGGGCTCCATAGCAGAAGTGTTTACTGCACCCAGGAGGATATGAAAATATGATCTGATTTAATGGCGAAGGCGATGAGGGTATTGATTGCCTATTGATTTAAAATAGCTGACCTTCTCACCGCCCATGAAAACAGCAGTAACCACCATACCAGTGGACACAAAGGGGTGACTTTTTTCAACCTGATTCTTATCTACTTCCTTTGCTACAGTCTACAGTCAGTTGCCTCAGGCAATAACTTGATGTTTCCTTGCACAAAAACATTAACTTGCTTCAGCCACTGACCATTGACTTTCATTCAAGCTAGTCACAAGGAAAGCTTATTTGCTCAAAAGATTAGCAAGTTAATTCAACAGAAGTATCTGTTAGCATACCAACATGACAAATAAATGGCCATCTTTCACATCTTGTTGTTCATTTAAGTTTGCCATGCTAGCATCAAAACCTTGCCTAAATCAAGAATTATATCATAATATGCAGGTGTTAGCATCAGGAGTGTTAACAATGGTATGCTGTTAAAACAATAAGCAAGTGTTAGCATCAGACATGTTAGCACTGGCATGCTGTTATCATATTAGAATATGGAAGTGTTAGTGTCAGGCATGTTAGCATTGGCATCATATAATAGTATGCAAGTGATAGCATCAGGGGCATTAGTATTGGTCTGCGTTTATCATATAACAATATGCAAGCGATAGCACCATGAGTGTTAGCACTGGCATGCCATGATCATATAAAAACAAGCATCAGGCATGTTAGCATTGGCATGTGTTAGTGTCAGGAATTTTAGCACTGGCATGGCATATCCAAGCGTTTAGATCAGGAATGTAAGCTTCTGCATCTGGCCATTGACTTCTATTACAGATATATTTTTGTCCATGGGTTTTGTGTTCCTTTAATAGTAAGACCAGCTGTATCTTCTCATTGCTTTCATGAGCTTCCAACACTCACCTTATTAGGCTCCAACCAGGAGGGCAAGATTTCAGCCTGGTTTCAGTACCTGAGACTGTGAACCTACAAGTCTAATAAGTGTGTTTGTATGAGCCAAGCTCTCTATTACATATTACATATAGATTTTCATGAGACTGGTCAAAGAGGTTATATAACTATAATATATAATTTATAATGTATTATATTATACATTTGATCATTGGCATTGGTCTTATTTGATCATCGGTTTAGAAATCCATTTCCCCACAGTGACTCATTTGTTTGCACCTCGTTTGATGTCCCAGATGGACAGCAGTCCTCGAGTGCTCTCGATGATACTTCAATTAACAAATGACTTTTCAGCATTAAAAAACACCACAACATCATGACACCATCAAATTTGATCCCACTTTATAAGAGGTGTCCTTAAAACTGTGTAATTACATATTAACAATAAACTTTGGTTTTATGGGCACAAAAAGCACAAATAAAAGTTGGTATTTAAAAAAAATTGCTCACACCGTGGATTCAAACCAGCAATCTTCTGATTCAGAGGCCAGAGCTTTATCCCTACACTGTGAACTGTCCAGCTCTTACTAAGCCATTTATAGTTAAGGACAGCTGACCATGTAGCCATGATTATTGTTTTTTATTAAACCACAACAAACAGCGAGACACATGACCTGAGCTTTAGTGTTCTGAAGTCTGTTTATGAGTTTGCTGTGTG
Organism: Hemigrammopetersius urotaenia; assembly: GCA_037974485.1. Lineage (NCBI taxonomy): Eukaryota > Metazoa > Chordata > Actinopteri > Characiformes > Alestidae > Hemigrammopetersius > Hemigrammopetersius urotaenia. The sequence continues at coordinate 24,569,572 of JBBPDC010000001.1, forward strand.
TTTTGCTGCATGTTTTTTCCTTCTCATTTGAATTTCTTTGGTTTTTCACAATGCAGCCACCATGTCCGTGATGTCACAGACTCTCTCTCCGACACACATTTTGAAGGCAACTCGATCGTTCTCTGTCTCCCCTTATATATTGCAGAGGGGACCACAACAATTGATCTTTTAAATGATCAACATTTGGCGCCTGATCGATTAGCGGTCAACTGAATGGGATGTAATGGAAGTTTTGACACTGGAACCATGTCCATATTTCAAAAACAGTTGTAGAAGTGTGATTGTTGATGCATCACACTAATTAATGACTTTTCAGCATTAAAAAACACAGTTCTTTATGTTCACAGTACTGAAAATATCATGACAACAACATTCCTTTTACTCCAGTAAGTTCATGTAACAGTGAATACATCAGTTACACTCAGTATAAAGTGGGACTTCCATTCCTAAGTACATTTTATTTTATCTTATTTAATTTATTTTATTGTTTTTGTCACCAGAAGCTATTTCACTGTAGGGTATTATTATTTTATTCAAATTCCACTCATTATTTCAGCATAATATGTACTCCTCAGTTGCATGCTTGGATAATCTTTTCATTTGTATTTATTTATGTTTATCTGCTTCTAATTTGATTAATATTTTATTTCCTTATGAAACATGCTGTTCATAATGTCATTTTTCATTTGCATTCTTTTAGTTATGGTTGTTCATTCATTTATTTTTTTTTCATTAGAGACAAATGAGCATAAAAATAACAGCCATTTGGTGGGAAAATTCAGCCGAGGATTCGAGAGTAATAAGGTAAACAAACGCATCCCACATTTCTTCACCTTCCTGCTTCACTACACCCTGTCAGTAACATACTAAAATCAAATTTATGATCAGACCTATACCCCAAAAGCACCATAACTACTTCTTTAAAGTGTGAACTACTTTACATTTACGGCATTTATCAGACGCTTTTATCCAAAGCGACTTCCATTCCCTACCTACAGGGGGCAGTCTCT
>JBBPDC010000001.1:24590116-24611726 GCA_037974485.1 Hemigrammopetersius urotaenia
ATTAAAACTTCTTGCTGCAGCACGTGTGGATGTGCCATCCTGGAGAAGTTGGACAACCTGTGCAACTTCTGTAGGGTTAAGGAATCGCCTCATACTGCCAGTAGAGATAATTACTCAAGCCAAAACTAGCACGAGTGGAAAACCAGCCAAAAAAGTTGCTGCTGAAATGACCTCCACATGTAAAACCAGTCCTGTTTTGAGGGTTTTCTAATTGTTGCCACTGTAGTGCACCTGTCGTTAAGTCCATGAACACCAATACAGCTGAAAGTGATTAACAATGCCCTCAGCTGCTTAACCAACCAGAACATTATCAGACAGGTTTAATTGATTTCATGCCAGGCCCAATAAAAAAAGTGTTCCTTTAATTTTTGTGAGCAGTGTATATTGACTGGATTCAACAGAATTGCATTACTAAAAAAGAGACAAAAATTCAACTTTCATTGACTAAAACTAGACTAAAATAGTCGTGGAGAATTCTGACTAAAACTAGACTAAATATTTGGGTGGTCGACCATTTTCACAAAGCAGTTCTGCTGAAATGGTGCATTGTTATGCCATGCACTGCGCACTATAGTGGTGGCAGCTGGTGGTCTAGTGGTTAAAGAGTTGCCTCTGAGATCAGAGGGTTGTAGGTTCAAATCCCAGTACTGCTTGTGGCACCGCTGAGGCACCCTTGGCAAAGTGCCGTCCCCACAGACTGCTCCATAGGTGCCATCCATTGGTGGATGCCCACTGTTTCATTTGGTGAAAGAGTTAACTGTAGAAAAATAATTTTACACTGTGCTGTGGTGTATTCACATGTGACTACACAGGGCTACCTTTTACTTTACCACCAAAAAACCTCCACAGTGCAAAACATCTGGCAAAACTAGGATGTGCTATGTATTTAGCAAAAAGAGGGGGTGCAAAAAATTACAGCAAAATGAAAATCTGTGGCAACTGTGTGAAAAGTGTGCCCCATTTAAAGGGTCCAGGTGCGAACCCTCAGCTTTCATATTGAGAATCAAACACATCTTAACTTCTGTGCTGCCATTCCACCTTTCATTTCCTATAGGAATAATACACTGCTCAAACACTGTTCATCAGATTACAAACCTTTATACAACTGAAATGTGCAGGATCAGAATTGGAGGAGTGTTGATATCTCAAAATCTGTAAGAGTAGAAAAAGGTGCCAAACAACAGAGTAAGAACATTAATAAACTGGAAACTGTGTGCACAGACTGCTGCTGCACCCTTGAGCAAGATAGCTGACCTCCCCAAGCCACATGAATGCAAGCTCAGTTCCCTCCCATCAATGCCATGTTTGTAAATGACAATATGATTCTATTCACTTTTCCCACCAAAGTAAGTGTCTCTATTCTGTTGCCATTCAGCAATTATCTCCAAGTGCAGCAAAGCTGTTCCCGACAGGAGAGGCATCACATTATACTGATGAACTGCTACACTCTGCCACTATCGTAATGATCAGGCATGATGTGTCCATGCTCGCAAGGTCATTTTTTGGGGGAAACAACGGCATAAATATTTATTTGTGATGGGGCTGAACATCGAAATGGGCTAAAAATGTGCACTGCGCTCCGCTGCTGTCAGGGACATTATCTTGTTGCTGCGGCAAGTAGGAGTATGATGGCTAATGAATACTGCATGTCCATCTCTGTATCTATCCCATCAGTGGATGTTTAAGGGCTGGCTGTGGACAGGGACACTCCCGGAAATGTCTGTAAACACAGAGCGCAATTTCAATGCATTTCTCAGGTCCTTTAGCTGTCCTTTAGCTGCTTTCCAAGACAATTCTAACCTTTACTTGTGCAGTCACCTTGTATGGATAATGGATAAGATCATTTGCTACAGATTTCTAAATATTTACAAAATAGCATATTGGCATTTGCTGAAGAAATGACAGTGCTACAAAGGAAAGAGGAAAGAAAGAAAGAAAGAAAGAAAGAGAAAAGATAGAAAGGAGCTGAAACTAGTAGGTAATGAAAAGAAAGAAGGAAATAAAGAGATAGATCAAATGAAACAAACAGAAATAAGCAAACACAAAAAAACAAGAACAAATAAATAAAGGAAAGGGGACAAAAAGTAAGAAAAAAGTAAATGAGTGCTGAACTATGAAAGTGAGTACGAGAGACAGGAGAAATAAAGAAATGCTAAAGAATAACAAAGACATAAAGGAGGTAGAAGACAATTCAAACAAGAATAGCTAATCAGATTTAAGGCCAATATTAACTCAAACCTTGCGTGGCAGATGGACTTCAAACCATCTCGGGATTCAACCATAAACATCTACATAAAGGTCCTGAACTTTAAAATAAAATAAAGTGTAAAAGTGATAAAAATCTGCTTTTTTCAAATGTTCCTTTTGTTTTCCTCTGAAACAATGACAGCAACATGACAATAATGGCACAACAATTTTCATCCACTTCAGCTCATAATAATGTCTCCAGTCCTGCGTGGATGACTGGTTTGTGATTCTAGTAGAACATCTCTTCTGCAGAAGGTCAAAACTGTAAACCCTCTCAGCTTCTGAGAAAATCTTCTCCTCGCTCTGATTATGAATCATCACGGCTGTGAAGCAATCAGACGACTCTGAATGCGCGCTGGTGTCTGCCTCACTGCACTGAGATTTACAGAAAGCATGGATAATGTTCCCGAGTTTCAGATAAAGCTAAATGCCCATTGTCCAGACCTTCAGAAAGAACAGTGTCCAGGCCTTTAATTATGAACTCATGTTTAGTGTTTTAAAAAAAAGCCCAGTGTCCAGAACCTTCAGAAATACACAGTGCAAAAACTAGAAAAACTGTTTTGAAAATGTCTCTGTGGCCAGACTTTTAAAAATGCCTGGATTCCGAACTCTTAAAAATACAGACTGCCGTGATGTTTAAAAATGTCCCAGACTTTTAACAATCCCAGTGACTAAAACTTAAAATTGGCCCAGTGTCCAGTCTTGTAAAAATGTCCAGGGTTCAGACTTTTAAAAATGTTGAGTGTTAAGATGTTTGGTGTTTGTCACTTTAACATGGATTCTGTCTTCAGAGCACTGCAAAAATAATTGCTACCCCATAACTAGGCTGACTGTCCTTTGATTTTTTTCATTAGAAAAAAACACCAAAAGTTATGATGTTTCTACAATCAGCTTTTGAATGTAAGTTCCAAAAGTTTTGTCTTTGTGTGGACATTTTATTTCATGAATACATTTCTTCATGTCACGGTTTGGGCAGCTGCTTTTCTTTTTGTCTTTCTTTTCTGTTCTCGTTTATCAGGGCTTTTATTTTGATGTTTCTGTATGTATCACGTGTCTCCTTTGTTTTCAGCTGTCTTGTGTTTCCCCTTTGATTTAGTTCAGTATTTAAGTCTGTCTCTGTTAGTTCATCCTCATGTGTCCATCGCCTTATTTTTCCCCGTTCCTGTCTCGTTCCAGTGCCTAGTTTTTCTGATATCTAGTGTTACGGCCACCGTGCCTGTTTCTGTTTGTTTTTCAGTTTTCTGTTTTCACTTTTAATAAATAGAGCACCAGCATGGAAGTCTGCCTGCCTTGTCCCTGTTTGTCCCAAGGTAAATCACGACAGGGGACTCAACCCCCCTGTCGTGACACTTCATGAAGCTTTCTGTTCCTTTTTTCTGCTCATTTGGGACAAGCAGAGTCTATGCTGAATCATCGGAATGCCTTTGCCCTTGGAGCAATGGTCCGGCGCTCTGACGTTCCCGCTAGCGCCACTGCCGGATGGTGCCATTTAAATGCATGAGGCCAGTGTTGGGCCTGGTGCAGAAGAGATAAAACAGGCTGCCTCGTTTTACCCGGGCTGGCCCAAGGGGGGGAAACGGAATGCTAGATTGCTCCTATCATTAAAACATCAAGGAATTCTGCTTGGGTCGGAGGCTTCAAAGGAAGCAGAAGGGCGTACTAGAGCCAATATAGAGGAGGGTAGAGAGGCAGTTTGAGGAGGTGGATGTCCCCCTACATGTCCCCTCACCTCTCCGGGTCACCAGTGGTCACGCCGGGCACTAATAACACTGTCCAGAGCAAATGCTAAAACTGAATGCTAAAACTAGCCGCTGCTATTGGTGTAACTGTTGATAATGAAGGCTTTGTCTCGCTCTTCAATATCTCTTGCGCTCTCTGATTGCTCTTTCTCCCCCCATCTGCACTGATCTCTGCCTCCATTCTTCTCTTGCATTTTTTTCATTCTTTCCTCTTCAAGGAGCTAGCTAGAACTGAAAGGTTCTTCACATTCCCTTGATAATTTGTAAAGGTCAGAAGAATCTACTTCTATCACACACACACACACACACACACACACACACATAAATGTGCTCTCTCTTTCTCTCACACACACACACACACACACACACATAAATGTGCTCTCTCTTTCTCTCACTCACACACACACACACACACATACACACAGAGACCAGTGCTTCACATGAACTCCGCAAATATCAGCACATTGTGCTTTAGGGATAAATACGGCAACTATAAATATTTAATATTCTGTTTCTGAAACACAGACAAAAAGAAAAGAGAGAATGACAAGAAGAGACAACGAAAACAAGAAAGAGAAGGTAATAAAACATACATTAGTGAGATGTAAAGAAAGAAGAGACAAAAAGACATAGAACGACCAAGAAAGAGAATGAAAAAGAAAAAGAGTGAAGAGATCAAGAGTAAGAAAGTGAGGGACAGAGGGGAAATAGAAAAGGAAGGAGAGAGAAGAAGAGAGAGAGACAGAGCGAGAAAGAGATAGGGAAAGAGAGAGAGAGAGAGAGAGAGAGAGAATAATTGCATATTGTTGTGCCTTAGAGGCTGGTAATAGAACAAAAGCCATCGAGTGTGTCCATCCCACAGCGGTTACGATTATTCACACTCACACGCGGCAGTTTTCATTTCCATTTCCATCTCAACATGTCTGAATTAGCTGCCACCCTCTCAAGACATTAAACAGAATCCTCAGCTAAGGAGCCTTTCTGCACTTTCTCTGCCAGGAGTGTAAATTATATTCCAGTAAATCAAGCCTGACGTGGGAAACAGCCTTTTCTGAGGACTATAAAGGAAAACAATGCGTGAGAGAACGAGAGAGAGACGCTTCAGACTTCTTTAGAGGCTTCAGTAACCTCTCAGAGGTCTGTAATTAATGTGTAACATAATTCTGTTAACAAAGAAAAGCCCCTTTAAATTGCCCCCCATTACTCCCTGACCCTGGCTGGGCTCAGCCAGGGGTGGAGGGGGAGTGGGGGTTACATGACAGTTTTATCAGAAGTGAATGGAATGTAACACGTTTCAATTTATAAACTTAATTACGACTATGAATAATTTTGTTTCTAACACAAATTATTCAGTATCTACTCTGAAGTATTCAATATCTACTATGAATTAGTTCAGATCCAATATGAATTATTCTGTTTCTGCATGATATGTTTAGTGATATATCTACATTTATATTATGATATGATATATGTAGTATCATTATATATTTACATGATACATTTACATGATATATTAAGTATCTGCTACACATTATTTAGTATCTACCATGAATGATCTAGTATGTATTACCATGAACATTATCTAATATGAGTTACTCATCAAATTACTCAAAACTTACTCTGAATTATTGAGTATCTATTGTGAATTACAAAGAATGCTGCAGATAATACCAGCCAAATCTGATGGACATTTAAAAAATGACTAAAAAACCCAAACAAATAAAGAAAAAAAAAAAAGAAAGAAACAAAATGACTAAAACATGGTCTAACAAGCAGGAAGGGAGCCCACCGCACCATACGGCGGCCCAGTGGGTGAGCCTGACACCTGAGAGATGTGGTGGGCGACGCTCACTGGTTGAACAGCAGTTACTTCGAGCTGTGGAAAAGACAAAGCTGCGGAACAGCAGTCTTCACTACAAAGCCTGCGGAGAACCCACATGGTTCGCTACACTGCCTGGTGAAACATAGTGAGCTGAGCTTTTGGAGAAAACAGAACAGACAGGGGCCAGATGAACACCTGGTGATTCACACACTGAAGTTGGAAGCGCTGACACAGTCCATACGAGCGAACTCTGGATCACAGCTCAAACCAGCTGTAGACCTGCTGAGGGTCTTCTGGGGATGAAGACCTCGTGATCTAACCGCTCTGTGTGACATCTTACACATAAGGACACCCGAAAGGGTTTTTACAGTGATTTCATGGAAGATCCAGTTTTGGTTCCCTAAAGAACCTTTTGATGGACGGTTCTTTAAAGAACCTCCACATGTTTTTACCAAATAAACATTTTCCTAGAACTGTACTACAAGCCAAAAAAACACAGAGCCTTAAGAAATTACATGAATGTTTCCAAATTGTTCACAGTGGTGGTAAATAGAATCAGCTCCCTCATAAAAAGTTATTCCATGAAATGATTATGATGCCTGATGCCTGAGATGTTGTTTTACCAAGAGTTCTGAGAAGCTTTTGGCCTCAAACTAAAAGCACCAACTTTAGTTCATATTTGCAACTATTTTAATGGTCTTCATTCCATATAAGCACTAGGAGGGACATATAGGTTAACTGACATCTGGTTCCATTCACCACCACTATAAAGAAATCCAAGTCTCTACAAACCCACATTAAAAGGTCTCTTGAAGACTGGATTCTGGAGTGGGGGGGCATTTTTGGGAATCTAAAATTCTGTACTAGATCCCCCCACACCCCAAGTTATACAAAACATAATTTATTCCATTTCCACACAGCAAAAGGAATAACGCTGATCTCAGTTTTAGGTTTGTCTGTGAAGATGAATAGTGTTTGCATGTTCTCCACTTTGTCGGGTGCTGCTGCGCTTGGACGGGCCCCCCCTTTATTTTACGGCGCTCAGCCACGCCAATACTGCTGGCATTAATCTCCGGGGAAATTTGCAAGCCCAACGGTATGACTCCTAATTGTATAAAGATTAATGGTTTTTGCAAAAGAAGAAACAACCGAAAGACTGTACAATACAACACTAAAGAGTAATGAACACATTTCTGCTTCGGAAATGAGAACGGGCGCTCTTCATCTCTTCCCATCCCCCCTGCACCACCACGGAGGCAGCGGGTATAAATCTCACCTGTGCTTTGCCAAAAATGCCTCAGACACCAAAAAAATGCCACCCAAGGGTGAAGTCCAGAAAACTTTGTCTCCAATTAAACTTTGTAGAATGATATTATTGTAAAAAATAGATAGAAATGTGAGAAAGCCTCACTTTAATGCCCTGTTTGTTTGAGTGGAGAGTGAGTAAACCTGCGCCGGGAGCAAAGCAGACCTTAACTGGTGAGGAATGAATGCAGGGCAATTAGGGCACCAGCGCAGAAAGTGGCACGCCGCAAGCAGCTAACACGGTAGAAATGAACAGCTAATGCCTTCGCTGACTCCATGGATTCCAGAACAAGAGCACAAATTGTTCTTATGGATCCTTCCTGCTGCTTAGTGGTATCGACTGCAGCATGAGCCGGAGCCTATTAGCAGCTTGCTGCAGGAACAGATGCGTGCAAGATAGAAGACCAGAATGGGAGGTAAGGGTGGTGTACAGGACAGGATTTCTTATGATCAGCACCTACCTGACAGGCAACCCGCTCTGCCCAACTCACAAAAATATCCATTAATCAATGATCTCAACCCAACTGACCCAACCTACAAAAATATTTGTTAACCAACTGAATCTAACCAGAAAAAAATATTCTTTATTTAATGACATGAATCTGACCTGACCTGAATAAATAATGACCTGAACCCAAACGTTTTTGTAAGTTATTTATACATGTGCTTTGTAATTATTTGACTCACCATTACATTTTCTAATAAGTTGACTTGAAGTTGACTTCTAATAAGTTGGCTTACAGGTTGACCTGTGCATCATTTGTTAATGACTTCCTATTGCCTAAGTCAGCAAAACAAAACAAAACAAAACAAAAAACAGATTTAAAAATCAACATCTGTGTGGTGCCCCTTCGCCCTCAGTAGAGTTAATTACCCCCTACTTATACACACATACAAGGGCGTAGAAAATACAAAACATTTTGATTTGTTGTGTAAAATTTGAGTTTGTAGGTGTTTTTTCTTAAAAAAAGGTTACCAGAAACTCTTGTGTTATAAATTAGTTTCTGCTTTATATTATTATTGTATTTCATGCTACTTATTTATATATTTTTTTAATCTTTTTAAATTTTTTTCTTTCTTCTTCACTGTTGGGTGAGGGGTAAGCTCAGAGCGGCTCTAATGACTGTTTTTGTAAAATGAAAAAAAAAAAAAGTTCTCCTCCGAAGAGGGGGAGTGTTGGCGGGCCAAAAAACAAACAAACAAACAAACAAAAACACATCTGTCCTGGAAGTTTGAGCACCTTGTCCACACTATCAGAGGGGCATTTCTCTCATCTTTAAATCCTAAATCCTAAAATATCAAAGTTTTGACTCTTCTTGCTTTTTGGCTTTGACAAGGTAATTAAAGGGTTGACCAAAGAAGCAACTGCTGGAATAATTTCCGCAGATCTGGGACGCATTCGCTACTTTGCACTAGAGTTGACAGGTCATCGTGAACCATGTAATTCCATAACGAATGCTTCGAGTGGCTTTAATAAAGCACTTTTACTATCTGCTATCTCACTAACGTATCGGAAATCCTTTCCTGTCATATATCCGAAGACTGATGCCTAAAACATTTACTTGTAACGCTTTTTGTGTCAAAACGCCACTCTGGCTTACCTTGTCATAAGATTGTGCATTAAACCGGCCCTTATCCGACGCATAAACCTCGCCGCTCAACCCCCTCACACCCTCAATCCCCCATGCACCCGACAATGAATATTTAAACCTCTGTCTGTTTGACAGGTTGGGAAACGAAGTCCTTGGTGGTGTATGGTGAGTCCTTGTCAGAGGTGGGCGGCTTTAAGGCATTAAGACTGCAACGGCAGGAATGACAAGAGGCGCTTGATAACAAATGATGGACTGTCAGGGGAGTAAAAGGTTGTCAATCACCACTCTCCCCATCAAGCTCACCTTGGACGATGAGGTAGACCTGGGAAGTCTTAGACTGCTGCTTGGTCTGGATGGAGCAGGTGTAGGGCCCCTCATCATACACATCCACTTTCTGGATGCGTAGGCTGTACTCCAGCTGGCCCTTGGTCACCAGGTCCACACGAGGGTCCAGAGACCACTTGTCCTCCCCGGCAAAGATGATGTTGGAGCGGTTGAGCCAGGCCACCTTGGAGACCTTGTCATCCACATAACACCTGAGGGCAGAGACAGAGGGAGGCCAGTTAGGGCTGTTAATGCCTCGTCCACAGTTAACAAAAGCACCTTCACAAGCCTGATGACAGCGCCTTGACAGCGAATGCACTATTATTGTGATGTCACAAAAACGAACACAACTAAATTTTATAGAACTGGAGCTTCAAGGCAATTGTTCCTAACACTAGAAGTCATACTTGCCATAATTCAAGATTGTAAATAAAGAAATTCAAAGTGGGTTTAATGTAAAATGATTCTTTGTAGAGAAAGTATTTACAGTGGTGGTGAATGAAAACCCAAATATAGCATTTTATTTACTTATTGACCACAAGCTCTGCATGTCTTCTGAATGTTTATATGGAATGTTGATGGTAAAACAGAGGACAGTTCTGCCTCATGATGCGCTGCATGTATTCCTCTACCATGAACAGATTTCGGTTTTTGTGTCAAAAAGCTCATCAAAACTATGAATAACCAATATCTTAAACTTCAGGCGCAGCTTTCATAGCCATTTCATGGAATAACCTTCTGTGAAAGACCTTATAGACACCTGTTTCCATTCATTGTGAACAATTTCACACCAAACCCGCTCTGAATAACTGAATGAATTTGGAATACATTTGTGCCACATATAGTGTACTTTTCAGTAACAGCTCCAGCACCATCAGACTGATGGATGGAGAGAGTCTAACAACATACAAACAGCCTCTAAAGAATGACAAAGATTCCAACACTCTGTCTGAGGCTGAGGTGCTCTATTTGAAGTCTGATGGAATGATTGTAAGCACCATCACCTTGGAGGCGAACCACAGAGCTGAGTGTGTAAATGTTAGCCCTAGATTCTGGCCATTTCTCTCAGACCCCCTGTATCTCTCTCTTTCTGCCATTCTCCCATCACTTTACTGCTGACTAACAAGGCTTTTCACCAGGGCCTGCATGCTCCATCTATACTCCCTCGAAACAACAGCTTGCCAATATCTCTCTCTCTCTCTCTCTCTCTGACAGCGAGCTTGCCACAGTGACGAATGTGTGTGCTGGATGCCTGAGGCCTTGCCAGGGGGAGGGAGAGAGAGGGAGGGATGGAGGATGACAGAGAGAGACGGACATGGACAGAGAGAGAGGGGACATTGAGAAAACCTTAGACAACTAAGAAAGAGATGGAGAGGTCAGAGTGAGAAAGTGAGAGTGTTGAACGAGTGAGAGACACTAATGAGATGAGGAACGATGTGCCGAGCTGGTAAGAGAGACAGAGAGAGATGGAGAGAGAGAGAGAGAGAGACAGAGAGAGATGGAGAGAGAGAGAGAGTGACAGAGAGAGATGGAGAGAGAGAGAGAGACAGAGAGAGATGGAGAGAGAGATAGAGAGAGATGGAGAGAGAGGGAGAGAGAGGGAGAGAGAGATCGAGAAGGTTAGTGGAAGTTGACATCTTATGTCGGTCCTCAACCCCCAGAGGACTTTCCATCTCTGCTTCCAACAGCAAAGTCCAGCCGGTCAAACCAAGACACTGCATACCCTGACCTGTCAACCATCTGGTCACTCTACTTTGGCCACCACTCTGTACCAGTCACTGCCTGTGCCCTGTCCACTCCAACCAGTCATTCTAATCCGGACATCATTTGTCTGCATACAAGCACCAGTCATTATCCACCCTAATTTATCAACCATCTACTCCAAAGAGCCCATGGATGACTCTAATCTGGCCATGAATTATCTTTGTACCAGTCCATGTCAGTACCCGCTCCAGCCTACAAATGTTCACTCAGATCACTGGCCTCTGTAATCTGGTCATGAGTAATCCATGTACCAATACAAATTACTGTTCACTTCAAACTGCCCCTTCCATTATAAAAAGTTCACAAAGTCAGTCTAACCCAGCCTTTATAAGTGCATGTTCCAACTGTCAACAGCAATCCATCAACCACCCTGGTTCAATTCGGTCATTATATTTCTGCTACAGATCCAATCACCACTCAAACACAGGCCATCACTTGTCTCCTCAGAAACCAGCTACTACCGACCACCTACTACAGTTTCACTGTTATTTGTCCATTCTGATCCACACAACTGCCCAACACAAGCTGTAGTCTGGCAATCAATTTGTACACTTTGAACCAAGTCAAAACCCACTCTAGCATCTCAAATGTCCACTCCAATCAACTCATGAATCATTCTAATTTGGCCTTTAGTCATCTATGCACAAATACCAGTCAGAGTTTACCCCAACCAGTCATTTGTCCACTCAAAAATGGTCACCAATCTCTTCAATATGCTCAGTAGTAGTCCACATACCAATACAAATTACTGTCTACGCCAAACTGTCCATTGTCCGCTCCAAAAAGCTCACCAGTCTATCTAACCTGACCATTATACACCCATGTTCCCACTGTACAACAAAACCTATCAACCTGCACCAATCTAGTCATCATACATCTGCTACAAATTCTATCACTTTCCACCCATTGTCCACTCAAAACCATGGCCATCCTTCAGCCGCCACTCAGAACGTTGTCACCACTCTGTCACAGTTTCACACACATTTGTCCATTCTGAACTATTGGCCACTCTAAACCCAATCAGATGTCACCTTCAACGTACTGTAGTCTGACCACCGCTGACCAACAAGTTGGCTGCATACTTTAACACAAACTCATGCAATTCTATTCTGGCCTTTAATTGTCCCCTCTGAACTCAGTCAGTACTCAACCTAACCCAGCCCCAACTCACTTCAATTTGGCATCACTAATCCAATGAAAACTCAAGCACTACTCACTATAATCTGGCCATCAACCCCAATCAGACCCCACCCCAACCAGCACAATCTGGTCACCATTCATTCACTCTAAACCCAATCACCAGCCACCCCAATCTGCTCACTACTCAGTCCAATCATACCACCATTCATCCACTTTAAGATTAGTCCATGGGTACAATATTCCACCATCACTTGCTCTAAACTTGTCTTTTTGTTCTCTTGGTTCCTAGTCACAGCCTGTCCGAACTCAATCAATACTCACCACCCAGTATATCATAGTTTATCCATACTAAACCCAATCTCTACCTGCCCCAAACCAGCTTGTGGTCTGGCCCACATTCATTCATTGTGAGCACATCCCTTTCTGCCCACCATTTACTCTACACCCATGGGCCACTTGGGCTTCCAAACCCAATCTGCACCATATAACTTCCAATATCAACTCTAATCTGGGCATCATGCATCATTTGGAACTCAGTCACCACCCACCATGCACTGCCAATCCATACTTCAAAATCCAAAAATGAAGGTGAGAAATATCTATTTGATGGCTGTAAAAAATCACAGATCATGTTGCTACGGGAACAAACAGGAGGAGTGGACCAAAAGCATGTCCTAATCTGTCTATCTGTATAAAAAGCCAATGTTACATTTTACCGCCCACCCAACCTGGGTTAGATTGCACCCTGCTAAGAGCAAAATTACACGCAAACCGGTCAATATCAACTTCCTGAGGCTATCTACATGAATAAACCAGGAGAAAAACACAGAAGAGATTAAAGTCAACACCTGCATGAATAATAATCCTGCTGGCATCTTTTCAAGACAAATTCACTGTTGTGTACATCCATGCAAAGCTCAGTAAGGACACTTGAGTCATCCTGGAAAAGTTTAATAAAGGAATTGTTCAATAAAAACTTCGGATTTACACTGATTTACATTCATCCCAGGACTGGTGTTCACGAAGCAGTTGTAAATGATTGAGCTGTGTCTTAAATCACACCCAAAGACTGGATGAAGAGTTTGGGTGTGATTTATGAAAGTTTGGTGATGTATTTTTGTGCAAATTATTTGAGCTATTTCAGTGACTGCTGAGTTCTAGTGTAAGCAACATTAGCCTTGCAGCTCCAGTTCTAAACTAAAAAAGCAAAATGTGGACTCCAAACATGCCTTATCGACTGCCTCTGGGGTCATGATGGATCTCTAATAGATTTGCTGGTATGGTTTCTGAGGCTGTAGGACACTGTTGTCTATAAACATTTACTAATAGCATAGCCATAACCAGTAGATCGAGCCTTTCTGAAGCCAGAATATTGTGTGCACTTTTGTCCACTGCCTTAACTGAAGACCACATTAGAAAGTCAAGCTAACCACTTTGTATGCAACTGTAGCGGCTGGCTGCTGAAGACCTGTGGAGATGTGCTGATGTGCCTGTCACAATGCACCATAGTCCAGCGACATCTGAGTGGAAGTTCCACCTTAACCCATCTGCGAAACTGGCACACAAAATATTTTACATGTGAATATGAGCTGCTCGATCCCTGAGGCAAAACATGTAAATTAGTTACACTTAAAAAAATTCTTCAACATACATTATATATCTGTAAAATGTGTGGGAAAAGGATTACTCCTGTTGGTGTTGGTTTTAAGATGACTCTTCCTAAAGTTTTTTTTACAGTTTTTCAGCATTAACACAATAAGAAAAAAAGAGAAACTGCCTACTATCTTCAATTGTAAGACTTGATGGTTGTCTGCAAGTACAGGAAAAAGTCCAAATTGTAATCAGTTTTTCAAATTGACACCTCAGGAAGCCCACTCTTTAGCAGAGACGCAGTGGCATGGACAAGTTATATTCAGGAGGAGGTCCCTGAAAAAATGACACCATAATCAGAACCAGGCAGGGGGAGTTTTTACAAAAAATGCTGCATTGATTAGAGCCAGTCACAAGCAGGAAGAAGATTTAGAGCGATTGATAAGCATAAGGACTCAGAACATGTGATGTTGAGATTAAAACCGGTCACAGTCAGGAGAAGGTTCTCAGAACTAACACTGTGAGGAGCTGGTGGCCTGGTGGTTAGGGAGTTGGCCCTGCGTTTAGAAGGTTGTGGGTAGGAATCCCAGGACTGCAAGTAGCACCACTGATGTACCCTTTAGCAAGATACCGTGCCCACACACTGCTCCCCGGGTGAGTGGATTAAATGTAGAGGAAGAATTTCACGCTGTGGTGTGTTCACAACTGACACAGAGATTAAAACCAATCACAGTTAGGGGGCATCTCGGAACAATTCATGTGGTACATGGAACCAATCGCAGTAAAGCGATCTCACAACAATTAGCATTGTGATAAAGCTACTCACAGTAAAGAAAATATCTCAGACATACTGTGTGTTCATGAGAACCAATCACAGTTAGAAGAAAATCTCAGAACAATCAACACTGATTAGAATGAATCTCAAGCAGAGGAGGGTTTAAAACAAACAATGCAGTGCTTAGGAGGTCTATTTAGCAGCAGGCGCACACCACACTGTATGAACTCTGTGCTGTTTTAGATGTTTTGCTTCTAAAAACCTTTTCATTTGAAAAACAAAAAGCTTAAGTCTCCCTTCAGCTCCTCTGACATAAAGACGTTTTCGCCACTCAGGACGAGTTCCAGGCTGGATCTCACGTCGACGTTTCCACCACGAGTGTGGAGCCTTACGTCTCGGAGCAATGACAGGGCATGGATAGGGAAAGGGCATTCGTATTAAAAGCTCTGTCATCGCTCAGACGGCGGAGGGAGGGAGCAAGGCAGTGGAGGGAGAGAGAAATAAATTGCATGTGTGAAGGTGAGGATGAGGATGATTTTTCTCACCTTGCCTGCGCTTCATCCCTGAGCGCCGGGCCACGATCAGAGCCCACTCACGCTCTTCATATCAACTATACATCACACATTCCCAACACTTCCCCCTTCCCCAGCACTCAAGCTCATTCTAACAGGAGATAGAGGAAGAAAACATCCCAATATACAGCCTGCCACAAACACACACCCACACATACACTCATCTACACACATGCACACCGCACAACCCTGATAGCACATGCAGTGAAAGCTTTCTGCCTTTTTCAGGACACATGTTCAGTTACCTCAGGGGCCCTGTAGAGCTGCCCCAGGCCGGGCAAGGCCTCAAGTTGGATGGAAGAAGCCCCAAGGTTACCTAGTGTCAGTCAGGTGGCTGTAGCTAAGGGGGCACTCCGCCAGTTTGAGATATGCAAAGTTGTTCAGAGTGGTTTTGGTGTGAAACAGATACAGTAATGGTGAATGGAGCTACACATCTCATTTCCAACACAAGTATAGGGATTTAATTACCTCTCCAAAACCACCAGTGAAGTGCCATGCATCCTGAGTGTTTACATGTAGTGCTCATGAGGGTAAAATGGTGGCAAATCTGAACCTTAAGCTGCTTAAAATTCCTACGTTAATTCACTTTTCTATAATCCATTTTGTCCCTTGAATCTAAGTAAATGTGTACACTAGCTCTGTTCAGACTGGCCACCATAAATGGGTGAATCTTACACACCTAACCCTCTGTAGGTAGAATAGGTGTTTTTTTTGTGACATCACAGAAGCATGCAAATGAGCCCAAGTAATCTCTCTTATTTACAACTGTGAGGAAAATTCATTTTTCCATTGTACAAGCTCTTTATGACATCCACTGTGAGTTCTTGCACATCCCGGAGGTGGACTCTCCCATATAACAATAGCTAATGCTTTGCGATTTTTCTCTTTGGCGTAGAGCACAGATGGGGTGTCACTCCAGTAGGATGATTAAACAGGCCTATTCAAGGAAGCGTCCGGAGCTCTGGGATAGGTTGAGCCAACTGGGGACTCTTTCAAACAGCCGGAGACAATGAGGACATTGAGATCACTTAGTCGCTCTTCATTTCCTGCACATAACAAATGTCTAGCCTGGGCTGCTGAACGGCTAATGCTTGGAAACTTACATCCATGCAGCTCATTTTTAGTAAAATACCAGGAGAAATACCACCAACAGAAGATGCCTTAAAACAATCATTAAAACAATAAAACAATTCAGCCTAAAATTGAGGCTTAATTAAGCTTTTGAGATTTAGTCTCTTCAGTTTAGCTGAAATGAACTTGGCTAAATATCAGTTACCAATGGATGAACACGAAAGTTAACTAATGAGCATTACTCAGTTGTGCTCATACTCGTTAGACTTTGCTAAGCAAAAAGCCGGCACGTGTGACATCTGTGTATCTCTCACTTTCTCTTGCTCTGCTCCTTCTGAAAAAAAAAAGCGCTTGGGACATGTAAAAATGTACAGCCGCTTCTCCCCCGTTGTTAAATTATTCAGTGTAAATAGATTATGTACTAGAGGGTATGCGAGTGTAGAGTGATTTAGAATCACAGTCTGAGTCCGCCTGGCCAACAACTGCGCCTCTTATTAAACCCTGTTCAGTGAAGGGTGTAGAAGGCCTAACAGGCCCATCGTTTACCGTACCATTGTGTATATCTCTACCGTTTTGCTGGTAGACCAATCTGCACAAGGCCACAAGACCTACAGACAGGACTTTAGTGCCTCTAAAGTGCTTATAGGGAGGTCTGTCTGTTCACTCAATGTCTTGGCAATTTCCCTGGATAGCTTCTACGGGACTAGAATTGCATCCACTGAAATAGGAAATGACCTATAAAGCAAAAACTGACAGCCAGACTGACATATAATATTTGAATTTGTGCTATTTGGCTAGGTAAAAGTATTTAAATATAGCACCACTGTTTACCATCCATCTACTAAAACATTTATTCATTTTCTGTAACTGCTTAGTCCTTACTAGGGTCACGGGTATCCGGAGCCTATCCTGGGGAAAGTGATTAAGAGGCAGGGACTCACACTGGATGACATGCACATACACAAACATACATACACTATTCACTCCCACATTCACACCTGAGGTCAATTTAGAATCCTCAATTCACCTGACATGCATGGCTTTGGACTGTGGGAGAAACTGGAGACCCCAGAGGAAACCCACACCACCACAAGGAGATCATACAAGGCCAAGGCCTACTAAAACAACTGAGAGATATCCATGTACAGGCTAAGAGCTAATGAATTACAGGCCTAATGTTGCAGTGTGTGTACTAAAAGGTGTCATTTTTAACTTTTAGGCACCCAGCCAATACCTCAGTCGACTACTATGCTAGGTCATTTTGATTTAAGGTCATATTTTTGGGGGGCTTGTGCACTGGGATACAGTCATGCTGGAATAGAAAAGGGCCTTCCTCAAACTGTGTCCACAAAGTTGGAAGCATGGCATTTAAAATGTATTGGTATGCTGCAGGATTATGATTGCCCTTCACTGGAAGTAAGGGGCCTAGACCAAACCTTGGAAATGGATGTGTCCCAATTATTTTGTCCATATAGAGTAAATTTAAGGCCCCATTGTTTTTCTTTAACCCAAATATCCCCAATGTCTCACGCATGAGGGTAAGCTGTGCATTTTGAGATCTTTTTAAGCTGTCACTGGACAACACATTTGGAGGACCTGCCAATTCGTTTAAGCCAGTAAATGGTTAGCAATGGGGGAAAGGGAGTCTACCTATCCAAAGACAGCAAGGCCAATTACCCCCCGACTCACGAAACCAAACACCTTAATTTTGACCTTTAATTTCCCATACGGGAAAAAATTGCACAGATTAAGGCTGATCAAGGGGTAAAACTACAGAAATTTCCTCTTACTTTTTCAAATCTGCCCCTTAAATAATAGATAAGATTAAGATTAAGGGGTTTCACACTCAGGCATTAAATCTAATTATAAGGTCAAATTAAGAGGTCGGTTTCACAAATTAACAGCCACTTAATTCAAATTAAGGGGTCTGGTGTATTTTCATTGTACATTGTGTTTCGTAGTGTAGTGCAGAGCCTTGGTGGTCTCTGTTATTAAGTTGGGAATTTAGCTGTGGTGTCACTGCACTGCAGATAAAGGATCATGCAGGTAGTTTACAATGTTCTTTTCTCAAACCCAAGTTAAAAGCAGGCTCACCAGAAACTCTTCTTTCCCCCCACACCTTTTCCGAAGTGCTTCATGTAGTTTTGAAGCGGAAGGAGCGAGTACAAGCTCTCATTACTCCCTGGCTTTGTTTAAATCTACCGTGACAGACATTTGACAGCCCATAGGAAAACGCACACACTACCCCCTTTAATAACACCACTGTTTCCCCGAGCCTCACCAAGCTTCACAACAATAACCTCATGCGATGAAAATGTCTACAGTAAAAAAAAAAAGAAAAGAAATAAAAAGAAACACCTCAAAACTCATTTTGAACGCAGCAAGAGGTTCATTGATTGTAGCTGCAGCAATACCATAAACTATTTAATCTTCTAAAAAATGAAGAGGAAGGGGAAAAAAAGCAACAACAACAATTTCTCCACACCCGAGAAAAGTTAAGATAAGAAGAAAGGTATGAAGGTAGAGTAATGACTAAAGCTCTGTAAGCATTCTTTTGATCTTCTTTTGGATAAATAACGGTCCCCTAAATATGTAAACACATTAAATATATTTTTAAAAAAGTTTTTAACCAAAGATTTTGTTGACTTCAAGCAGGTCTACGTTGGACTAGGTGGAAACATACACCATGTAGGTCATGATGGTATACCTGCAATGTCAAGCTGGTTCATATGCTAGACAAAGCATCTACAAACTGGTTCAGTGGACAAACCAGCATGGTCAAGATGGTACAGCACTGCCCAGCGCATTTAGAGCTACATCTTTAAAAGTCCTGTTCCTCAAATTTGTTCAATTAATTTTGCCAATAATAAGTGAGAGAGCCCACTCAGCATTAGTCAAATGCACTTTCTCCAACTGGTCCCCGCTAGTCCTCGGTTATTAGCCGAGTTAGCATTTTTCCTCCCAAAAGTATTCATCTGAAGCCTGTGAATTATTTAATCCTCCTGTCTTCTCCTAATTGAAAACGAGTCTGCATGGCCAGGCTGGCTGAAAATCTATACCAGCCGAAACATTTTCTCCGCTCCATCAGCCGGCCAAAGGAAGTGGAGAGGACTACTGCTTGTGTGAAAGGGAGCGCAAAACGCTATGGTGCTGGATGTGTGACCCTAGAAATAGCTGGGTGCACTCAAATCACAAGCCCTCAGTAATTAAAGAGCTATTTCGTTTCCTTCTACAAGAGAAAGGAGAAAAAAAAGGCAATGCTTCATTGCTGGAGAGTGAGCTCTTCTAATGAAACAGTGGGAGGTGATGGTGACGGCAATTTGTAAATGAACTGTACCCTTTAACTGAAGTAAATGAGCTCTCTGGCATTAATTACAATCTCCAAGTGGGAGGAGCAAAGGGGGTAAATGCAACAGAGAGAAAAGACAGCAAAGGAAAAAAGAGAGGGGAGACGGAACAAGACAGAGAAGAAAAAGAAAGAGGAAGGATACGACATAGAAGGAGATCTAAACAAAAGATGGCAACTTAGTTCCCTGCTGTTAAATAAGTGTATGTTCATCCCGGCCCCTTCAACACACTGACCCCAACCTTACAGAAACTTTATAGGCAATAAATACATATTTAGAACAAATTTATTACAGTATAACAGATAATACATGTGGGTGTTAATTGCTGTTAGAGATGCACTGGCTTAGGAACTTCAGAATGTGAAGCGCTCTCATTATTTCAACATTTAGACCTAAACTTTGATAAAGTTTATAAATACACAAATAAATATTTCGCTATCATCCCTCATGCAGCATTGTTATTGTTCTATTTTGCTATTTGTGCTTTTAACTTTGGCAGCACTGTGCTTAATACAGTCATGTCAATAGAGCTTTACTGTATCGTCTCTCCCCTGACTCTCTCACTTTGTTCTCTCTCTCTCTCTCTCTCTGCTCTGGCTATGACTCCCTTCTTCTACCACTCTCTTTCTCTCCCTCCCCTCTCTCTCTCTGGCTATGGATCCCTTCTTCTACTGCTGTCTTTCTCTCCCTACCCTCTCTCTCTCTCCTTTTCCGTTGTGTCTGTGACTACCTTTCTCTGCCTCTCTCTGTCTCTTTTTATTTCTCTCTCTTTTGTTTTAAGAATAAACAACCATCCTGAATGAGAACACTGGAGAAGTGTGTGTGTGTGTGTGTGTGTGTGTGTGTGGACAGGCTGCATTCAGCAGTGTGTTTAAAATCAGCATGCAGAAACAATCCTCATTAACCAACATACGCCAATTACCACACACACACACACACAGCGCTCTGAGAGCAGCACTTTAGCAAACACCATTATGGGCTGATACAGCAGCGCAGGCGTCATCATTAGTGCTTGTTTCTGAGAGTCTTTCTGTGGTTCTTAAGCAGGAGGCCAAGCTGGAAGCATCTTTAAAACGGTGTTAATAACCACAAAAACAAGAATAATAATAAGACGACACACCTTCCAAAGGTCCAGCACACGGTCAGTGCCAGAGTAAAATAAAGGATAAGAGTTTTTCCAGGTGGGGCAAAGGCTCCACGTCTTAAGTGTGTCGTTTACAACCTAGGCAGCTGCTTAGGCAGTAGGGTGCAATAGGGTCTTCTACTCCTATTTTCTCAGGATCCTATTTTCCTATGGTCTTATGGTCCCAGGGTCCTATTTTTTTCAGGGACATATATTCCCAAGGTCCTATGTTCTCAGGGTTCAATGTTCCCAGGGTCCTGTGATTCCAGGGCCCTATGTTCTCCAGGGTTCTATTTTCCTAGGGTTCTATGCCGCCAGGGTCCTATTTTCATAGGATCCCATGTTTCTAGGATCCAGTTTGTCTAGAGACCCCCATTAATGTTGCAGGCTTTCAATGGGTCTCAAGTGTGGACCAAAACGCTCTGATTTATCTAGACGTGCACACATCACAGCAAAATGAAAGATAAAGGGTTCTCCAGGTCAGGTAAAGAGCTCAGTGTGAAAAATATACTGATTAGATGGTAGGGAGAATGACAGCTCACCCTGTACTGAAACAGACACACTGTGCCTTTCTCCCAGCTCATCTCTCGTTCTCTCCCTACGTCCCTCTCATTTTCTCAGGCGGTACTGTAAATCTCTTGGATCAGGCTGGCAGAAGGAACACTCTAAGCAGACTCTAACACACACACGCCTTCATCTCACACACACAGTATATTTTCTAGCCAGCAGCTCTGTGGAGAAATGAATAGGACAGTGATGCTCTGCTCGCTGAGGTGTAAACACCAGAGTTAACACTCCCTCAGTCTGTAAGTCATAGAACACACACATAAAACCACACACACTGGGTAAGACTGTACACTCAACTGAACAGAACAACTGCAGTTCATAACAGTACCTGTATTCACACGATTTACTGCTTTTCAGCCAGTTACATCAAAGATATTCAAGGGTTAGCATGCTAATTCTTTTCCCTAAAGCTGTTGTTCTGAAGAGAGCATGCTTACAATCTCAGCATCCTATTTTCCCGCCCAGAGTTTTGCGTTTCCAGGATCCCACGGTAATATGTCCAGAAATATTGTATGCAATATTTCTGGTATGAGCAGTTCTCGTGTGTGTAATGTATCTGTTGAATTGTAACTGTTTTTGTCAATGTCTGCTGCTATTAAGCAACTGAGGACACTTCAATGTATTCCTGTATA
>JBBPDC010000001.1:24611826-24636281 GCA_037974485.1 Hemigrammopetersius urotaenia
ACACACACACACACACACACACACACACACACACACACACACACACACACACACACACACACACACACAATCATATACTAACATGCATGCACACACTCACATATGCACATATACACCCTTTGGTAGACTGGGGAGATTGCCTGTGCACACTTGTAAACACTTACATACAGCTCAAAATATAACATAATTTGAGAGAGAGAAAGAAAGAGAGAGAGAGAGAGAGAGAGAGAGAGGGGGAGATGATATGTGTTGAGTTTGATATATTTCACAGCCTGGACCACAGCGCGAGAGATGAAGTATGTGTGTGTGTCTACTGGTGCTAGGTGAACTGAAGCATCAAGGTTTTATACGGTTCACACTCAGCGTGTCTGAGGTGGGCCGCAGTGTTGCTGTGTGTGTGTTAGAGTGTGTGTGTTTGCTTTATCAGTGAGAGCAGAACAGAAACAGTTTGGGGTCACAGTGGTTTACAGTCTGTGACCATGGCACCCTGTGTAGTGTGTGTGTGTGTGTGTGTGTGCTGTCTGTGGTGCCTTGACAAGCCCCAGCAATAAAAGCTCAGTCACAAACCACTGACACACACACACACACACACACACTGGGAGGAGGAACATTGTTTCGTTTCACTGTGTACTGTGTTTATGGCTGAAATAACAATCAGCCCAATTGATTTGACTTGACATGAACTGCTTGCACAATAGTGAGTGTGTGTGTGTGTGTGTGTGTGTCAGTGCTATATGGGTACAGGGTTGAGCTTTTGTAGCTGCTACTTGTCAAGGCACCACAGAAACCACACACACACACACACACACACACACACACACACACACACACTCTACACTACACAGGCACATGTAGGGGGTGTAAAATGTATCTGAAGTAGATGGATGGTGTTATAATAACTGTTTTGATGCTCCTCAGTCATTAGCTAATGAAATGTGCTGAAGCGTCGTTTTTATTCCACCACTGTGTAAACAGTTCCTCCAGAAATGGTTCTACTCTTTGTTTGTTCTGGTAGTTCTGGTGAGTCTGATGTTTCTGTTGATTCTGGGGTTCTAGAGGGATTCTGGGGATCTGATGTTTTGGGTTTCTTATGGTTCTGTTGGTTCTTGGGCTCTGGGGGTTTTAGGTTCTCATGGTTCTGTTGGTTTCGTTAGTTCTGATGGCTCAGGGGTCTGGTGGTTTTTAGGTTCAGGTGGCTCTGGGGGCGCAGGATTCTGGTTCTGTGTGTTTTTATGTTAAACAGAAAAACTTATGATGCACAAAGAATCCCAAGAATAGAATCCTGCTGAATAATTGGAAGACAGAAATTGACAGTGACTCGGAGAGTCCAGTGTGTTACTCTGTCAGGAGCAGTAAAAAAAAAAAGGTTTGTTGTCATGGAAACGCAGCGTATGAGCACAATTTAGACTGCTCTCTGACAATGAACTATTTATCTCTGAACAAAACGAGTGTGTAAGTGCTGCTGAACCCCCCACCCGAACAGACAGACAGAGAGAGAGAGAGAGAGAGAGAGAGAGAGAGAGAGAGAGGCAGTGAGTGACAAAAGCAAAAGTAGAAAGTGAGAACCATAGAAAGATAAAGAGAGTGAGATACAGACAGACAGAGGTAAATGGAGAGAGAACAGAGGGTGTGTGTAAGAGCTGAGAATGAGGGAGATATAGAGAAAGATAGAGAGAGGGACAGAGAGAACAGAAAGTATCAGTAAGAACCGCTGAGAGAAAGTGTGTATAAGAGAGATGGGGAAAAGAGATTGAGAAACAAAGTGGATTGAGAAACAAAGAATGAAATGGTGAGAGTGATGAAAGTGAATGACACAGAGAGAGGGAGAAAGCAAAAAGAAAGCAAAAGAGAGACAGAGAGAGAGTGAGAGAGAGAGAGACCTCTGGGACTGTGACTCTCCACCACGTCTTTCTGGAGGTTTTCCTCAGTTAAGCCTCTGCAGTGCGTCGAGCTTTTCATGAGCCAAACCCTACAACTGCTGCTCCATCTGTGCCCGCACAGCCGGCTAATGAGCTTTTAGCCATGCAGGGTTCTCAGAGCGTGGTCAGACACGACAATGATCTCAGATCAGCACTGCTGCTTTTTCTGAAGGGACAGTGCTCCCCTACCAAATCTAGTCTTTTAGCAAAGACGCTGGAGCCATGCGCCTAAGGTAGCTAACAAGCCATGGGGGCTTATAAACCACCAATTAGCATCTTCACACATCAAGCACGGCTCCAGAAAAGGACGGGGCAACTGCGTATCCCCACTGCACCCGAACAGACTTGAAAGGAGGGGAAGTTTTTCTGTTTTTCTTTGAAAACAGCAAAAAGTGGCATGATTAATTTCCTTCACGTCTGTGGAAATGGCATGAAGTAGAGCCTATTTCACAGGCCACTGGCAGCAGCAGGGGCTAATGGCAAAGCTTAGCTGTTTACTCGCTCTCAATTAAACACTCCAGAAACGCCTCAGACTGACTGACACCTGCCGCCTAGCAGGAGGCAGTACAGACGGGGCGGGAGGGGTAAAGATAAAATGATAAAAGAAAATGAACATAAAAAACACAGCAGAACATACCTATTAGAAACATATACCTTGTGTTTCCACTCAATGGCCTCTTATTAGAAACACCCACCAGGTGCTTCCACACCCTGGCCACTTTATTAGAAACACCACCTTGTGTTTCACCTGCCTTGCTCTTCCACTGAATTCACTTTATTAGAAACAACAACTTGTGTTTCTGTACACTGGCCACTTTATTAGAAACACCAACTTTGTGCTTCCAATCACTGGCCACTTTTTTGGACAGACCGTGTATTTCCATTCACTGGTTAAACAGAGGGTAAACTGCAGGTGCTTTTGAAAATCCAGTAGGTAATATGAGAAGCATATAAAATACAAAGTGAGGTAGTTTACTGGGATAATACTTGATTAGGCAGCGACAAGATATTTACATGCATTCAGAGTTCTAAACTTGTTACACAGTCTTTCTGAACCAGAGTGGAAGCTTTCATACCAGATCGTAGAAGATAACAGTCTCCATACAATGGGTGAGAGTGGTCTTTCATGATGTTACTGGCTCTGTTATAACAGCAGTTTTGGTAAATATCTTTTGGGGGGAGGGAGAGGCGCTCTCACTGCTGCAGTGTCTCTCAGCTGCTCACACTATCTGCTGCAGTGTGTTACAATAAGAAACATTATACCAGACAGTGATGCGGTGAGAGCAGACTTTCAATGGTAGTCATTCAGGCAGGTCACAGATGATTTCTTTGGAACCGGGATGATTGTGGTGGTCTTAAAAATGCGCTGGAACAACTTCCTGACTCAGAGAGGTGTTTAACACATCAGAGGATGTTGGCCAGCTGGTCTGCACACTCCTTCAGCACCCATTCAGGTATGTAGTCAGGATCAAAAGCTTTGCTTTGGTTTACTCTGGTTAGAGTCTGTCTCCCTGCGGCAGTGATCAGATGCTCTGCTCATCTGGGAGAGGGGTGGATTTCCTTGTGGGAGCCCTGTTGCATGCATCAAACCATGCATCAGAGAGAGAGGGGGTGTTGGGATGTAGTCTATGATGACCTGGATGCCCCCCCACATGCTCCGAGTGTCTCCGCTGTTCTGAAAGTGCCCTTGGATTTTTGGGCATATGCATGCATTGCTTTCTTGATTGTCATAGCAAGATTAGCTTGTGCAGTTCCAAGGACAGCCTTGTCCCCAGTCAGCATCTCGGGCTTTCAGTATCCTCCAGACCTCTGTACACATTCTGGGTTTCTGGTTGGCTCTTGTAGTCACCCTTCTATAGGCAGTAACCTGCATTTGCTAATATAGTCAGTCACAGCTGCTGTGCACTTCTCCACATTGATGCAGCCCTTTTTAAAAAGTACTCTGTCTGTGCACTCAAAATAAGTGTTGAGATGGCTTCCTCAGGCCACACTCCTATGTCTCTGGACTGGTGTAGCACAAGTACACAAACATTTCTACCTGCAGCATGTTCTCTTGCTGTGTACCTGCCACCTATTGCTAATTTAGCAATAGGCGGAAGTTACACAGCAAACAAACAAAAAACCCTGCTGCAGGTAGAAATGTTTGTGTACCACTCATTGTTAATATAAATACACACACCAGCACCTAATTTCTTGCCAGACAATGCATTGACTTTGTCCCTGTGGAACAAAGAGTGGTTGGGCCAGCTGCTATGCTGAATCTGGAATGCTGTCATGCAGTCGAGTTTCATCGAGGCCACTTTATTAGAAACACTTCATGCTTCCTCTTACTGGCCACTTAATTAGAAACACCTACCTTGTGTTTCCTCTTAGTAGACACTTTATTAGAAATTCCTTGTATTTCCATTCATTGGCCACTTTACTGGAAACACTGGCCTGGACTAGAGGTTGACTAACTCAAACTGTGAATCTACAGCTGGGCTACAATCTCATCATGTTGCACCAGCATGGTGTTTCTAATAACATGACCACTAGAGAATGCATTCAAAAGGAATGTAATTTTATGAACTATCTAGTTCAATCGCAAGTGTGATCACATGTATCACATACCATTCCTGTTGCTTTGATAGGTTACCATCTATCACCAGCAAGCACTTGGTCAAGCATAGCCTCACTAAAAAATGCATATAATGATTCTAATGAAAGTGAGAGACGAATGGGTTATAATGAAGAGCCTTAATCAACGTATTCATTTATCCTCAGGTTCCTGAGGAAAATACGCCCCCCCCCTCACCAGGATGTGGTGATTGTAAGGATAAGTGACCAAAATTCATACAGACATTCTAAAGCAACTTGTGTTTCTATGTACCAACACATGCTGATGATGATCTCCACCACTTAAGCTAAATCTCCACTTACATGATAGAATACAGGACAGTAACCACTTTTCAAACCGTTCAGTACATGCCAAACATCATAGAAGGCATTAACTCATTGTCGTAGATCAAGGGAAAGCAGTGTTTTTTTGAAAGAGTCTGATGTTGGATGTAAACATTGTCACGGTTTGCATGCATCCCTCACTCCATTCCAACACAGGGGAACAAAGCTGCAAAACAGCCTGTTTAAACTTCACAAGGTGATTATCTATTCAGCTAAGAGCAGTTTATTCAAAGCCACTCTCACTGAAGTGATATGAAGTGTTTCAGCTCTGGACTTTCTGAATGAGGCACATTATAAGGCAGTCAATCAGAACAGAGTGTGATTCCATACATCAGTCTTAAAGACATAGTAATAAAAGATGTCTAAAGGGAGGAGAGAGTGGAAATTAGTTATTACTGCTTTCACGGTCATAATTCGGTGGAGCGCAGATAAATAAAACACAATAAATATATAGGATATGGGCTGTTTAACACATTGTCTGCGTTTAGCTGTGAACATATAAGTCACATAACATTCCTAGCACTGAGAAAAACAAACAAGAAAATGAGTAAATGTCCATAAAGTGTTTTGCAGAGTGGGTTCCCAATACAGCCCTCATAGATCACAAGCTATAAACTATTTTTGGTCATTTTACAACTTCTAATTTAGCCCTAAAAGGCCTGGCTTTAGTGTTGTGGGAGCTTGTAAAGACTACTCCATAGCAGGGCTTTCTTTTAGGCTTTTAGGTGTTTGATTGACTCATAGAAACCATGTCCATCGATCACCATAATGTATCCGTGCCAGTGATGCTTCCGACACCAGATTCCACTAATTGGATCGCTTTGTTCATTAAGGAGTAGGACTCATTAGTGACATTAGGTGGTTTGGCATGGGATCAGAACAAATACCTGTTGAGCAGCAGCCATTACACTGTCATCTTTGTCTGGCTTTCGTTGAAAGTGCAGCTAGTTCTCCTAGCAACTGCATCAGCTGCAAGCCATGGCAGGATGAAGTCAGAAATATCAGTTATTAAATGGAAGCTAACCACAGTTACCAAATGCTAGTTGCTGTGAAAAGCTGAAAAGACCACAAAGTGTATATTTTGAATGCTAAGGAGTTGCTATAATATATTTGTCGGATAAAGGCATGTGGAAAGTGTTGTGACATGGTTGTTTAAGGCTACATTTTGACATAATTGGTCCTTTTTTCTGGTGCAAAGCTTTCTGCTTAATATTTGTTCAAAGACCATTTCCACTGCTAGACAATACTAATACAAAGAAGGCACATTTCCACTGCCAACCACTGCTAATTCACAAGCCTTTCCACTGCTCAGCAATGGCAAAACCTTTCCTCTCCTAGCCAATGCTAATCTAAATCAGGGACAGGGGCAGATTGTGGCCTAGTGGTAAGGGAGTTGGCCCTGCAATCAGGAGGTCTTTGAATCCCCAAACTGCTAGTGGCACCACTGAGATACCCTTGAGCAAGGTACCGTCCCTGCACACTGCTCCTTGGGCACCCCTCGTTGGTGGCAGCCCACTGCTTCTCTTGATGAATAGGTTAAATGCACAGAAATAATTTCACATTTACTTTTCCATACGCAGGGCCTTTCCACTGCTAGCCAAAGCTAATATCAAATGGACATTTTTCAATGCTTGCTGGCCAATTCTAGCCCAAATCAGCACCTTTCCACCGCTAGCCACCTAGCGGTCAGCCACACATCTATAAACCACTAAAAATGATCCAACAGCTGTTTGCTGCTCTGAGTTTTTGAAATGAATGACCACAGCACAAAGTATGTGGCCCACAATTACATCTTAGAACACGCCTAGCATCCCACAATCATCACAACATCTAAGAAAAGACATTTATGCTGGTGAAATGATGAATTGAAAATGACAGCTTGACAAAAAAAGCTACCCTCAACGCCCCACTTGTCTTAGCCACTGTTTATCCACGAAAGAGGACAGCCCCCAGTTGGAAATAATTGGCATGCACCAACTTTTACGTGCAAATTCAAAATTAATTAATTCCATCTGTCCTCCATCTAAAGTAGTTTACATATCATGTTTGATATGCGAGTGAAGCCCCAGAGAACTGAGGCAGAAAGGAGGCAGCTCCAGCTGACTGCCTTTAATTAGAGAGCACGCTGAAGTGGGTGAAGCTCGTGTTAACTGATCCCCCTTCTTTAATCAGACTTAGTCTCACGTCATTCTTGCCGTGCACAATTTATGTGAATTAAAAAAAAAAAGAAAAATTGCAGCTGCTAGAATATCAGAAACGTCTACCATCGGACAGTCTGAGAAGAGGACTTGCACGATATTTGTTCTTAATTATGAGCACTGCCTTGCGAAGAAGCCACCCTTTAGGACTCACAATGGCAAAGTAAATCCCCCGTCTAATCTTCAACTTTTACACAATAATCCTGATTTAGCTTTCAAGGCAGCATAGCTTGATCTCATCGAGAGAGCATCTGTTTCCCTTTTTTTTCACTGGAATGGGAGAGAGGAAGTGAGAGACAGAGAGAGCAATAGACTGTTGAAATTATAATGAAGTAGAATCAACCTGTGCTGGAGGGTCTGAGGGGAAAATATCAGTCGTTTAATATTCTGCTCTAACTGACTGAAGCGAAGCCAGGCAGGCTGCCTGATGAGGACAGCGCACAGCCACTGGTCAAGGCCAAACAAACCAGCAATCTGCTCTGCTGCCCTGATGCCATGTGAAAGACTGCCAGTTCCTTGACAAAAAACAAGACAGAAAAGAGGAGCGCTAGGCTGTTACCAGACCTGGCAGAGGGCAACGCAGTGAGGGAGAGTGAGAGAGTTTTGCAAACAAAAACAAACAGCCTCATTTCTTTTGTTCACCAGGGTCATCATTAACTGCATAAAGAGGCCCATGGCAGGATTTTCCATGTCTGAAATAGAACCAAGCCTTGGCTTAAGTCTGCATCATCAATAGCATCTTGCCTGGGATGTCTGGTTTTGGATCGACAAGCAAGGCCTTACAAATAATTTAAAAGGATGTTGAGCATTTTTGGCCCTGTTACACCTGGTACATCACACTATAACACTGAACACCATAATACAATACTGTACACCTCTCTACAATATTGTACACCTCACTATAAGACTGTACACACTATAACACTGTACACTTCACTATAACACTGTACACCACAATATAATACTGTATACGGTTATGTTCCAAGAGCCCCCGCGTATAGTTAAAAAACACATAGTTGTGTTTTGGTAAAACAAATGCCTTAATATGCCTCCAAATATGCTCCCAGATCAGTTTAATGCATTATCCTTAGAGAAATGTAAAGGAAAACCCGTATTTGCCTCTTTTAATTTAAATTTTTAACATTATAACAGTGTAAATCATACTATAATATTGTACACCACACTATAATACCGTACACCACACTATAACACTATACATCACACTATAATACCACAAATCCACACAATTACACTGTACACAACACTATAATTCTTTCTGTCCGCAAGAATTGATTCAACATGCTGATGTTGGTTCCATAACTATTAGAATGGTACTTACTTGTTTTTCAACAGGGTCAGTTTTACCGTCCAAAAAATTTGATGTCATGTGGCACAACCACACATTATATTTGAAGTTTTTATATAATATTTTATTTAAAATATTTTATTTAAAATATTATATTATAATGTTATATATGACTACTGACTTGGACCTCCCGGTTTTCCTGTGGTCATACCGCCTGACTTGAGCAGCACTAAACCTTGAAAATGAGGCTTCTTTCACATTTGTTAGAGGGATAATGACCATGGCACTGTTCCATGCTTGAGGCCTTTTTTAAGATGCTGTTTTTTTTTTAAACATATGAAAATAAGAATCCTTTGTCATCTGTTGTACTGCATTATGTTCAAGGGATTACCGGAATGTAAGGACGAAAGAATGCAATGAATCCTGGTATATTCTGACTTATGCCAGACTTTTTAATTTTGTATTTTATGAGATTAAATTGCCCTGTACAATAGTTTATTCACTCTACATATACATCAGTCATTTTTAATTACTTACACTGATGCGCTGAGAAGCTCATCAGCATCGTTGTTTTTGAAATAACAAACTAAAAAACAAAAAAACAGTTAGCTTGCCTTAATTACATTCATGACAGATTATTTTCACTGTCTGTCAGAAACAAAAGACACAACTCCCACCTGAGTTGTCCTGGATGAGCACATTTGTGATAAATGCATTCACTTGTTGTAGAATTGTTCCTTTAGTCACAAGGATTGTACAATACTGTGATATGTCAGCATTTGAGAAGTTATTACACTCTAAACTACTTTGTTTACCAAAACTGAGTTATGGGTGAATTTTGAGTCCCCCTTTAATATCTTGCTTTTTCTGACTAGTCACACAAACAAGCCCTGTACATGTAGCTAACATAGCAACTGGATGTAGTGATGTTACGTGTTGTATTGATGCTTTGAATGCATCATTCCTATTTACGCTAAAACTCTGTGTCTGTGTCTGAGCTTGTATCATCTTGAGCCAATGAAATAGTCAACGTCACTTGGAGATTTTTGTGAGGGGCTCCACCCAGCAAGATCAGTAAGAATGTTGAATCTAGCATCTACTTTTAAAATCCAAGAAAAAATATTCCTGACCTTTCCCTCCTCGCAGCACAGCCCCCAATCTGCCCCCAAAGCAGCACAAGCATTATTCTAGTATTGCACATTCATTCATCAGAAGCACGTCAGTAACACCCATCTGTCTAATTTCACACCCGTCTACCCAGTTAATCCTTTACATTTCTCAAAGTACCTCGTTACATTTATGTGACAGAGTATTATAACATTCATTTGATAATACATTAACAATGGTCAATGGTATGACTAAACGTAAGAATCAGAAAAGTATCAGAAAACTGATCAGAAAGATCAGAAAAGATCTAGGAAATTGCTTAAAGAGTAGAAAACAGCAAGGCTGAGCAGGTCCAGCTGTTAGTGGTAAGCAGGTCAACTATCTCAAAAGTTAAAGATTTTAAACATAAATGTAGATTTCAACCTCCATCAGCTGCCAGATCAGTTCCGCTCATCTAGGCTTTATAGAGAGCATCACGTTCCAAGCCTGCACCATGCTGGACTGACTGGCTCCTGTGTGGTTCTCATTTGCATAAAGTAAAAAATCCGCACTGATTTTCGCCATGTCAACGTGAACTGTGTGAGGACCAGGGTACAAACTCCACCAGCTGCTAGTATTAATCAACGGCTCTGCTAGAATGGCCCACAGCCTTGGGTTTGCTAGGCCTCTCCATAGCTTGGCTTTCTAAATAAGCTTTCTGAACCCGCTTTAACCATCAGTTAAACCAACATCTTTAACATGATCCACAGACAAGGACCCATGAGAAACGAAGATCTCAGACGCCATCTGAATGCAAGATTTCCTCTGAGCCTCCGAGGTGTCGGGATAGAAAAAGACAGGAGCACATAACGGGAAGAAGGGAAGGAAAAAAAGAAAAGGAAATCAACCTTGCAGCAAGGTGAGCTGCTTCGATGGTATCATTTAATCTTAATGACAGCTTCCCTGGTCTGCACTAATGTGGGCTGTAATCTAATTTGTTGATCTCTTGTCCCTTTACGTTGTCGATTAAAGATTGATGTGGCCCTGTCTGACTCCGGCCAGCAGAGCGATACTGTTGAACATGTGTTTGTAGCCCGATTTCACCCTTTTAGGACTGACTCGGGGCAGCCGGCATTTAAAGAGATGGCTCAGATAGACAGCCTTCCCCTTTAAAGGCTTTGAATTCTTGCATGTATATATTTTCCCTTTAAGTCTACTAATGACATGTTCGTGTGATTTTATCTGCTAAAATGGTCATAATAATTAATTTAGCAGCTCAAAAGTCAACGAAACAGTCAATCTAGCTCTTTATTAAGATGGAGTGGACTTGTGGATGCGGTTTAGGACATTGTATGACCCATGGTTAATTCCCCAACCACATCCACAAGCCTGGACCACGATAACAAAGAGATGGGGGTAGTAAGAGCATGTCCAGGGGATTGTATTTACAGAATTGATTTGGGTGACTATTGACTTCTAGTGTTAGCGAGCCCTAGCCTCTCAGTTCAAGTTTAGTCAAAGTATATTTTTCAGCAGACTGGGGTCCCTAATATTGATGTGTCCGTATGGAAGCCTAACATCCATACGGACACATGCAAGCAAGCGAAGATCACATGTCTTTTGGCCGCTTTGGCCATACACACACACACACACACACACACATAGACGACCCACTTCAAAGTTTCGCTGCACACTTGAACATACACACACACACACACACACACACACACTCACACTCGGATCACACACCCCATAAGCCTGAGCCGGGAGTTCTAGCCATGACAGCCTGTAGCTCGGTTCACACCTGTGATGTTGACAAATAGGATTACTTAAAGTTTTCCTCCAAAGGCCGAGACAAACACACACAGACACACACACACACACACACACACACACAGACACACACGCACACAAAAAAAATCCTTGTACGGCAGCGCTCCTGCTCACAGCCGGCACGATACAGAGGCCCAACACAAACCTTTTCATGCCTCACTTAAGCTCAGCCTTATCTAAATGAACAGCCCCCTCGTACAACACACTATTTCATTTTCACCAGGGTGTTCGCATGCACACACACACACACACACACACACACAGTAACACACAAGTCAGGATAAGCAGTAAACGAAATGCATTGTAAGTGCACTACTTTGGAGCGCATTAATAAGTATAAACGCATTTCTGGCCTGGCAAAAAGTGGACTTGTCTGGCAGACGGTTGACAGCCGTGAATAAAGGAACCAGGTGCAGAAAAAGTTAGCTTTTAACAATAAATAAATAAATAAATAAAACAACGTGCCATTAAATCGGGATTAAATTTATCCTCCAATTTGCCACATTGTGAATACACAAGGTATGGGACTTTATTTATTTACTCCTTTGATGGGGAATTTAACAGGCTTCATAACCTAAGAAGCCTTCTTCAAAGCCTCAGCAACAGGTCCACTTGACGGTTAAGTCATTAGTGGAGGCGCCAACGAAGCCCTGCTGTTATAGGGAGAGTTTGGTGCAAACTCAGATTCGACCCCTGAACTCTAGTGTGGTTGCTGGGTGAAGATGATTTAAAGTCTGCTTCTCTTCCAGAAGCAAACTCAGCATGTCTCATCCCTTTGGTTCCATTGGGAGGAAGTGGGGGATCATGTACGCTTAACTTTAGGCCAGAAGGCTCCCTTAAGACATCAGATGGCATCGCCACATTCCACTGTCCAAATAAATCGAAATGTTTTCTTACCTGGAGTTGCATCAGGCACAGGAATACACAGGGCAGGGGTGGACAGCGTGGTGGGGATGAGGAGATGGGGATGTGGAGGGGAGAGAAAGAGAGAGAGAGAGAGAAACTGTCAACTAATGCTTGTTTGACCACTGTGAAAATTACAGAAATATGTAATCATTATTTATGATTAAAACGATCTAATGATTTATTAATGAGGGCCCTTATAGTCACACATGAAGACACCACAGCACACAGTGTGACATTCTTTCTCTGCATTCACCCCATTTACCCAGTGAAGCAGGGGGCTGCCAAGAAGGGGCGCCTGAGGAGCAGTGTGTGGGGGTGGTACCTCGCTCAAGGGTACCACAGTGATGACACTGGCAGTCTGGGGATTCGAAACAACAACCCTCTGCAACTCCCTAACCACTAGACCACTAGCTGCCACCATCAAGGTTCATTTAATGAGTTCATTCAAATGTTTCAATTGCACTAGTTGGAGTGAAGTAAGTAAGTAAGTAAAGCTTTATTTTCATAAAAGCCATATATATATAACACGCAGTGAGATGAGATATCGCCCTCTTGGAACATAAGTGCAACATAGAACACAACATAACAGCAGCACACAGACAGATCAACAGTGAGGGTAAAAGAGGGGATTACAAGTTAACCTGTATGTTTATAAATATCATAAACACCTCACTTAAAAAATAAAATACTATTAAATACTACAGTTAGACATAAACACATTAGGTAAACATTTTTATATATATATATCTATACATATTTATATATCTATATATATATCTATGTAAGCACACACAAACACATACATACACATGTGCATATGTGAACACACACATACACACACAATGAATGAATGCTTTCCATTTTTGTCAAAAACAACAAACATTTTTATTTTCGTATGCAAAAACTCTTGGGCACAAGAGTAGGAAATTAATATACAGAATAAAAATGTAATCAAATTTACATCTATAATCAAGTAAAAAATATCTAGAACTAATTTTAAATAAAATACAATTCTATTTAAAAGCATATGATATTGTTATATTTTATATCCATAATAATCATGTAAATGGGCAATTTCAGTATATTAATTACTATTTTAATTATATTATGGAAAAACACACACTTTTCCTTTTTCTGTAAAAGTTCTGTCACAACACTGATGATGCAAAAATATTGAAAAATATTGGCACCACAAGCGATATCCTGAATGTCTGAAGAGCGTTATGAGGCCCATGCATGTTGACAGTGATGCTAATGCACAGTTATAAGACAGACTGGAAAAGCATGAATCATGTCTTATGTGGGTTTATTCAGGAGCTGGTTTGGAAAGCGAGAACCCGCTGCCTCCAATAGAAGATAATGCAATAAGGGCCATCACCGAAGGGCCCGTGTGGATTAAGTTGCTCAGAGACTTGGGACTGAAAAACCTATAATAGAGCGCTAACATGATAAGACAAGCCGTTCCCCTGGCAACTTCAGCGCACAATGATAAATCACACAGGCCAGTGCCACTGATACCGCAGCCCCTGCCGCTGGAAAAAGCCTTTCAGCTTGTGACATTAACCTCTACTCCCTTCTCCACTTGCTCACCCTTCAGGCTTTAGTGCTTTTTTCGTACAGACTGTTGATGCGTGCGTCCAGCACCACATACACCACTATGTTGGTGTCATGACTCGACTGACAAGCCAAATAAAATCTGGGCAAAAGAGGCCATGTGTTCATAATTATAATAAATATTGTACATATTTGTTTGGCCCCACAGTGGCACAGCGGGAAGCATTGTAGTCTCACACCTCCAGGGTTGGGGGTTTGAGTCTGGGTCCTGGCCGTGTGTGTGGAGTTTGTATGTTCTCCTGGTGAGGGCATGGGGTTCCTCCGGGGTCTCTGGTCTCCCACAGTCCAAAGACATGTGTGTCTGGCGAGTTGAGGATTCTAAATTGACTGCAGGTGTGAGTGTGGGGGCGAATGGTGTGTGTGTGTGTGTGTGCACCCTGCGGTTGGCTGGTGCCCTGCCCAGGATGAGACCCTGCCAGGTGCCCGTAGGCTCTGGGTCCCCACCACCTAGTGAGGATTAAGTTTTTTGGTTTTTAGACAACCCCGTAACCCTCAGTGTACAAAAATTAACCAAATGACTCCAAGTGACACCAGATGACCCTCGTTAGTCAACTCCTTAGTTATGGCCTTGGATTAATGATGATTAGAGTAGAGTGGGAGCTGAAGTTTATGGACTGTTGCTATCGAACTGGCAACACATAAGTAAATAAATCATTAATTGACAAATCATGAATCATTTTGTTAGCTTTTAGACCATGGTTCTAGCTGTTAGTAATCAATACTAGACATAACTAAAGGTATACTCCAGGATTCTCCCACTAAAACACACTGCTGAAAGCTCCTTCCCATTACACTCTATTGTAAGTGTGTGAGTCGACGGGATTTTTGGCATGTGCCTAAGTTCTGGGAAACGCGTTGAAATTCTGTGGTAATCGCCCACATGATGCAGATGGTGTATAGAGATTAGGCTGCAAAATGCCTGGAGTATTATTTTATACAGGCTCAGGTTTTATTCGGTGGAACCAAAAGGTGGGCGTTTTGAATACAGCGGACAGTGAGTGTTCTGACCACACCTCCAGCGAAACTAACAACCCTACACCAGATCCACTTTGTGTCAAGGTAAAATGGTCCCATATTGATTCTGCGACTTAAAAGCCCGAGTCCTTGGGCAAGGACGTGTCCTGGGGCCCGTCTCAAAACACACACATTACTCATCGCCTTGCTTTTGACATTCCTGTCGGCCCGTCTTCCCAGTGCTGCAGAGAAAACCTCCCACGATCTTCACATGGCCGAGTGAATGAGAGCGGACAGGCGGCTAACAGAGTGGCTGGGTGACCTCGCAGACGGGCAGAGGTAAATAAATAAAAACATCAACAAGGCAAAGGAAATAGCGAAGACAGCAGAGCTAACCAGCCTCGTCCCCATGGCAAACGAGCCACGATCCGCCCCGCCAACTTCAATATCAGCTAATCTGACGCACGCCTCCTTTGCTTTTCCCTCTTTTCTCCCTCCTTTTTCCCTTCATCTCCCTCAATTTTCATTCTTTTTTCTCTCATACTTCTACCATCTGTGGGATTCCAGTTGTGTACAGCTCATCACACATAATTGATAATGCTAGCATTAGCGCAGGTCTCCAGAATGGGCTGAAGAAGTTCTATACTGCTACACCAAGCTGACATACTGATAAAGATTAATGAACCGGGGATTAGAAAAACAATGCTCCTGATGCTAAACCCATTCAAATATTATTCAGTACCTCAAAAATAGCAGTAAAATAAAATACTTCAAGACTCCTAATGTATCTGTACTTAACAGTGTACCCCAGGTATGTAAATATCATGTATCATAAGTAGTCTTTTAGCTTGTGGACAGTATGCAAACATAGGGATAACAGGGATGAGGGCATCAGTTAGTGCCTTACTGCTCCACTTAGACTTAAAGACTAAGAAAATTATAACCTGGAAAAAAAGAACACAAGAAAATACCTTTCATTTTCTGTCAGTTATATTATTGTAAAGACATTACTGTAAAGCCAGAGGATGACAGAACTGCTACACACAGTAAACATGTTTAAAGGTAAAATCCTAAAATGCCTTATAACAAGTATGCTAGCTGCTACAGTAGCTAGCTGAAGTGGTACAGGTTTTATAAATATCATACTTATCAGCCCTCTAGGAGAAATGGGACATTCTACTACATTTATGTTTATTTTTCAAACTTTATGAGGTTATCCATCAGTGTAAAAACTGCTACATTATTTTCTTTTAAAAGACAACTTTGATATCCCTATAACAAGTTTATTTAAAAGTGGGGCGGTCACAATTATCAGAGAAAAGACAGTGGATGCTAATCTTAAGGGGGAAAGCCATTTTCATGAGTTTTACAGTGTCCAGAACAGCTGAACGTTGCATCATTGCAAAGTACCCAATACGAAAAAATTATGTCAGAAACAAACCTGGATGTGGTCGCAAGCACAAAGCTTTGGAGAAGAAAATAATAATTACTGCAAAGACCATTGCCATCAAACTGGTCCCTTCTGGATACGAAGCTTCAAGGTCGTCGGCCAATTAAAGCTCACTCACACAGCAGCACACCAAAGCTAGATTAAAGTTTTCCCAGAAACATTTGAAACATGCGGATGAATTTTGGAAGTATGTCATTTGTTCTGATGAGAAAACTGGTATGCACTGTTTGGGCGCAGCGATACAGATTTTGTTTTGTGAAGCAAGGGAGAGGCCATCAAACCTACAAACACAGTTCCCACCGTTAAACATGATGGTGGGAGTATAATGCTGCAGGACTGCTTCAGACAAAGGAAACCCGGTTTGGGTACATGGCCTACAGAGAAAGAAAATTACAAGAACATTTTAAAGGATAATTTGAAGAAATCTACTGCCAGTCTGGCTATGGATTGTTGCTGTGACTTTCAGGAAGAAAATGGCACAAAACACACATCATACTCAGTCTATAACGTTTTAAGGATTTAGATTCCTCAGGAGACTTGTGCAAATTGACATTAGACATTGAGTCTTTGTTCATTTGGAAGCAATTCTTATACGTACTTTAAATATTAGTCATTTTTCTTAGAAAAATGAATAGATGTGTTAAATTTTATAACTTTAATTTATTCACCCTTATAGTCACGCATGAACACACCACAGCACAATGTGAACTTTTTTCTCTGCTTTTAACCCATTCACCAAGTGAAGCAGTGGGCTGTCGCCAACGAGGGATACCCGGGGAGCAGTGTGTCGGGATGGTGCCTTGCTCAAGGGACCTCAGCATTGACACTTCTGATTGCAGGGCCAATATATATATATATAGGGTATGTGTGTGTGTGTGTGTGTGTGTGTGTGTGTGTGTGTGTGTGTGTGTGTGTGTGTGTGTTATATTAATGGCCTGGGATTTGAGACGTTAGTGTTCTGACCGTGGAAGGAAATCGGTAAAAGAGGCGGCTGAAAGATGGATGCGACTGAAAGGTTACTGCTGGCTGACATATTGATCGTGTGAGGTTAATGAGCAGGAGGGCAGAAAAACCCAGCACCTGACATTTAATTAACCAGCCGGGCATGCAGGAAGGGTCCAGCCTCGCAGGGTTAACCTAGTTCATACACATGGACTGTCAAACGTCTGTTGGTGCCGTGATTTCCATGCAAATGAACTTGTTCATTTTACATATTAAAGGCTTACTGTGGCATTTTTTGATCTAATCTTTATCTGCCTCATCTGCAGGAAACAGAGGATAATTTTGACACATCTGAGAGAAGAAGCAAAAAGGCTACTTTTAATATTATTCAATGAGCAGCGGCTGAATCCGACCTGTAAATATTTACAGTTGGCCCATCACACTGTATATAAATATGTACACTACAAAATATATTTGGGCTTTAGCGGTACATGTATTCGTACCGAACTGTCACAGTACATTGGTCACGGTTCGGTACATGATGTCTTTTGGAGAATACACGGTACGACGGAGAAGACATGATTGAAGTAATACGGAAGTAATACAGAATCGCAGAGCAACTTGGGGTTAAGGGTCTTGCTCAGGGACCCAGTGGTGGTATGCTGAAGGTAGGATTCGAACCCATGACCTCATGGTCCAGAGGCAAGTATCCTACCCACTGATATACCGCCACCCCCACCACCCTGGTTAATACACTGCTGTTTATTTAAAATAAACGAAAACAAACCAAGCTTCATTCTTTAGAACTTTTTGTTGCTTAACTTTGCTGTATCGTGAACCGAGGTACGTACCGAAGCATGACATCTGTGACATTTAAATAGATTTTAATCATTTTATGATATGGCCACTTGAGGGTACTGAACATTTCCTTGTATAACTTGTACCTCACAATATTTTTGCAATAGCTAATCACCTGACACACATGTCTTTGGACTGTGGGTGATAACTGAGACCCCAGAAGAAACCCATGCCACTATTAGGAGAACATCCAGACTTTACACACACACACACACGGCCAGGACCTGGTTTCAAACCCCCAACTCTGGAGGTGTGATGCACAGAATTACACACAGCATTACACACACACTCAATTACATAGTGCTATATATATGGGTAGCACTATGTAACTGAGTGTTTGAACATTAAAAGTGAGGAAATGTGTTTTCTGTTATTGTGTTTCTTAAACACTACAAATAATCAACACTTGTCATGTAACTATGGGTGCTCAAACTTTACTGTCCTAAGGCCAACAAGCGACCTCTTCTGTCTGGAAGACCTTCGGGGAACTGAGTTGACTAAAATGGGCGGGGCTACACTGCTGTTGGCATTTTTTCCATCTACCTTCATTTTCACTCTTTTTTTCACATTCTTCTACTGGCAATAGGACTCCAGCTATGCACAACTCAGTCTGCATCATCTGTGATTGATAATGTTGGTCAACATTAGCATCAACATCCATTCCCCCCCTTGCCGAACGAGCTGAAGTGAATGAAGGACGGTTATGCCAAGCTGACGCACTGGAAAAGATTAATGAACAGGATGTCAGAAAAATGACGCTCCACCTCCAACCCCAGATATCACGAGATATCAGTAAACGTATGTAGTCGTAATGTAACTAAACTATTAATTCTTACAATTTTACATTTTACATTTACATACCATTATGTATTTTTCAGACATGCAAAAATCAATCAAATGGACATTTTGAAGGGCTGTGTTCAGCAGCTTTGTTGTCGTGTATGAACTTTATGGTCCATATACAGCCCTGAAAAAAAAAATAAGAGACCACTGCATTTTATTTTTGAATCAACATCTCTAGAAGTACAACAACCATTCCATGCCATTGATTCCTACACTATCAATCTGCTTAATAAGGTACTGATTAGGTGATCACCTGAATTACATCATATTTAAGGAGGAAAAGTATGCTGCAATTGTTTGAGTGAACAAGAGATTTGTTTTCTTTGAATTATTCAAGTTCTGTAAACACTGCATAATTTCTCTTATTTTGATGTATTGTCATTTCCTTTAAAATTATATAATTTTTTTTTTGGAAATTCAAGACAAAACCTGTAAAACGGAACATTTTGCACCGGCCTTTTTTTTCCAGAGCTGTATGTTGGTCCACTAGGACTGCTGAGCTGAAAGCACAGGCGGTTTGTCCAGAAGGACAATGCAGTCTGGTCAGTGAGTATGTTTTGTACCTCATCAATGCACTGATATCACGAGTATTAACGCCAATGAGCACTCATTAACCTTCAACCAGCTCTTCCAACCCCTCTGTACAGGTAGAGGAATAAGGCAGCTTCGGCTGCCCCGGCTCTGGCTGGAGTAAAGCCCTTCCTGCTGCTCACAAAACCTCACAAAAGACATTTTTAATGTGTTAATATCTGGGTGCCGATTCCTGTGCGACTCCATGGAGGCCTCCAATGGATTCTTCACGCTTTTACAAAAGTGGTACAGAATACCGCGAACTGAGCAGTTTTTTCTCCTTTTTTCTGTAAATAAAGAGTTACAAAATGATCTGCAGTGTTGATAATAGTCAGAGCGGAGTAAATTGGCTCCAGTGGGAACCCATCCACCGCCGAGATGACAGAGATGTCTCCACTGCCACTGACAAGTTGCACTGTTATGAAATAAAAATACCTCTCACGCTGCTCATGCACCATACATCATTCCTCCTGTGCAATCCTCCTGCAGCATTTCACAGAGTTTTCTATGGAAAAAACAACAGCAGCAGCAACACGGTTCAGGAACACACAAGAAAAGTTCAGGGATTATTTTTTTTTCTTCCTTGTTATTTTTTTCCTCCTCCTTGCAAATCTCAGGAAAGCCAAGCCCCCAATAAATCACCAATCAGGAGCCTTTTTGCTATCTTCTTCTTGCGTTCCCTTTCATATGATGAAAAGTAAAAGTTTCCTCTTTTGAAATAGGAGGGTTCTGAGGC
This sequence comes from Hemigrammopetersius urotaenia, assembly GCA_037974485.1. NCBI lineage: Eukaryota > Metazoa > Chordata > Actinopteri > Characiformes > Alestidae > Hemigrammopetersius > Hemigrammopetersius urotaenia. The sequence continues at coordinate 24,631,982 of JBBPDC010000001.1, forward strand.
ATTCATTCAGTCGCTCCCTGGTCCGTACGGTATACAAGAACTGGGCTACAAAATTTATGAAAGCCATTATGGCCATTATGGCAACCATTAATACATCTAAATATGACTGCCCATTAAGGGTACAGCAGTTTAGCCCTGCCCATTCATGTGTTCTGGATGTGGAAAATGCAAATGTTATGCAGTTGATGGCTGTCGGGAAGCGAGGCATTGGAAAAGTTCATGTTCTCCCACGTCCTCTGAGGATTTCAGCCTGGAATGAGTTCTGAATGAGATGTCATAAAGGGCAGGTAAATGGAACAGAGGTCTTTTACACAATAGCTTAAGTAGCACATCGGGTCATGAGAGGACTTAAAAGAAAAAAACAAACAATTGTCCCTTTTTCACCCCTTAATTGCCCCCAACAGACAAATAAGCAACTGCAGACCCTCCTGAAATGAGATATGTTTAAAAATATATAAAAAATATAAACCAAACCATATCAGCATTCGGAATGTGTTTGATTATTGGCTGCACTCTTGGAGGAACTTACATGTTTTGACAAACATATTAGAAAAAAAAATTGCATTTAAATCCAGGCTTGGCACTTGCTCAAACGATCAAACAAATCTGAAAACCTTGGCGACGTCTGCTTGTCCATGGCTGACTCAATCAGACTGGCTGACCACCGGCATGTCGCATTAATGTGTGCCAAAAGAAATCCATATATTGATTTGTTCCAAAAATAGCCTCTGGCCCAGTGGGTCCCCTGTGAAGCTAACTTGCCTGAAATGGCACAGCTTATGGATTTAGAGCAGAATGTGCTGGCACCTGCCACAGGATGGAGTAGGGGTAATGGCGGGAGGCTGGATGTCTCTCAGCTGAATGAGTGGCGCATCGGGATGCATGATGAAACTATTTAGACTTCTAAAAGGTTTACAGAAATTATTAAGCTCATTCCAGATATGCTAATATCATTATGAGCTTCACTTCTAGATTGATTTGACACCTCAACACATGATCTCCAGTCGTTCCAAACATATCATGACCCAAACCCTGGGGCACCAGAAGCAGTTTTAATGGTGAAACAAACAATTTTGAATAGGGGGGTGGTTCTAGCGCCCATGCCCAAACCCCTTTACCTAAACATCTTACAGTACCTGAGTCCAAACACTTTTAATTCCACCCGAACATCCTACATCAATCCATCCACCTTTACCTCAACCTAACATCTTTTATCGACACCCAAACACTTTTATCTCCACTCAGACATCTTACCACAGTCCAAACACCTTTACCTCAACCCAAGAATTTTTAAACTCGACTTTAACATCTTACCACCCTTACACCTCCAACAAAGTCCCTCTGCCTCAATCCTAAAACAAACTCTAGCCCAAACTCTCATTCATCTTTACCAAAACCCCACATCCAGGCTCTAGCCCAAACATTCTTACTTCAACCCCAACACCAAACTCAAACACCTTTACCAAAATCTAATTCAAACCAAGACACCTTCACCAAAATCCCCAACACCAAATTCAAATCACCTTGACACCTTGATACACCACCAAGCCAAACTCAAACCCAGACATGTTTCCCTAAACCCAACACCAACCTCAGACCCAGACACCTTTACCTAAACTCCAGGACCAAACTTAAACCCAGAAACATTTACACCAGTCCTAACAATTCTAAGCATGCTAACATGGGGGTTCCCATGTCATCCACAATGGGTTGATGCGGCTGTAAGTTTATATTTCACCAAAGTAAGCGCTCACATATTGAAATCTTAGAACACTGAGACCAACTTAATAAACTGCTTATTAATAAAGACAAATATACTCTAAATAAAAAAAAAACCTTTAACCGTAATCCTAACACCACCAACTGCAATCAATCATCAATCCCAACACCTTCATCTAAAACCTAACAACAAACTCCATCTCACATCCTTTTGTCTTGGGTCCATTTGTAAGAGGATTACTGTATGTGCTTCACAATGGTTTGATTAATAAAAAGAGTCTTTGAAACCCCCTGATTAGCATCTCAGAAGTGTCAATTAGAGCAGCCCAATGTTCCAGCTCTCGAGGTTCTGAAGCATGGCGGTTCCATCAGGATTCCAGTGGGCGGCCTCGCGATTCCCATCACCCCACAGGGGTCCTCAGCTAATCTGAGAGGAGGAAGTGTGGCTCTCAGAAAGACAGAGAAACACCACAGGGTCTCTGCCTACATCTCTCACTCCCCTTCACTCATTCTTCGCCTTTTCTCTCTCTCCATGTGTGGGTTGGCTTGCAAGATAAGTAAACCTCTTCATTTGATATAAGTATGCGTGAAGCGGCTGATTAGGGCGACCCACAGAGAGAGAGAGAGAGAGAGAAAGAGAGAGAGAGAGAGAGAGGGAGTGGGGAGCAGGAGTGGGAGAGTGCAAGAGAGAGAGAGAGAACTGAATGTGAATGAAGTCATGGGGATACAAAAAAGAACACAAGAAGCAAGGGAGGTAGTAATGAAGAATCATGGACAGGGAGAAATAAATACAAGGACACTAGTGAGGGTGACAACAGAAGTGTAAGAAGAACAGCAGAAAAGGACCTAGTAAAGGGACGGAGGGAGGGAGAGAGAAGAGTAAAAAGCAAGCACACACACACACACACACACGCACACACACACGCACGCACGCACACACACAGAAGCCGCCCCTTACATGCTAAGTCAAGCCTTCCTTCTCTTCAATAAAATACCAGCCTTTAACAATCGATACAGCCACATGCAGCCTGGCCTGCTACAACAGACACCACTAGCCTGCTGCATGCTGGGATACATGCAAGTCTCTCTTTCCCATATTCTGTTCAACCCTCTGTCTCCTCACATGATCTTTTTATCTTTGTTCTCACCATTGTCTTTGAGTTTCTCCGTCCATGCTGTGAGGAGCTAGGTCAGTGTGGTCTAATGTGAAATAGCTTGTCGAGGAGAAATCTGTTTTGCGTCATATACACCAGGTGTAAACAGGAAGAAAGGTTGTACTGTGGTGGTGAATGGAACCAAACATCCCCAACACAAATATAGCCATTTGGTTTACTATGGACCAATGCAGAAGCTGTACCTGCCTAAATCAGATTTCTTCAGGGACTATTTTGCCTCACTGATGCACCATTTGACATCCAACCACGCTGAATGACTTCATTTAAACCTCAATCATTGGACTCTGCTGGAATATTTCAGCTCACAGAAATAAACCACGCCTTGTCTGAATATGCATAAACATTTAAACACTTAATTAGAACCAGCAGTAAAGATAGATGACTCATGTCATTTTTTAATTGCAGTAATTGGGAAGCGGTGTGTGTCGCTTTATGAATGCCCTTCATTTTTCGGCACCGAGAAAATCAGCTTAGGCCTGAAGTTCTTTCTATAGACAGCAATTTTATTTTACTTCAAATCCATAACTACAAACATGCATGTATTAATGAGGTCCTGCTGGTGATGGTTTCCTCCCTCTCAAGTATGCCCATAAAAGTGAGCTGAACTAATAGCTCCCCCTGTGGAGAATGTCTGGACTTGCGGTTGCAGACGAACTGCAGTTCCAATAGTAGGCCCGTGTCCACTGCTTTATAAGGAAACACGGACACACACAGAGTACAGCGTCAAGCTCAAAGGCACTTATCCATAACCTCAGATGCTGTACACACACCGGAGGAGTGCACGCACACACACACACACACACACACACACACACACACACACACACACACACACACACACACTCAACTATCCATGCCATGTCCTTTGGCATTATTTGTGCTGGCATGTGCTACCTGCTACAGCTTTCACTTTTCCAGCTACACTTTGTGAATGCCTCAAGTAATCTGTTGCAGTGTCCAGTCCTGCTACTATAAAAGCCTCGAGTAAAGACCCCTGTGGTGAAGCAGAAAGAGACCCAGCCTCACCTAAACAGGCCAGACTCAATTTTCCTTCAGTGATCGACTTTTTGTTCATGAAAAACCAAGCAGTTGTTTTGGGCAGCTGATCTCGATCATTCCACCTTCTGAGTAGAAACTGACAGGCATTCCACCAGCACTCCCTTTCTCTCTCTCATGCTCTCTCTTGCTCACACCCTCTGTGTTTGTCTTAAACAAACAATCAGCCAAGTGCAAGGTCAAATGAGTAAAACCCTTTCTGTTCCAGGCGTTTCGCAGTCAGTGACGGATCTAGGACCTCCAGAAGGCTTAGATTGACACGCTCTCTCGTGAAACTAGAGCTGGGATACTCGGATCCTTTTTCGGATCCGACTCCCTCTGAGTCACTCAGTAAAGTGATCCGGATCTGC
>JBBPDC010000001.1:24651682-24663570 GCA_037974485.1 Hemigrammopetersius urotaenia
AGTAAGAGAGAGCGAGAGAGAGACAGAGAGAAAGAGAGAGAGAGATACAGAGAGAGCGAGAGAGAGACAGAGAGAAAGAGAGAGAGAGATACAGAGAGAGAGAGAGAGAGAGAGATGATCGCACGAACGAGAGAGAGACAGAAAGGGAGAGAGAGAGACAGAGAGAGCGAGAGAGAGGTCCATGTCCACGTTCTGCCATAGAAATGCAAACTTCCCACTTTTGAGACTAATAAAGGTTTCTCTTATCTTATCTTAATATTAAGCTGGTCCCCCTTTGCAACAATAACTTCTTCCACTCCTCTGGGAAGGCGTTCCACAAGGTTTTGGAGTTTCTATGGGAATTTTGCCCATTCATTATGCAGAGCACAGATGTTGGACAAGAAGGTCTGGCTCTGTTCCAGTTCATTCAAGAGGTGTTTACTGGAGGTCAGGGGTCTGCACATTCTTCCACACCAAACTCATCCAACCGTGTCTTTATGGAGCTTACTTTGTGTAATGGGCAAGGTCATGCTGGAATAGAAAGGTTCTTCCCTAAACTGTGCCCACAAAGTCAGAGGCATGGCATTGTATAAAATGTCTTGGTCTGCTGAGGCATGAAGATTTACCTTTACCAGAAGTAAGGGGTCTAACCCAAACCTTGAAAAACAGGCATGTCCCAATACTTCTGTCCATATAGTGTATTTTAAAGTGAAAGTGACCATTTGTCATACGTGAACACACCACAGCACACAGTGTGAACAGCACAAAATTCTTCCTCTGCATTTAACCCATTCACCAAGTGAAGCAGGGGGCAGCCAGGAACACGGCGCCCGGGGAGCAGTGCGTGGGTACGGTACCTTGCTCAGGGTACCTCAGCAGTGCCTAGTGGTCTTGGGAATCGAACCCAGACTTTCTGGTCGCATGGCGAATGCCCTAACCACTAGGCTACCAGCATTATCTGATCAAACTACAGATTTGACAGCTGGGGATTAAGTTAAGGAAGACAGAAGTATTTCTTTTAATGCCGCTCAATGCTTAGCAACAATCTACACACAGACCCAGTCATTCATCCACACCTGGTCCCACAAACACATTGTGGAACTGAGTATGACATCAGCATTTGGAGCCTGTTTGAGTCTGAGCCTCGGCAGCCGCAGCTCAATTCTGAAAGCAGCTCAAGATCCGCTCAGGCCCCCAGCTGTCTGAGCTCAAGCCCGGACTTAAATTCACAACATCTGGCCTCTACAGCCCATTGATCTTGTGCCTGTGCTGCATCCTTTCTCTCCCTCTCTTTCTCTCTCTTATTCTCTCTCTCTCTCTCTCTCTCTCTCTCTCTCTCTTTCTTCCACACTGTATCTGCACGTCTTTCTTTCAAGTAAGCGATGAGTGTGTGATGGTTTGCAGTGTGTGATGATTTGCACATGCTTCCATTAAAATCATATCTCAATATGCTAATGCTATCCATAACATATTAAATGAATTATACACTCTGTGTAATTTAGGTGGCACTAATGGAGTATGAACTATGATCAAACATTAGTGACACACCTCACCAATATGCCAATAAGAGTCCTTTCCATAATATATACGATTCATTACACATTTGTGATTTAGACCGTGTAATTAATCTTATATATAATTGTATAATTATGTAATTAATCTTATATACAACATCCAATGTTAATTGGTGGGGTATAAGTCTTTATTAAAGCGATACCTCACTGAAAATTGCTAATATGCTAATGCTAATGCCATCCATAATATATAAGATTAATTATTCACTCGATGTGATTTAGGCATGCAAGGCAGTGTTCTAAATACAAATGTGCTAATGTTAATATCTATCATTCATTAAAACACAGAATTATGTGCATTAGGCACATGATGATTTAGACACGACAAAAACTGCCGGGGCTTTCATTAACATGATACATCAACTAAAAATACTAATGCGCTGATGTTAATGCTTAGGGTAATTAAACTTGATGTTATCTGAGTCAAGCTTGTGGTAATTTCGGCTTGCACAGTGCTTGCTGTGAAGTGTGTGCTTCCATTGAGGCTCTACATTACAAAAGGCCAAAGTGCTAATTTTAACGTTAAGGTTCATTAAGGAGTGGACATGGTTTAAGGTACGTGATGTTTGAGGTGAACGCTTTATATTTAAGGCAAGTATGTGATGTTTGAGGAGAACGCTTTATATGCTAACCGATGGAGTATAAGATATTTTAAAGCAATAGATCACTTAGCAAAATGCTAATGCTATGGCTAAGAATGAAAAAACTGACGTGATCCGAAGCTAACATGGGAAGACAGTGTGTAGTGCTAATTGGTAGGGCATAAGCTTCCATTACTTCTTAGATAAGTTAGGTTCAGCGCAAGTCAGCTGGCATGAGAACAGCATGCTCTGTCATTTATAATCTGATCAAATCACAATCAGGATGATATAATGCTCCTAAACCATACAAAAATGATAAAATAAGAGATAGAAATGCCGCTGTCTGTCTAGTTTCCTACTCAACACCCAAATCTGCTTATTAAAAAGCCCTCCTAATGTCGCTCCATTTAGAAAGCTTTTTGGCCAATCGTGATTTAGGTTTAGTCTGTTCCCAGCACAGGCCTGACCCGGCACAGTGAGTAAAAAAAGACTGGCAGATTAGCGATAATCTGAGCTCCAGATGAGAGCATGAAAGGAAAAGGGCCTTGCATCACCATTAAACACACACCCCCGACAGCCTCACCTAACCTTCCTGAAAAATGATCCGCCAAAATTAAAGTGCTACTAATCGCATCAGTTAGTATCATTGTGTGTGTGTGTGCGTGTGTGTATGTGTGCATGTGCGTGTGTGTATATGTGGGTGTGAGAGAGACAGAGAGAGGGAGAGAGAGAGACAGAAAGAGAAAGAGATAGATGGTGAGAAACGGAGAGGAGAGGAAATCAGAGAAAGAGGAAGAGAGAGAATGAGAAAGAAAGGGAAAAAGAAATGTGAATGGACAAGGCAAAACTAAATTAAGTGTGAATGGGCAAGGCTGCATTTGGCAGGCTGCATATGACTTGTGATATTAGATTTTATGACATCACAAAAATAATTAATTAAGAACAGTTCTGTTTTTTTTAACTATAACATTGTTTCCAAACTACATACAAATCATTTCAAATTTGTTTTTGCATGGCATGGACCGTTTAATGTGTGTTCAAGACAAAACATAGCAACATAGGTACTCTTCTCACAAAAACTGCTATGTATTAGAAATTTCATACGATAGCAAGACTTGCACAGAGGAGAATTTTATTTTGTTTCATGAGATTTTATTTTTACCATTTTTTAACATTAAGTGATTTTGAAGGCCAAGATCAAAGTGTCAAAAAAGTCACTAAAAGCATCCCACAGTCAGCACACAGTATTAATTGCACAGTATTAATTAATAGAATAATGTATTAATAAAAATCACAACCATGATATAAAGATGTATTATTATATATTATACTTCCAAATATAAGTCTGAAAATAATAAGAATATTTTTTACATTTACTTATCAACTTATCAATCCTAATTCCTTAATATTTTGCTTTGAATCACCTTGTGGGTGGGGACATACTGTCTCAAAACTGTCTTATTTTCGGTATGTTGAGTAAATTAAAAAATGGTAACACATATTTTACTGTGACATGCTGCAAAGATACAGGGTGCTTAGATAAAGATGTTCCAACTAGTTAGCATTCAACACCACCAGTATATTAACTGCTGTTTTTTCACTGGTCAAACACCAGATCATCCCGGGTTCACTCAGCAAACTTGGAAGCACTGGTTCTATATGGCAGCGGACTGTGTCCAACCTTGAGGTTTGCTTTTATTAGGTGTCATGGATAGGTCTGGCCCACTGAGACGATTGGTGTTCCCCAGGGCTCAGTACTTGACATCCCTTTCTGTTCTTTATACACTCACTCTCTTGGTGATATTATATCTTCACAGGGTTTCTTCTACCACTGCTATGCTTACAACATTCATCTCATCCTCTCCCTTCCTCCCTGTGAGTCTGAGAACTCAGCCCAGATCTCTGCGTGTCTGAATGACATTTCCTCCTGGATGATTGTGCATCAACTGAAGATGAAATCCCAGCAAAACATAGCTCCTGTACTTGCCAGATAATGTATCCCTGACCTGGTCATCAATTTTGGAAACGCTGTCATCACACCCACATCAAAAGCACAAAATCACATTGTTCTCTGATGAAGACTCTCAATGTCATCTCATATTTACAGTCTCTTCCTAGCTATATTGTAGCTACCTTCTCTATAACATTAGGAGAATTTGTTTTTTCCTCACCACTCAGATACTCGTCCAGTCACTTGTCATCTCAAAACTGGACCACTGTAACTAATTTTCCTTTCTCTGAAGACAACCAGACCTTTAGAGATGATGTAGAATGCAGCAGCATATCTGATCTTCAATACACAAAAATTCTCCCACACCGCTTCACTGCTGCAGAGCTTCACTGTCTTCCTGTGGCTGCTCAGAATAGATTTAAAATTCTGCTGCTCACCTACAAAGTCTAAAATGGCCCAGCTCTGTCTTACCAGTCAGCAAACTTCCCCTGACTGTCAGAACTGTTGAGACCCTCACTTCAAACAGCAACTGAAGACCCACATCCTCACTGAGCATTTAGGAGAACAACTACCTGTTAATGCCAGAAAACAACTCAACAAAAAGAACTTCACAAATAACTTGAATAAAAGTGTCTTCTGTTCATGTGTGATCTGAAAGAGCCCTTGTGGATTACTAACTCCAGCTCTTAATTTTATGTTTACGCCTACTAGTATGAGGGATGTGTTTTCTTGTGGATTACAAATCACTCTTGTACGTCGCTCTGGATAAGGGTGTCTGCCAAATGCTGTAAATGAGAATGCAAATGTAAGTTAGACTGTTATGTTATGCTTGAATGATACATAAGTAGCTCACTTTGAGGCTTTCCTTTGAAACTGGACTGTGCTCCAGGGTGGCTCCCTTATATACATGTCCTGCTTCTCATTGACAGTGATCTTCTAATTATTATCAGCTGGTTCTAATTCTGCTGCACCAGCTGTTGCACACAGGAGCTTTCCAAGGTGCTGAGGCAGTAGAGAAGTGTCCGCTGTTCATTCAGCACCTCGGTTGTGGTTGACTATATACAGTAGACCCCTGATATTTGTGATGTGGTTAAAAAAAAAAAAGCCAAAAAGGCCTATTTTATAGTGTAAAAAGTAAAAATGCTCCCAAAACAATTTAATTTCATTTTAAACTCAGCTTAATACATTACCCTTAAAAAATGTAAAGGTAAACCCGTATATGTACTGTACGGTGTACACTTACCTGCTCTCTCAAACAGTGATAGAATGTCATAATAACAATGTTACCCCTGTATAGACTGTGCTGTAACTTATGAAATCGTGTTTTCTTTGGTATAAGCAGGGTAAATACAATAATAATTTAATTTAATTTACAGTTATAAAAATACTGGGCTTTAAGGAGATCAAAATGAAAAACACGAGAACATTCAGTGAAACATTCAAGAGAGCTCCACGCAGGAAATGGTGATGTGGAAATGGTGGACTGCGTCTGCCAGAGATGCATCACAGGGCAGCAGCCAATCAGCAGCATGGAGAAATGCTCTCGGTTTCTCACTACTTTCAAACCTCTTGCCTCTTAGTACAGGGGTATTTTTGTATATATACATTTGCTTTGTGTTCTCTCAACAGTACTAAAAAAATGTTTTTAGTAGTTTTTATATGGAAATGTAGCTGAATTTATGTTAACATTTATGTTACACAAATAGATCATATGTTTTCTTAATAATTTAGCACTAAACTGCATGGAAAATGATATATTGCAACAAAAAAAAGCACTGCCAGGGATATCTGAGCTTTCCACGGATTTATAGGGATTTTCACAAAAAAAATAATAGAAAAAATGTGAACAACTGAAGCCCCAAACTCTGAACCCCGTCTTTACGAAGGAACACTGTATATATATAATATATAGGTGAACACCCTGAAGACGTCAAAGGTCAAATGGGGCTTTTATTCAGCTTGTGTGTAGTGATTAGCAGAACTGAAAAAAATCCACTTTATTTCATCCGTCTCAGTCCCAAGCATGAAACAGACCATGGCAGCCCACTGGTCACACTGTTAAACTGCTTCTAACACAATAAATGGCCAAATAGGTGGGAGGGAGAAAGCATTCATTAGAACCTCAATCGAATTTGCACGCTCTTGTGGCCTATTCCCTCCTTCCCGCCCGGTTGCCATCAGTGCGTTACGTCGTCGGGAAAGCCGGCTGATTTGTGATGGAAATCTGCAGCTTAAGAAACGGCTCAGGTAGTGCTGGGAGCGAGAGACCGAGACCATAATCCTCTTCTGCATCATCGACACCATGCTCACAGCTGCCGCCTCCATGCAGCAAAATAAAGAAATAAATAGATAAATAAATAAAGAAATAATACCCAGTGTTGCAAATGATGCCATTTGACGGGACAGCATAATAATTTGTTGTTCGTGTATGAGAGGAAATACGACATGCATCGAGCCAATAAGCGTTTTGATGAAATCCTCTTCAGCGTAGTCAGTCATGGCTGACAGGATAACCATAGAGCTTTATAATCCACTTAACCCTGCTGGAGCCACGTGAACCTGAGTGCTTCAGCTTCAGCGCCCGCAGTTCCCACTTTCCTGCCTTCAGTGCTGATCCCAGACCAGCTCTGCTCACTGCTTTGGCATATACACCTCAACACCTCTTCTCACACTCCTTTCATTTTTACTTTGCACGTAGCTCATTTAAGCTTGATGAAAAGTGCTGACTCCAAACTTTAAATAGATTACACATTAGCAGTCACACGCAGAAAAGATAAGTTTTATGATCTGAAACAGTTTATTCTGACATTGTTTGACATCAAAACAAGTAAAAAACTCCTAATACTTGTAGCCTAGAATTGATCTGATGACACTAACTGGGCTCTTTTGGTTTCGGTCGGCTTGGTGTCTTATGGTTGTAGTGAAAGGGTGATTAGCTAAATCAAGTGTACTAGCTGGAGAAGTATGTTAGTTCAGAAAAAAAGAATGAATGTTCAGATTTAAGATGATGATTAGCCATTATTCAAATAATATTTTGGGGAATAAAGAGACAGAGGAGGTAATGGGCCTTTAAATGGTAACATATCGCTAGTCTTGCTAAGGCAAGTGTCAACTAAAGTTACTAGCCTGTTCACACACTTGCCTCTGGCTCAAGAGGTCATGGGTTACAATCCTACCTTCAGTATAGCACCACTGGGTTTCTGAGCAAGACCCTTGACCCCAAGTTGCTCCAGGGAGACTGTCCCCTGTAGTTAGGGAATGGAAATTGCTTTGGATAAAAGTGTCTGCTAAATGTAAAAAATATGTTTAAAAAAAAAAAAGGTTTATCATTTAGAACATATAACGTCCATATAATTGTCATCATTCTCCCTGGACAGGCAGAATGAGTCCTTGTTCTCCCTTTACTCCATTGCGCAGCCCATGCAGGTGTCTGTTGGCGTAACAGGTATGTTAGGCTGTCCAGTGAAATTACAATTGCTAGCCTTCACCATCCCAAATTGGTAGTGTTGTTTGAAAGTGCGGAACTAGAACTGGCCATGATGATTTGCTTATGTTTTTGGGATGTCAATGAGAATTGGAGCATTCTGACCAATCCTTATGTCCAATAGTTTGAAAACAAACCCCTGGATGTCCTGGAGAAGGCATGGAGACCACTTTGCTAAAGTGTACCCTTAGCAGGACTATAGTTTTCCTGTTCTTTTCATGCTTTAGTTACTTTTACCAGTTTTTCAACCTCTAAATGGTGGTAGACCTTCATTTACGATTTCTTCAAGCAAGCACCAGCAATTTTTGAACCCATTTAAACCTATTTAAAGCAGTGCCAAATCGTGCAAGGACATAACTTGAAAATCTGATTACATTGTTAAGCGGACATATCACTTAATGAAAGGTGTCAATGGTGAGAAGGCATTGCACATTGCTAATGTTCTAACAAGCTCCACGTTTTTTTAAGGAGAATTTCAGGGTGGTCAAAGAGTAGGACTGTATTCGCATAAAAATCATAGCACTGGTGTTAAAGTTTGCTCTCAAGCTTGAAGTCTGAAAGGACGGCCTGCTCTGACATACCACTGTGAATGTGATAATGAACTGATGAGATAAATCAGGTGGGAGCGGGTGAGAGGCTGAATAAAAACGCATATGGAATTCTGAAGGGGGAGGGACTGGGGAAAATCTACTTCACAATGCAACAGTGAATTCACACAGCCTGAGGGCGGCTATAGCAGTGCTGTGCTAGCATTATTATCACCCAGGCCTATGCTAACTCCACCCACCTTGGCTACAGTTGCTCTTTCTGATCTTAGTAGGCCTCAACCCATTTGAATATATCATACACATGGGTGCCAGAAGCATTATATCAGGGAGGGACGTGTCCCCGTCCCCTACTTGTCCACCCAGCGATTTGTATGAGGGGAAAACATGAGATATCGTTTGCGTGACGCACATGCCCACCCCGAAACACTATGCTACAGGTATCACTCATGAAGTGAAAATTCTATCATATGTGAACACACCACAGCACACAGTGTGAACAGCATGAAATTCTTCCTCTGCATTTAACCCATTCATCAAGTGAAGCAGCAGACAGCCAGGAACATAGCGCCCGGGGAGCAGTGTGTGGGGAGCAGAGCTTGCTGATCGCAGGGCAAACACCCTAACTACTAGGCCATTAGCTGCCCCATAGTAAAGGCACATGTGTTAATGCTAATGCTAACAGTAGGGCTCAACCCATGTGAATCTTTCATGGCTGTTACTAAAATCAATTTTAAGTGGCTATGGTTGTTTTTAGTCTAACCATGGTTGAGTCCAACTTGCACTGCTGTTATATTGCTAACTGCTCTACTGCATCCGTACACTATTGGGGCAGAACTTTAATATATAAATAATACACCAAATGTTTTATTTAAAATATCATTAAAATTACATTTTAAATATTTTAAAATCTGTTAAATAATTTGAATTGATAAGTTTAAATGCTAAATTGAGGGCCCTCCTGAATGGTGCGAAATGGCAACAGCGAAAAGCGGTTAAATAGTGAGTCATGAGTTTGAACAGCAGGTGTGCCATGATCCAAAACGGTTAAAATCATTATCGGTGTGTTAGGTGATACATTTTTGACAAAACACTATAAAACCACAATATGAATATCTGTAGCAGTACTACTGGCCAACCAATATAGAAACAGAAGTGTGTCTTCAGTGGACCTAACCACGTGTGACGAATCACACTGCTTTGCCTAACTGGTGACCAATCAGAGTACGTCACTAAGCGTTAAACCAGATGTCACGGTCAACAAAACAAACCTGCTATTCGCAGCTGTGGTTCTTTGATGGTACCAGCTGTTGACAGTGAGTTTCACACACTCCGCAACACCTACATGTACATGCACACACATATATATGCAGAGCGAACGGGTGTATGAATGGGATTACTGCTGCTTTGTTTTCAAAAGCATCAGTCTGGCATAAACAACTTTTTATCTTTATGTGAGTTCTCTCCATAACACAGAGAGTGTCTTCAGCTCAGAGCTTAATGAAGATCTGGGAGAGTGACGCTGTGAAGGTATGGAATATAAACGCTAAATGCATGCAGCAGAAACCAATACATCTTCAGAGAAAAACACCATGACCAGCATGAGCGAAGAAATGCTAGGTTAATCACATAGAGTGCCATCAAAAAACTAATCAGCGATGGCTTAGAAGAGCCTATTCACCTGGGGCTAAAGAAATGCCAGTGGCATTTAGTGTCATTATTAATCTCATCAATTACAGAGGGGAGGTAGGAATGTCTAAACAGCTCTGCCATGAAGCATATGAATTTACAGGCCACAGATGGCTCAAAACTCGGACTGTACTGGTATCTTTTTTTCCAAAATGGTATGATGGATTTGCCTGCCCTAACAGCAGCATGGATATCTATCCCTGGAATACTCCAGAGAAAGTCACGCACTGGACACTTTTTTCAGAAACACCCGCTCTGTGCTTCCACTCACTGGTCACTTTATCAGAAACACCTACCATGTGCTTCCCCTTCCTGACCACTTTATTGGAAACAAGAACCATGTCACTTCGCTCACTGGCCACTTTGTTGGAAACACATTCTTCTACTTTTGGCTGCTTCAGATTAGGGGTCACCACAGTGGATCAGCCATCTCCATCACCTTCCGTCCTCTGCATCTTCCTCTCTCACACCAACTGCCTGCATGTCCTCCCTCACCACATCCATAATCCTCCAACTAGACCTTCCTCTTCTGCTCTTCCCTGCAGCTCCATCCTCAGCATCCTTTCCCAACACACCCAAAGTCTCTCCTCAGTGTCCTTCACCCATCACACTCAGAGTCTCTCCTCAGCAAATGTCCAAGCAAATGCAAACTCTCTGACAACTTGGGCTGTCCCTCTAATAAACCTGTCCCTGATCCTGTCCATCCTCTTCACTCCGAACACGAACTTAACGTATTCAACTCCTCCAGCTCTGCTTCCTGTCTTTTTGTCAATGTTAGTGAAAACAGACTGCTCACTATTGATGTGTACAGTTATGATGGAGATGGAGTTGTTGAACATGGCAGTATTAGGAGATATGGTTGTTCCAGCCCTAATCACTGCACCTGTGTGCACCACGAAAAAAATCTGATGCACACTCTAAATATGTGCTTTCACTTTGCAGAGTGAATTGGACCCTCTCAAACAGCTTGTGTTAAAAAAACTGTGTCAGAGTGAGTGCCTGGCTTTTATGTTAAACCCTGGTTTAGCCTCATAAAAAGCCAATGAGCGCACTTGTATTTACACAGCACTTCGGTGGCACTGTCGGGCAGAATAATAAGCACTTGAAACCGCAGCGTGTTTGCTATAGAGGTTCGCAGGACAACTGGGGGAAAACAGGAGAAAAAAGAGAGCGAAAAAGAAAGAAAAAAAGGCCTGGCAGAGCTGTCGATCGCCCAGTGTGCACTCGCTGAACAAGCAGGAAATTGGGGCAACCCACTTCTTGACCCAAATCCAGGATAAATTTCCCACTTTAATCAAAGAACAGACAAGAGTGCAAGCCAGAAGCTTTCTCTCTCACTCTCTCTCTCTCTCGCACACACACTCACATACAAAAACACACTCAGTTGTGAAGGAGGGAGGCTAGATGGACATTAATATGCCAATAGACCCAATTAACTGGGCACACTTATGTCCTGCCAGTGAGTGCCAGAAGTCAAATATACACTAACGCTGCTAAAAATACTGACCTGCGAATTAGTGGCCACTTTATAAGAAACACTCCCATTGTTACTTGGCCCTACTTCAGGGGTCAGTTTCTGAACACAGAGCTTGACTGGATATGTGAGTATAGCGGAGCACTCTCCAAAAAATCAAAAAGTAAATAGAAGCCCTGTAGTCACTGAATGACCAAATAGAAGGGTGGACAAACACCTGTGTGCGTACAGACAAGCTCGAAATTATTCATAGCCCTGGCAAATTTAAACTTAGTTACTTTTGTTCAACAAGCAAGTTTCTTCTTGATTGGAAATGACACAGGCGTCTCCCAGAAGATAATAAGGCGATATACAAGAGGTATCATTGTGGAAAAATATACTTCTCAGCTTTTATTTACATTTGAACAAAAAGTGCCATGTCCAACATTATTCATACCTTTAGCAAGCTGTCACAGTCTATGGGAAAATACCAGAGGAGACTCGCAAATAGCTCATCAGCAATTACAGTGGAGGAAATAAGTATTTGACTTACTGGATTTTGTAAGTTTGTCCAATGACAAAGAAATGAAAAGTCTCAGAACAGTATAATTTTAATGGTAGGTTTATTTTAA
>JBBPDC010000001.1:24678427-24700162 GCA_037974485.1 Hemigrammopetersius urotaenia
AATTAAAGTGATCTGGGAGAACATTTGGAGGCATATTTATGGTTTACACTATAAAAACAGGCATTGGGATCATTTTGTGGGGAGAGGCATTTTAATCTAGATTAATCTCAAGATTACAATGAGATTAATCTAGATTTAAATGTAAAATTAATCCATAAACACCGTCAATAAACACTGTTCACTAGAATAGGAAACATCAGTCCACAAACAATCCCAGTAAACACTCATACACTAGAATAAGAGATATTAGTACATAAACAACCTCAGTAAATGTTCCTATGCACTCTAAAAGGAGATATTTGTCCATATATTATGAATAGTCACCAGAATAGGAGATATCTATAGTCAGTAAAACAATGTCAGTAAAAAGCCCTTTACACTTGAATTAGATATTTTAGTCAATATTTTGCAAACATACTAACCATGAATCTAGTGTGCCTTGAGTGAACCACATAAATGGCAGCCAATCAGAACAAAGGTTATTCATATATATATAAACCTTAAAAATGTTATTTGAAACATAAAAACCCAAAAATGTTTTTACTGCACAAGCAGCACAAGAAAACAAGAAAAATAACAAAACATGGGCTTTTTAACTGGTGGACCCCCAGCAGCTCATGTGTGGATCTCCATAGGAGAGAGCACAGGGTCATGCTGAGAAATGACCATGTCAGCATGAGTGATTCCCTGATGATCAGAGTTCACAGGCTAAAACCAGAGGGAATTTAAACAGAACTTCTGATCTGAAGGACTAAGGGACATGTTTTGCTGCTGATGCAGGAAGGACACCTTTGCAGGAGCTGAGGAAAACATGCCTGAAGCCACTAAATAGTGATAAAACTTCAGAATCTTTAAGTTTCCTTTTTTCCAAACTTTTACAGTCCTTTCCACCCCGTGAGTGTAAATTGTCAGCTCCAGTTCCGAACCAGTCATGACTATGTGCTCCAGAACACCTAAACTTGCATTGCTAACCAAAAGGTGTGCAGGGGAAGCTTCTATTAGCTTGCGACCTCTATTTTTTGAGTTCCCTGAGATGACGGAGCTCCAAAAGCTCTCCGTGCTGATCCAGCGTCTCACAGGCAGGGCTCAGGATTGGACCACTGTGTTCTGGAGAGGCAGGGGCTCTGTGTTATGGCACTACTTCATGCAAAGCCTCGTGGAGTGCACACAAGGCTGAATGAAGACCAGAGTTTATCTTGTCACCACACAAAATATGGAGGATGGTACGAAATTTAAATAATCCTCTGTTAGAGTGGATTATTGTTGCAAAGAGTGGTGGTTTATGGTTTAATAAATTTATAAATTCTGTATTTTACAATGGGAGAAAGTTTTATTGTTCTTTTTTGCTCCCCCTGAACAGTCTCAAATTCAATTTGTACTTTTTTCCTCCATTTTTTTCCAATTAAAAATTTGCACTGGTATGTTCTGCTGGTTTTGCTGACATTTGACAGTATGCAGAGCACTTGCAAGCATCTGATCGTCCTATACTTACAGGCATGATTTCATGCTACTGAAATCTTTGAAGTTTTGATGCCTCCTGCGGCACTGCCAAACTTCCCCTTGCTATCCTAACGGTGTCTTTGAAAGCAGCTGTACTGAATGCTAATGGATGTGCAGGCGGCTTGCAGATGCTTCCATTCTTCCTTTTTCCTCCTGCAAGTATCAGGGTTTGTCATTGACGTAGACAACTCCATCTCCTTGAGGGTATATGCTATTGAAACAGCAGGATATTTGTGATGTTGTTTGGGGGAGGGATTTTTAGATCTACTCATTTTGGTTTGTTGCTATAATGGCAGTTGGATGTCTGTGGTGTTGAACTCTTTAGGTCAGCTGACATGTCACTAATGTAGTGAGTAGGTGAAATCCTCAACAAACATCTGAGCATGCTTACAAGGTATTCAAGCATATTTACAATCTATCTCCTTTTATATGCGAATAAAAGCCTTCATCCTACTGGGCCTTTAACTTTGGCTGTATTAACATCCTCCTACATGTGGAAAAATGTTCACACAACCTCCAACACTCCAGCAGTGCCAACATCTAGATCCTCGTGATTAACACTCATTTCTACATGAGCTTCTGACAAGACCACCCCCACACATATTTTGTGCCTTCTTTGACATTTGGGGATATTGCTAGCAAAACCAGCTTGAAGCATGCTGATTCCAGCTTAGAGAAAGAAACACAGTTCAGACAGAATTCTTATAGTGAAGGGCACTCACCTGCAATGTCAGCAACCCCTTCAGGCATTTATTTCCTAGAATACAAGCCTGTCTACTAGACTGAGCTAATGCTTGATTCACACTTGTCAATTTGTGGTATGGTCTCTGTAGAATATATTCATTTAGAAAATCAACAAAAAAGGAAATTTCATCCAGGAGATTCATATTTTACCCATATGACTATATGCCCATTTTTCCATAGAAAGGGAAGCTACCAAAGCAATTATTATTGGGAAGCTGACAACCACCAACTAACCTAATTTGTTGTAGCAGTCATACAGATAACATATGGATTAAAGACTACATTGCTACAGTATTAAACCTTTTCCCAAAAGGGTCAATTTTAACTAATTATAACTTTTTTATAGTACAGCAAGCTACCAGTTTACATTATTCTTTTAAAAAAAAAAAAAAAAAGATTTGTCATGAGACAGTGTCTTATGTGTGATCCACCATTTTGACATAGTAAGTATTTTAGGTCAGAACAGCTGAATCAATGTTCCTCTAAGACCTGCTTTCCTTGATTCAGCCAGCATTTAAGTAACAAAATTCATTGGCTCAGAGGAATATGCTAGTAAATAGGATGAATATACTATGGCTGAGTGAAATATGATATTAACTGAGGTAAATACAGCAGTGGCTAAGTGAAATATACTAGTAACTGAGGTAAATGTGGCAGTGTTTGAATAAAACATGTTAGTAACGGTAAATATGCTAATAGCTGAGTGAAATATGCTAATAACTGAGATAAATATGGTAAGGACTGATCAATATGTAAACTGTTTTTTAAAATTCTGAACTAATGTAAAAGAACAGGCACTAAAGCCACACACAGAGAAGCAAATCTGAAAGAGGATGATTGAAGATGTAGCACATTCAGGGGGAAAAAAAAGTAAGGAGGTAGAATAATTATTACTTCACTCTTTACAGTTTGTATAGAAAATCAATAAGGGTTATTTTACCCATGTGCTGTGTGACATCATTCCAAGTGGTGTAAGAAATTCTCTTTCCTCATTTTTGGGCAGGTACAAGTCGACAACCCCTGAGAGAAGTTGACAAGTCATGTGTTTTTTTCCTTGATCTTGCAATCTCTGCCTCTTACTGGCTTATGCTGACCTGCTTTCCTTGGTTTAACCAATTATTATAGTCACTTCATAAAAAGGGCAGTAACCTTGGCACATAAGGGGGGGGGGGCGTGTCTAAACAGAAGACCACAACAAGGTGAGAGATATGGGAGCAGAGGCAGTAGGTGATAGATGCACATCTCATATATAGAGATAATTCACTCTAGACCACACAAACAGCACGGTGACCTGCACAATCTGCAAGTTGGTGTTAAAGAAAAAAAAAGTACTAGCATTATGCACGGCCATCTGGAACGGCATCCGCTAGCTAACATGGGTGATGCTAGCACTGTAGGGAGTCGTCCAGTCCGGAGGACGCAGAGTAGCTTTGCAGAAAAGCCTCTGACTGATAATAAAAAACAGCAGATCACTTATCTGCTTTTATATTTCATCTTTAAAGATGTGAGACCTTTGGCTGCTGTACCAGCCGAAGGTTAATGTTGCAGAGAATTTTAATAAAAGTTGCTCATTGTTGGGCGCCTATGTTCCTCTGTTGCGTCTGTGTGATGATGTCACCAAATACTTGTCGACTCGACTTTGACCTTATTGATGGATAAGTTGATCTGAAAAAATGTGAAAGTCGTTAATGTCGTAGTTCTAAGGGCTAATATTATTAAAATAATACATTATGATCTATTATACGTTATCTAAGGTTCACCAACCTTCACTAAAGTTCACTAACTTTTTCTGAGTTTTCTTGAAGGAATGAGGGAAAATAGAAATTCGCACAGCTCAGTTCAAGGACAACTTATCGAAAGAGGAAAAATGACATTGCAATTGTGTATTCTCTGTTATAATTTATAATCATAGATCAATAATAGTTTTAAATATGTGATTTCATAAGTTAAGTGTGCGGTACCTTTTTGCTATGGCAAACCTTGAATATTTCATTATATTTCAGTAAAAATCTGTTTCCAGCTTTGAGAAATTTCCATAATTGAGCCATGCTTATATGGTTAGACATAAAAAAGCATGACAAGCCATACTCTGCCCCTTCCAGAGGGAATGTATCCACTAAAAACCATAGACAATGTCCAGGCTGTGGATCAAAAGTTAAAGGATAAAGAATTTCTCATGAATGATGGTTTGTATATACAGTGATGGAAAAATATATCCTGTTTTTATTCACTGTTTGTACAATTTGCAGCAGTGTGTGTAAAATGCACAGGTTGCTATTCTTTTATGAACTATTGCAGTGTGAGCCCCTGATTCAGTTTCTGATGGGATGAAACAGAGTCACACATGCACACACTGTGCTCTTGACATCACTATTTTAATTGTTTCAGTTGTAAAATCATGTAAGAGTGGTTGTGTAGCTTAACATTTCCAAGGTATAATTAATTATTTATATGTATTCTTTTTACATATTCTCCAAACATTGTTTTGTTTGGAATTTTGAATCAAGTGTGGTCAGTAGTGTTTTTCAATACATGCATATTAAAACTTACTTTAATTGTAGAATTACAGGCATTTTATGAATTTAAGAACTATTTTAACAAGGTTTAGATTTCTGATTTATTTCTATTCAGGTGTTCACTCGACAAAGGATGAAGCAACACAGAGAATTATATCACATCTCATGTCTGTACAACTAGGTTGGCAATGGAAAAACACAGTTCCTAAGGGCAAATGCTAACACTGCATACAAAATTTGTATATATACTAGCTATCATTTATTAAATCTGTGTAAAGCTTGGCATTTCAGTTTGGATGTGAATAAATGCTGCAATCAGATCTTACATCAAGTCTCACGTTTTTGTTTCAGCGTGGTCTCATATGTGGCCTATGGGAAAATAATATTTTCAGCAGACTGTAACAGTCATAATTGACTATTTCCAGACTGATTACAATTGACTAGATATGTTTTAGTGTTTCTAAGTATTTAAGCAGGGCATAAAACTACACAGATGTTTTAAGTAACCAGCTGTGTTCTGGTTTATCCCATGTTCTTGTTTTGTTACTGTGCAAAGAGTCAACTAATATCAATATAGTGATGCATGTTACTACAAATTAAAGTATTTTTGTATTTAATCTGTCCCAACAAGGTGCCCCGAAAAGCAGGCTTTAACAACCAACACCAAAAGGAGTCAGAAAAAGCAGTCTTTAAGTTGTTTAGTGATGCTCTTGACCATGTAGGTAATCATTCTCCCAGAGCACAATGTATTGATAAAACTGCTAATTAAACCTTATTGTAAGTGGGGGCCATGGGATAAATGTGCTTCAGGTTTTATGATCAGTTAAAATATCTTGTTTGTGCATGTAAATGAGCATATGATACAATTTGATGTTGCTAGTTTTGAAAACACATTCATTGTTTTCATTTTTTTCATTTTTAATAGGCACTATTCCAAAATCATTTTAAGTGAATATATTTCATTTGGGTCTTTATCCTGGTTAACAAAATGATTGTAAAGCCGTCTTGCACGCTGGGTGGTCAAAAGCTTAGATATAATCATATGCTGCCCAACTTCACATATTAATAGTCCCACACTTTACCTATATTAAACCCACATTAAAAGTGTTAAAAAGTGTATACCCACATAAAATACATGTAGTAAGTTTCTGATGGACCCACATACATTCTTCCTATGCTTCCTACCACATACTGTACCATCACACACGCGGATTTTTAAAATATGGGCTGTACTAGAACGGCCCATCCTATTAATCCTATTTATACTTCCCACAATGCCCCCTCATTGTTTCTTAGACCCATAAGTAACCTACTTGGGCTGCCCCACATGGAGACTGAGGACAAATTGAGCTGGGTCCAAGATGGACCGACTTTTTGGGGCCCATGTTTGGTTTATCATAAAACCAATATGGGACTTGCATGAAAATGTTGGTAGGGTAACTTCCATCAAGGCCCCCTGTCCCTCAAATAGCTATGCTCATGCAACAAGTAAACTTCTCTTCTTATGTCTCTGATTCAGACAAGGCATTTAAACAAATCCTATGTAATTAACATCTTTTTTGCAATACACTAGTATAGAAGTATAACATGCATCTGTTTGTGCTTTAGTGCTGTTACCCACCCGTATACTGCTCCCACAATCAGTCAATCCATTTCAGGACCTAATTACTATGCGCCACAGGTGAGCAACGTAAGATGTATAACGTGATAGAGAGGGTGTGCAGCAAGCTCCATCCATCACAATAGCAATTTCAAAAGGTCAGTTTAACAGACTTGTTACTTTATACTGCCCTCCGTGTCTAGAACCAGATGTGACAGTGTAATGTTTGTAGTCATGTTATATGTATTTAAGAGTACTATTTTCTTCCTTTGTGTGTATTTTCCCCGGCATCATCCGATTCAGTATTTCCTTTTCCTTAGCATATTGCACTCTTCAAAAGTGATGTTTGTCACAATGTGTTTGTGGCACCCAGTTTGGGTTGGTTTATATGAAACATATGGACTCAATTGCTAATCTCTGTTTTCTTTTTTTTTTTAAGCAATGCCATACAGTCCTTCCATCTTGCAAAGTCATTTAGTGGAAAATTGTTCCAATACACCAGAGGCAATTCGGCTTATGGCTTTCATGTCTTTGCCTCCTGAAAACCACTGATGTTTGTCCTTGAAAGCAACATCGCACTTTTTATGTATCTGGACTGGACTTTTCATAAGAAGGGACCCGAATGGCCTGTGAGCTTGAGCCTCACTAATCTTTAGTAATGAGCTAACGTCTGATCTAAATCCGATCTAATGTTTGTCCAAGCTGCTTGTGAGCCAGAAGGATTTGTGATTAGCAGCCACAGTGGCTCTCAATAAATGTACACCATCAGAAATGATTTGGAGGGTTTCAGTCTGCGACAGAAGCTCTACAAGAGGTAATAAATGTCAGGAGTGTTTTACTCCTCTGTGATTGGACAGGGAATGTGGATGCTGAGCTCCGTAATGCATAGTGTGTGTAGTGGCCCGAGTGCTGCTTTCTGAGCTTATTTCAGGATGGTGGGTGAAATACAGTGTATTTTGCTGCATCATGAGTGCCTTTTATGGCCCCCGTAAATTGGAAGCCATTCCCTTGTTGATATGAAACAGTGTACTTCCTCTTCAGAATGTTGTTTCACATTTAAAATTCTATACCATTGGCAAAGTTAACTGTATTGAAGAGAGCAGTTCACCGGTATTATGTGATAGTAACATTAAAATGATTACCAAGATACTAAGTGTTTAACCCTCTATTGTACAGTGAATAATGCCATAAAAAGCTTTTTTTTCTATTGATGGGTATTTTTAAACCTTTGCTTTTATGACTTTTGCATAGTCTGAAGTGCAATTTCTATACCAGATAGATAACAAATAATTACAATCTTTTCTTTCAACCAAAAATATGATCTAAATCTGTTGGGTTTATATCACGTTCAGTGACATATACATGGTTTTTTATCTAAAGTACAGTTGATGCTAATGCTCAAATTAGCAACACAGGAAAAACATGGAATGAACATAGATAGTAGCAAGTGACATGTAGCCTCCCAAAAATGTATCATCATTCATGTATTTCATTTCAAAATTACTTTTTTTAGTTCCTAATGTTTTTAGGAAGTTAATTAGTATATAAAATATTAATGGCTTTTCCATTCTAGTCAGCTTTTTAGCAGTCAGTATACAATCTGTTGTACTAGTGTCATCAGTACTAAAATGAAAGCTGATTGTAACTGTATTTATTTATATATTAATAAATCAGATTTATTATTTCTTTTATTAAGCAATGTTTTACAATTTGCAGTTATGTGTGATTAGTTGTTAGGTGTTATTTGTAATTTTTAAAAATGTGTTAATGTACAAGACATCCAAATATTACTTCATAATGTTTTCACATGGTTTCACTGAAAATAACATGAACTAGATTATAGCTATATTTTGAACATGTTAAATATTTATAGATCAACAAACTGCACATTTGCTCAGCTGACATTACTGTGCCACAAATTTCAGGTTTTCCGTGACAGTTTGCATAATTCCATTTTGAGTATGTTGCCCTGAGGCAATACAGAGCAACTGTGACAAGAAATCATTTTATACAAAACCAGGAAACAAACATTTATGCAAACACTGCCTTCATAACACCTATAATGCCAGTATACTATATTGTGGCAAAATTGTCCAAAACATGTATGCCTACCTGTAAACCAACGTGTCATCCATGGTGCTGTTATACTGAATCTGGTACATCCTGATTCCAGGAATATGTCGCTCAGACGGCCAGTGGATCACAGCCGAGTTGGAGGTCAGCTCATCCACCACTACCCTCTTGTCCTGCTTGGTGTCATTGTTGCCAGATTTAGTGGAGGTGGTGATGTCAGAGAGGCCTGGATCCGCCTCTCTCATATGTCCAGTGTTGTTGACAAAGAGCGGCAGCGGGATCATGTTTATCTCCACGGCAGCCGTGGCAATGCCGGCAGCATTGGAAGCAACACAGTTGAATGCACCACTGTCTTTCAGAGTGGTTATCAAGATATCCAGAGTGCCATTATCATGCAAGATTGTACGTGAGTTATTGTGTACCAACTTGCCATCAGGAAAACGCCAGTGAATAGCGGGATCCGGGTCACCCATGGCCTTACATTTGAGTGTGACGCCTTGTCCCTCCATCACATAAGGTTTGGTGGAATGATGCTTGATAATGAGCGGGGGCTCACAGATAAATTCCTCCTCCTGAATGGACCAGAAGTACTTGTCCATTAGGTGCTCAGGTGAGGCACAGGTCTCTAAGTCGTCCTCTCGTGTTAGCCTACGCAACCACAACAACTCACAGTTGCAGTGAAGTGGGTTGCCACCAAAACTCACAGTCAGCTGGGATGAACTAGAAGTGATTTGGGGGTCAGACAGCACCTGGGCATGCTGGAAGAGACTGTCTGGGGGCAATTTCTGCAAGCGATTCGAGGTCATGTCCAAACGAACCAGTTTGGTTAGGAGGGTGAAAGTTCCAGCTCCTATGTGGTCAATTAGATTGTGATCCAGAGTAAGTGTGTTTATGTTGGTCATCCTAGCAATTGCCTCCCAAGGTAACGTCCTCAGATTGTTATAAGAAATATCCAAATCCTCAATAGTGGACACAAACTCATCAAAAGAGGAAGGATCAATGTGGTGAATCTGGTTGTTGCCCAGGATGAGATGCCGCAAATTGACCAGACCTTTCAACTGGTCGTACTTTATATCTGTCAGTCGGTTACCATCCATGTGCAGCGCCCTCAATGCCTTGAGTCCCACAAAGGCATGAGGGGCAATCTGGCTGATGGTGTTCCTGGACAATGTCAGGTGCACCAGACTTGTCATGTTGTAAAAGTCCTTTCGGCGGACGGCCGTGATAAAGTTGTCAGTTAGCCTCAGTTCCACGGTCTTTCGGTCGATTGTTGGGGGCACAAATAGGAGGCCCGTCTTGGCACACAGCAGGGTCAGGGTTGGAGAAATTGTCTGGCAGATGCAACGCCCTGGGCAGTGTTGCCCCCGCACCAAAACCCCCAACAGCATCACACACAAAATGTACCACCGCTCCATGTTTTATCAACTTCCTTTTCCTGCAGAAAACATGAAAACACAGACAGAGATATACATCAGAACAGACTGTAGCTTTCAACTTTCATGAAAGAGTGCAAATATGTTTAGCATACTATGTTCAATAGTGACAAATACTCGAGGTTTTCCAACATTTTGACATAATTATTGACTTAAAGTTTACTCAGACTGTTCAGATACTGGACCAAGATATTTTGTTTGTTTGCTTGATTGCTTGCTCTCTCCCACATCATATAAATTCATACCATGTTAATGGGATTGTGAGAGGATGTTTATAGAATTTATAAAGTGAGAGAACTGTTTAAAGGCCATAGAGGGGACATGACAACAGCAGTGCAAGTATTCATTTGTGTCTATTAAGCAACCCCAGAACAGCTTGGTAACTAAGGCTTATACAATACATACTTTTATTGAATCCTTTATTTTTACTTTCACCAAACTTTCACCAAGACTGCTGTGTTCTTGGCTCCCTGCTGCTTCACTTTGTGAATGGGTTAAATGCAAAGGATGAGTTTTGTGCTGTTCACACTGTGTGCTGTGGTTTGTTCACAAATGATGGAATGGCCACTTTACACTCACTTCACACTTTACTTAAATGCATGCATTATTTTTTCTAAACATTATCTGTCATACAACATGACAAACTCACCTAACATTCCTCTTTTAATGATAATAGCCTTTTTATTACAGGTCTTAGATCAATGTCCTGAGATTTTTACAGCATAATTGGTCATGGTTAGGTTCTTTTGATTTTTAATCATCTCCCATTAAGTACCATGGTATTTAGGCTTTAAATAAGGACACAATACTGAGCAGTTTGCCACTGGACATACACAAGTCCTTTTTTGCCATTATGAAAGGGGTCCAGAGAAAGAGTCAAGTGTTCATGCCTGCCCAAGCCTCATTGAAGTGTTGCTAAGTCAAGCAATGGCCTAAGTATGACTTCTCCCTTTATATTCCAAATGGGAGATACATTCCTCTCAAGAAATGGTTATGCCCTTTGTTTCTAACCTATTAGGGCCAAAAGAAATCCTTGGGAAATTAAGCAGTCAGAGAAGAGGCTTAATTGCTTGACAGATTGTGGCAATAAACCAGAGGAGGCCGAAAAACCCCAAATTGCCCAGGCTGCAGCTCCATCAGATCATAATATGGTCCCCATTCAAGTATATGGATTTCTCTCTCTGAAAGCACATATCAGCAGTATCAGGGTAAAAGAATGGTTGAAATGGAATGACGTTCTTAGCTGTAACAACCAAGAACATCAGTGGACCCTGGAACCTCAGCTGTAATAATCAAGATCCTCAGTAAAATTTATTAAGTTGGGTTCTGGATCCCCCAGGATCAGCAAACATCTTTTTAATTTAAACAGGATTATTCAGGATTATTCAAAAAAGGGATGTTACTTTAAGTAAACCCAAACCCAAAATCCCCTGCTTGACATTCATCAGCCAAGAAAAAACAAACAAACCACAACCCAGAGTCGCTCAGTCAGGGACCTGTGTTGCACTTTCTTCTAACAGCTTCATTGACCAGTCACCTTCACACTGGGTCTTGGTTACCCTCTCCCCATGAATATAACACTGTTTAACAACAAACCTCCTCAGTGGCACACTGGGGATAAGAAACAACCAGAAAGCACTCAAATAGGGCACTCTTCCCACCCCACTCCCTCATTATCACCCCATGACAAATAGATTGCGAACAGGAAGTGCAGCACAATGTCAGCTTAGGAGTTTGAGCCCATTGCCTGGTCCAAAATAAAAGCCCCACCCCCACCAGCATAACAAGTCCAAAACTACCTACATATCTGTCATATAAGGGCTTTATTACCTATCATTCTAAGAGGCAGATCAGTCTCTGCAATGTTTATTAGAAGGTACATATAGGCCATGCCTGACCAAGGTCTGTTGACTCATCTCCCCGGAGGCCATATCAAGCAGGCCTCAGCTGCTGGACACTAACTCATATGAGGCTAATGCAGTCGCCTGTTTTGCCTAATAATGACACTACTCTTAGCACTGCCACATTATTTTGTACATTGGTTTAATCAGTTGGCTCTAAAGTACGTCTCTGGAGCCAAAAGGATGCTGGTAAGACACAGTGCCCATCATTAGGCGTTAAAAGTGAATCATACCATGAGGAAGATTACCCCACATGCTAAGGAGAATTATTTAAATGCATAGTGATATGTGTACGTATGTGTGTGTATATACACAAACATGCATTCAACCATGCATATATACAAAAATCTAAACCTATTTAATAACAAAACAAAAGCATAAGTAAATTACATAAATAACATGTCAAGACCATCACAATAACCATTTCATATATCTGGGGAAAAATAATAAATGCAAGTCACACCATGTAAATGGACACAGATTCCTGCTGTATTCTCAGACTCTCTTCTTGCAGGTGGCAGTTTGAAATGCTCACACTGCCGACCGTGCCCTTGAAGATAAGCACCTTGAGGGCTCTCCTGCCTGCCGAGGGTAACTACAACAGGACAGATGATATGAGAAGCCAAATCCACAGCTCATAAATCCTGAGTGCGATCCCTGCAGATATTCCATCCTTGCACTTTCATTTTAACCCCTGGGAGAGGAAACGCCAATAAAGACGTTGGCTCTTTATACACAGTGGGCTCCATTATTCAGTAAGAGTTCTGTCACGCTCTTTGTTACCAGATTGTCTGCAGCACAGCTCGATCAAAATGCAAGAATGTGAGAAAGAAGGACTGCAATGAGCACTTCAAGTAGAAGGCAACCTACATAACCTGATACCCTAACATATGTCATATTGGATCTACTGGATGAAGCAGGGAGGGCAAAATTGACAATGTCTATATATATAACAGATGAAAACCATTTAAATAGTTAAAACATTAATAATCTTTTTATGCATTCATAGTGATATCATTTCTTTTTTTTATTCTTTTCTTATTCTAAATTATTGTGTATCAGTAAGATTGCACCATTCATTTGGAAAGTATCTGTTTTCTCTACCTACAAGTGGCAGCTTAATAAATAGACCTGACTTGTACACACACATAATTTCTACCCCACTCTTTTGGCCTGTAAATGAATCAAGTGCATTTAAGCCTGTTTTGGAGTCTTTGCTTGCTGCTTCCATCCCCA
Organism: Hemigrammopetersius urotaenia; assembly: GCA_037974485.1. NCBI lineage: Eukaryota > Metazoa > Chordata > Actinopteri > Characiformes > Alestidae > Hemigrammopetersius > Hemigrammopetersius urotaenia. The sequence goes on from JBBPDC010000001.1 coordinate 24,691,431, forward strand.
AAGACTCTGGCTATTGATCCCCAGCTCTGGTAACAACTGGAAAAAAATAGCAACAAAAAAGAAAAGATGAAAAAACACAGGGGAGGACATAGTTTCCAAGACAACTCAGTTGAAAAACGTAGGCCTTTGAGATCCATTAAGACGCTGTTAGGCCGCCAAAGAAGTGGATGTTTCAGTCTTGATGGAGATAAGGTAGGTATTGAATATTTACAAGAGCTTTAACCAGGCTTTTAAAGACATCTAAAAGCTACAGGAGTGCATGCGGCAGCGCTGCATACTGATTACCGAGATGTTTGTTTTCCTGCAGACGTCAAACTGCCCAGCATCAAGTTAATGGAGGAGACGTGTTATATCTGACGTTAAGATGTTGAGGGCCTCCGAAAAGGCATCTTGTTCTGAGTGGCTATTACAGAGAGATTGCATCACTCAGATGTCCAATAGTTGCCTGGATTCTGAGTGACTGTCCAGCTGACAGTACACTGGCTGCCCAGGCTGCCCATGGCTGGCGCTCATCATCATTAGCATCTAGTTCAGTGTGACCATACGTCCTCAGAGCCATGTGCAAGAGTTTTGGGTGCTCATGGCCAAATTGCATGTTCTGTTGACTTTCCAAGAGGAAATAAGTGTACAAATGCAGTACATTAATTATATGAAAATATAAAGTATTACAAATATAAATATATATAAATATATATAGTATTGCACAGGAAATACACACACACACACATATATATATATATATATATATTAGAGGTGGGCATAGATTAATTTTTTTAACGCCGTTAATCTCAATGGAATCTTGGCGTTAACGGCGATAACACAAGACAGAGAGACCCAGACAAGTTTAAAACGTGTGTGAACCGGACAAGTCACTGAAATATCAAGGTGAAATTCATCATAGGTGAAATATATCATATTTATATAAATGTATACATATAATTTAAGTCACTCCCCAATAGAAAGGACCATAGGACCAGATACTGGCAAGCTCTAAAGCAGAAACATCTATTATTATGCAAATAAGTAAAATTATCATATAGTGTTTATTGTAGGTTTGATAAATAACATATTTACTTTAACAAATAACATCTAAACATTTGTTTTCACTGGCTTGCACTTTGCAGGCAGCATTGTGCTGCTTAGAGTTAAAGGAATAGTTCAGCCACACGTGCTAATGCTGCTATCTGTCACGGGGGAGGGGTTTAACCCACTGCCGTGATTTTCCTCGGAGCATAGACGGAACGAGAAAGCAAGGATCCATGCTATGTGCCTTTATTAAACAGAAAACGACACAGAAACAAAACCTGGCTCAATGGCCGCTCCAGAACAAGAACATGAACATGGCAGAACATGAACGAGGAACATAAGGCAAAATGAGGGACAGACGAGGGAAAACAGTGACAAAACAGTGGCCCCTAGTGGCCACTGACCCCAACCGTCACACTATCAGTAAATGGACTGTAATAGTCACCAGTTAGCATGACAGTTGCATAATGCTAATCAGTTACTGTTAGCTATTACTGATTTCTAGCAACATCAGCATTATTGAGTGATACTTCAGTGGTGCCTGACTCTGTTTTTTAGGCACAAGTGCCTTTTTCTGTTCTTTACAACAGGAGTGAAGATTTTTGCAGTGCTGACCACTTAGATCAGTGGATAGGCAGGACTTCATTGACAGCTGCAGTGTATGATTTCACAGATGAAAATTTGCATATTTTTTTTAGCACCAACCTGTACATTTTCAAATTGTGAAAAAATGTGAATTTGTGATGTGGTTAAAAATTCTTATAGTCTAAACCCTTAATATGCCCCCAAATATGCTCCAAACACAATTCACATTACATGGAACTGCTGTACATCACAAAAACTATGGAGGATATTTATGGTTTCCACAAATAATTGTGAAATCCGCAAAATCTCTGAACCGCGACTTTGTGGAGGAATGCTGTATATCGGAATAAACTTATTTATATATTTCAAAATTTTTCAATGTTCTATAGCCAAGATCATATTCAGTAAAAGTCATTCTCTCTTGATATTTGCCTGGCTATTCGGGTACAGCTTCCCTTTGGCCCCAACGTGGACTGCCAACCAAGAATAAATACCAATTAGAACTCTTCACAGCCTTAGCATTATGATGTACCAGAGCCTTTACACAATTATAGACAGACCCGCAGATGGCCACTTGAAAGCCCTGGAGAGATTCACCGGAGAGATTATTTGGAGATATTCAATAAAAACTACTTTTCCCTGTCTTTCTGTCCAAATTGAGAGTACCGATAAATCCAATCCATCCCTTTACCTTCTTTTGGTTAGCCAGTCCTCATACAGAGCTTTCCGCCAACCCAACCAAACCAAACCATTTTTTAAGTGGCATATGAACTTTGCACACCTTTAATCATTAAAATCTAATTAGATTCAATTTTAAACTACACATCGTAGCGGCCAGCATTGGGCCCAGTAAGATGATGAATTTTTTTTGGCAAAGTGCTGTTTTCTTCCAGCCAGACCTAATTATGCACAGCCAGCAACAATCAGGAAGAAAGCAGAGATGCGGGCCAGAGAAAGAGAGAGTGACAGAGTGAGAGGGAAAGAAGAAACTCTGTTCCCTTCACAGTTCCTTTAATTAGTGTATAAATCAATTCTAAGCGTAGGCCTCACTTTCACGCCTGACTGAGGCTGCGCTGTTTAGCCACACCAAGACAGAAGGCAGAGGGCTAGCTTAAAGCATGTTTAAAAATACAGGAGTCGTCCCCCCACCCGGCCCCCCCCGCCAAAAAAAAAAAAAAAGTTTGCAGAGAAATATTGGACCTGGAATTTTTTAAGTCAGCAAGTGATAGATGATGCAAACTGTTTTTGCTAGCTGTTTTTGCTGCTGTTATTATTTGATACTGCACTAGCTAATAACGAAATGTAACCAGCAGTACAGCTAACTGTTTACCGCAAGATTATATACTTATCCACCTTATTTAAAACTGTGCACACTAAAAACAACTGTCAGCTAGATGGGGACTAAGGGTACATCACAATAGGCTCGGTTTCCTTGTACCCTACTCGAACACAACTGTGTCAAAGTTAAAGGTCTGGCTAGATTTGTACATACACACACACACACCTGAGCCTGAGCCCAACACCTCAAGTGTTCCTGGGCACAGAACAGAACAATTACATAATTTGGACTTGGTTGTAAAAATTACATTCAGACTTTCAGGTTACTAAAAGGTAATAATTTTGGATAGCTACACTGTAGATTAATGAGATCTCGTGAGTCTGTATTGGCTGAGTTTAATATAGGTTTTAGCATGACAATGACTTCAGCCTTATGATAAAACTAACAGTATTTAAGTTTATAAGTATGAAGTTAAGTCATTCTTAGGAGTGCTGAGATTTACTATGAGGTCAGCAAAAGAGAAACATGCAAAAATAAATCTGTTGCTATGTGTATAAACTTTCTTCAGCCACACTGAAAGCATGAACATGAACACATTCACAAATTTGAACTTTTACAGCAAACAAAAAACTTTTTGTCCCTGATTGTCAGGTATCACATGACTAGGTCTTTTACAAATATCTAACGTTCAGTCTGCCATCCTCACAAAGTTTCTGTGGAAGTTTGTAGGGACTTCATCCAGTCACTACTATATATTCTTATCGCGTGATAAAAAAAAAGTATCGGCGTTATTTATATATATATATATATATATATATATATATATATATACATAGTCTAGAAGACCAGCCACATGCTGCACCTCTGTATCATTTTCAAAGCATTAATGATGTTTTCACTCCCACTTCAGACAATGAAAGCGTGAAAGTAATAAAATGGCACTATTTTGACCTACTGCTGCTTCAGCAGCATGGGGCAGCAAATGTCTTTACAAATGCACAAAAAATATATGAAATATTTTAAATATATGAAGAACGCAGACCACAAAAACAAAAATCTTTTTCTTCTATCTTTTTTTAAAGTCAATAGAACAGGTAAGTTAAGGGTGACTGGTCACATACTTTAGTAAAGATCATGATAGCAGCAAGCTAGGTTATGGGTACGCTGGCGAGACCGACACCTCTCTGTCTGGCATGTTTTTCTTTGGGATTTGTATAAAAAATTATGATTTTAATGTAAATATTTACCGATCAATTAATGGTATTGTTTAGTCTATATATTTTAGTATTATTTTCACAATTTTTTCTTGTGGCTACCGTGGCAAGATCAAAGCTGACTGCCAGCAAATCCACCATTGGGAAGGCTCCCAGGAAGCCGCTGGCCACGATGGCTGCTCGCAAGAGTGCTCCGGCAACTGGTGGCGTGAAGAAAACTCACCGTTACAGGCCTGGTACCTACCGTGGTTCCGCAAAATATCCACCGTCACCAAAAATCAATGGAGCTGCTGACTCGCAAGATGCCCTTCCAGCGCAGGGTGCGTGAGATCACTCTGGATTTCAGGACCGACCTCCCCTTCCAGAGCTCCGCCATCATGGCCCTGCAGGAAGCCAGCGAGGCTTTACTTTATCTTTTCGAGGACACGAACCTGTGCGCCATATCCATGGAGAGCGGCTTGCACGTCCCCAATACTTCGGCTGTCGTGCACGTCGTTCTTGCCATGGACATCTTGCTATTTAATTATTTTGAGAGTGGTCCAAAAGGAAGCATGTGTTACCCCTTCTGTTGCATGATGGGGAAAATGGCCTAGAGAAAATGCAGTACTGGCAGCTACTGCTTGGTAAGTAGCTACCTATTTTTTTTCTGGGATCTTTTAAACTTGTTTCACATTTCCCCACTCACATGGCATTGCTCGTACAACAGCTTCTTACATAATATGGGCAATAAGCCTGAAAGAGGCACAGAAGTCCTTGTGCATTTTGCCCACAGAGAAACAGAGCAGAGAAGAGATTAAAGTTGCTTACGGTCTTGACAGAGCAAGCAAGACTGGATTAACTGACTAGCTGACCGAAGAGGAAAAAGGCAATTCCCCCTTTTCACTCATAGGTAAAGGGTTCAACAGACTTTTAAATGCTCGTAAACTTTCAAAGTGGATGGGACATCACTTCCACTATTAGATTGGATTCATTACTGCTCTTCCAGCCAAGTGCTGCCATGTCTTCAGCCTGATTACGTTGCAAGTCAATCACATTGCAAAGGGTGAGTCTGCTGAATGAGGAGAGGAGTTTAGCAAGAGAGTTCCAATACTTTAGCACCGTTGCCATTCAACTGAATAAAGCGACTTGCATTATTCAACTTACATGTAGCTTAGGCTGCAATAGTTAATCTTTTCACATGCTAATTTCATTTGCCATTCATACAGCGTGGGCCCCAGTGTTTTAAAAGCCATTGCAAGCAAAGAAAAGACAGAATTATTGTAGGAGCAGGGGGTATTGAGACACCATGGATATTCACAGTAATCTTTACCGGTACCCTTATATAGATATTGACAAAATGATCCCAGAAAGATCTGAAGTCACTGGGTTGGAGTATGACTCAGGTCTTGAGTGACCGAGTTTGAGTCTAATGAATGTAATCTGTAAAACTAGAGTTCTTACTATCCAAACTTACATGATGTCCAACCATTTCAAATTGTGTTTCTTCTTTCATTTACATTTTTCCTGCATTTAGTGGTTTGTTCTAAACATCACTGTTTTTTTTATCATGTTCTATTTAGTCAAGTGCAATTTATTCCACTATCCACCTATTACACCTTTCACACAATAACACAGACAATGGGAAGGTAAGAGCTCCCGTGTGCTTCTTCCAGGTCCACCACATATTTTTTAACTATTTTAAAGTAATTCCCCCATTGAAAAGTATTTTGTTATACTTCATCCATCCCAAAGCATCCAGTATAAACAAATACAGTAATCCCGCAGTTTTGCGTGGATCAAGAATCGCGCATTCAGTCACACACAGATTTTTTTCAATAACCAAACTCATAGTTTTACTTGGAAACTGCAAATATCCATGGCTTCTTTTTTTGGAGAACGAACTATATTACCGCCACCAGCCCAGTGGTGGCAGTAATACACTGAAAAGTTGTCAACCACCATAAAAAGTAGAAGAAGAAGAAGCCTGCTGCAATATTCCTGCTCTTGTCCTCCTATTTTAGGGTGTACTCACACTAGGCAGTTTGAACCGTGCCCGAGTGCGTTTGACCACCAAAGCGCGGTTCGTTTGACTAGTGTGAGTGCTCCGAAACGTGCCCAGGCGTGGTTCATTTAGCCGTCCCTGGCCCGCTTGGAAGAGGTGAGCCAGAGCACGGTTCAGTTGGACTCGTGCGCGGTTCGCATGTAGTGTGAGCGCTAACCGTGCTGGAGCACAGATCAGGACGCATGGTTCACATGGTTCTGTGAAGTACTGTTTTTTCCTGTGGGAAGTGCTTCTGAGTTTATGAATAAAACATTTTGGGCATTATCTTATGTTTTGTGTGTTATTAGCAAATAACTCCTGCACTGTTCTTGAAATGAACAATATGACTTTATTGACAACAGCACAAAAATAGGTCACAGTAAACCAATAAGTACATATAATAAATATATATGCACTGAATATAGTAGCAGCATGACACAAAAGTATGAAATGAAAACCATCCTCCTGAAATATAAAATATCTTTACAGATTTTAGAAATATGAACACTTCTGCTGGTACCTTGCAAACCTCCTCATACAAGCAGCATGATTGTGAATAGACCTGTTTAGCAACAGGCTGTGAGAGGGCTGTGGACCACCCCGGACCAAACGACTCAAAATTACTCTCAACAAAGTAACCAGAGCGATGGACTCCGTTGCGTTCAGCGAGAGCGCCGCTCTTCTTGTTTATCCTGAAACCGCTCTTGTTTATCTTCTTGTTTATCCTGAAACCTATGAATCCCTATGTGAGTGCAGGCTAGAGGGGAGTGGGGAAGGGGGATTGTACTCGGGCCCAGTTCATGGCAACCATGCCTAGGGTGAGTACACCCTTCATTACTCAAGTGCTTCATTACTCAAGACCAAGGGCAGGCTACTCTGGCAAGGTTCTTATGTTTGAGATGTAAATGAAGAAGCAATGCATTAACAAAACTTACTAAACACCAGTAATCCCATCCTCACTTTGTCTGCACTTTGCCTGCCCAAACTACTCCTGTTGACTCTCGTGGAGTGTGTGGTGCACTGAGCCAAGTGCTGTAGGAGGAGCTGCCAGGGACTTTATTACACAGGGCCTGTGAGAATGCCTGACATATGTGATTGCTTTTGTGCTGGGATGTTGTTCTGTGCTTGGAGTTGTAATGCTGTTTACATTCAACTCTGGAATATGTAGATAATGCATCACAACAATCAGTTTTCTGTCAGAAAGAGTACTGTCCTGTTTTATCCAAAGATTTAGCAGAGAGCTTTAATGGTTTTGCTACTGCGTTGTCTTTGAGTCAGGACTTGGGAGGCACTGTAAAATATAAGGTTGTAAAGCTTTAGGTCAGTTCTGGAAGGCTGGTGTCTGGTTTGGTGATTTCCTCACTCTAAGGCACACTGGAGCACACATAATTCAAGTCGTCTATTAATTGCCAGCTGTGTGAATGTTTGACAATATCCTCCTGTGATTTGAGTAAAAAACCTAAACACCTTTTTATTATTATTTTAAAGATATTTCTGGCATTCTGTGTCTTTGAAAGTAGAGTCTTGGTGGATACTGGTGGTATACGTGTGATTAAGAATATTGTAGCTCTGGTGACAGGTATGGATATTTCACTATCATGCCTGAGAGGGAGATGGTTATTTTAATGCCAGTCAGGCGAGCATTACTCACTTGCATTGCAGGCGACTGAGAAAGAGGTTGTCCTTCGAGCAGCCTGCTCTTGTTCAGTCCCATATCAATAATTTAACCTGAGAATAAACACGAGCACTTTTTGCTGGAACAAATGCCGTCTGCTTTGGTTCAAAGCCATGAAAGAGCTTTTATTCTCTGCCGATCTTGTTCAGGTTAACCCGGTACACTGTCTCCGTTTCACTTGCCTAGGATGCAGTAATCAGCGCTGTGTGCTGTGATGGGAATATTTTTATGAATGCTCGTTATTCCAGCCCGGTGCCAGACGATGCTGTCTGGTCGGGGAGCCTCCCGTCTCCACAGAGGTGGGAACAGAGCTCACAGTGGACAGGCGGATACAGTAATAAACCTCGTTTTTGCATCAGCATGCGAGGTTGAAGACGAAATGCTCCAACTTGTCTGCGGAGACGCTCAACTGTCCCCCGGAGGAGCCAGCTTGTGAGGGAGCCACTTAAGCAGACTCTAGGGCGACGCTTTGGCTGGCGGAAACTAGGCTCATTGTTCCCAGCCCCTGCCATTAGGAGAGGGCCTCCGTCTACATAATGCACAAGCTTCCTGACACACGCTGAGCCCTAATGCGCCTCGGTGCCGCCCGCAGTGACACAGCAGATCAGGAGCTGGCGCTTGAGTCGCTGCCTGCCGCCTGCATCACCCGAGGGCATCGACCTGGCATGCGGAGGAGGGGGTGTTGATACAAGAGTTAACTAGAGTGAACACCAGTGACCTCTCAACCAAACACATACATACACACACACATTTCCACCCAGGTGACCTACACTACAGCAAATGTCTAGAGAGATCAGATGGAGATCCCTTGAAACCGGTTCAGTTCTGCAGGGGTTCCTCAGCTTGCTGCGATCACCGTTGTGTGTGTGTGTGTGTGTGTGTGTGTGTGTGTGTGTGTGTGTGTGTGTGTGTGTGTGTGTGTGTGTGTGTGTG
>JBBPDC010000001.1:24715647-24727175 GCA_037974485.1 Hemigrammopetersius urotaenia
GAGAGAGAGAGAGAGAGAGAGAGAGAGAGAGAGAGAGAGAGATAGAGAGAGAGAGGGAGAGAGAGAGAGAGAGAGAGCTACAGAGGGAGAGAGAGAGAGAGAGAGAGAGAGAGAGTCTCAGAGAGAGAGAGAGAGAGAGGGAGAGAGAGAGAGAGAGAGAGAGAGAGAGAGAGAGAGAGAGAGAGAGAGAGAGACCAGGAGAGAGAGAGAGAGACAGAGACAGAGAGAGATTGACTGGATCTGATATGTATAATTCCCTCAGTGGTTTCAGGCCTCAACTAGAACAACCCTCACACACACATTCACTCACATTCACACACACATCAAAGGCATCTGTGATGTCACAGTGTCCATTGAAGTCTAATCAGAGTGTTGATGATTGATGGCAAGTTTGGCTCTGCCTCCCTCAGATCAGACCCTGTTTCCAGTAAAGTGGCCAGTGAGTGTGTGACCCGTTCTGTTAAAATAGCACAACTCTGGAAATGTTTAAATATTTTAGCTGAAAAGTAATTTAAAGTCAAATCACAAGAATGAATCAGTAATAACGTTTAGCTAATTACGCAGATAATGAGTGGCGTCACAGCTCACGTGTGTGTGTGGAGCAGAGTGTGTAATCATGAGAGCTACAGTGGGTTGAGCTGAAAAATAGATGTGGCTGTCAGATTAAATTAAACTGAGAGAGCGAGAGTTATACTGAGTGATGGGGGAGAGGGAGGACCACCCTGCCCACCCAGAGAGAGAGGACAGTTATACTGAGTGATGGACAGATTTGATCGTGTGCACGTGTGTGAACACTCCATGACAAGGTGATTATAACAGAGGTCTCTCAGAAACAGGATGTGATTTCACACATACAACAGCACAGGTGTCCACTTACACACACAGAACACTGTTCATCATACTGGGAGGGAAAACTGCACCACACACACACAGCTGTGCTCTTCTGAACACTCTCCATTCATCCATTCATTCTGCCAGAACTGGCTTCATTTCTCAGTTTCTCTCTCTCTCTCTCTCTCTCTCTCTCTCTCACACACACACTCCTCTCTCTCAGCTCCAGCTGCTTTTACAAACAGAGTCTTGCAAACTCATTTCTCCACTAAACATTATATTGGGGAAGTGTGTGTGTGTGTGTGTGTGGCTTTACTCGCTGGCCACTTTATTGGAAACACACTCCTCATATCTGTTCAGGTTCAGATGTTCAGAGCTCCTCCGGTCCAGATTGGCCCCTCTGATCTTCTCTGCACCTGTGAAACTGTCATTCAAATATCTGTCACATTTAACAGAAAAACAACATTTAAATGGAACTAATGACTGTGAGACTGTCTCTCTAACTAATGACCGTATGACCGTCCCTGTCAAAAGGCCAAGGCAGCAGGTGGCGCTATAACCTTAAACCGTACAGCACTCGTGACCAATCAGAAGCCTTGGAGGGGGATGTCATTCCCAGAGCGGTCTGTGTTGAACATAAGAGCGTCCAAAGGGACTCTGACGTCTGTCCTTCATACTGGAGGGACAGAAACTCCTGAGTGTAAACAGGCCAGAACTCCTGACCAAGCTGAGAGCAGTCGGACTCAGAAGAAAAAAAAAAACGCCACTTTGGCTGGAGTTTACAAAAACCTCAAGTGGGTGTGGCCTGGAGTACAAGAGTGGGTGTGATTTGCACCCCAAGAGTGAGTGGGGCCTGGAAGTGTCAAGGAATCCTCTTTACAACATCCCTAAAAACCACAAGTGTGTGAAAGTGGGAGGAGGGAAGTGAGGCTCCGGTGACTCACCTTGCGGAGCGGCAGTCCGGACAGCAGGACAGCAGGACAGCAGCCAGATACGCCAGTTGTAAATATTTTATTGCACACAATACAGTTTTTCCCTTTTTTTTTTTTTTGGTATGAGCAACATGTCATTACAGAAACTCTTTCCTCACTCATTTATTCTACATAAAAAACACAACAAAGATTATTAACTACTTTACATAAACGTCTTCAAACACCAGGCAGTAATAAACCTGTAGTGCAGCCTTTTCTCCTCCCAAGGATCAAAATCAGAGACACAAGAAGAAGCAGGAGCTCCGGGAGGTCCAGGGAGTCGGACCCCCTGAGGCCGGACCCCCCGGTCTGCGGCGCCGGAGGAATGTTTTAAACGTTAAAACCCTTTTAACGGCCGGACGGAGGCGCGTGATCCTGATGGACATTAAAGAGGCACTTCATGGTCCAATCATCTCATAGAACAGGGACTGGGCGGAGCCTCATTCCGGCCTTTCCTGATTACAGTTCACAAAAACAGCGAACACGGAACTTCCTGGTTAAAGCTCAGATTTTTTTGAATAAGCAAGTTTTTTTCCAAATAAGAAATTAAGAGTTGACCGGGACTGCGGGGTGTGTGTCTACATATGAATGAGTGTGTGTGTGTATGTCTATATATGAATGTGTGTGTGTGTGGGCGACTGAAGAACATTTAGTTTTAAATGTAATTTTGTTTCAGGTTTAAATTTTAAATCTAAGATTTCTCTCCGTTCAGCTGCTCGGTGTGTTTTGGTCGGAAACCGACTCTGAAGCTCCAGTGAGTTCTAAACCGGCTGCGTCACTCAGTCAAAGGTTGGATTAATGTGCGTTAATGTCTTCAGCCGAAACACTCGGATAATTAGTGGAGAGAGACACCAGAACCAGAGCATTAGTACACACACACTGAGGGAGAGTGAGTGTGTTTAGTGTGTGTGAGGGTGTTCAGAGTATGTTCAGTGTGTGGATGATTGTAGAGACTCTGATTTCTCTCCTGTGTTGGTGAACGGAACCAGACGTCTCCAGCACCAATATAGTGGAGGTGAATGGAACCAGACGTCTCCAGCACTAATATAGGGGACGTGAATGGAACCAGACGTCTCCAACATTAATATAGTGGAGGTGACTGGAACCGGGCGTCTCAAACACTAATATTATGGAGGTGAATGGAACCAGACGTCTCCAGCACTAATATAGTGGAGGGGAATGGAACCAGACGTCTCCAACACTAATATAGTGGAGGTGGGAAAACTGGACCAAAATCTTCTCAGAACTCTGGTAGAACATTGTCTCAGGCGTCAGGCAGCGCGACCAGAACCATCTGATGAACTTTCTGTGAGGAGCTTTTAGATGTGTGGTTCCATTCACCTCCACTGTGACAGATTCTGTTTATTAATGATTTTAATTGTAACTGGTCACTAAGTGAAATAATATTAACAGCCAATCAGAGCCATGCGATGTGCTGGCAGCTTCTGAGCTCTTGGTCTGATTGACTTGACGCAAAAAAAATAACAAAATAGAACCAGTGAGGGCGGTGGGAAGAGCGGAAGCGTCACCGGTTCTCCTGCAGGACGTGTCAGCTGAGACGCAACCACAGGCTCTAAACTAAACTCCAGTTACAGTAAGACTGAAGATTTAAACACATCATTCATTTAGTGAACACACTTTATACACAGCCCTCTTCAGGCCCCACCCACTAATCTGATGTTCACAGTTAAAACCTCAGTTAAATCACACACACACACTGGTTTTCCTGTCTTTGTGAGGACACGCTGTCGACTGGGGGCGTAACTCCAGACCTTTAGCCTCAGGGACCAAAGGCTCTGCTACATTTTTACACATTCTGTTTTACACACTGACTGGTTTTCCCATCATCATGGGGACATTTGGTCCTCACAGAGATATACAGTGTGTGCGAGATATAAACTGTTATTAGGCTGAAGGGTCTTTTCTGGCAAGATAAGCAGCTACTGAGACACGTGAGGGGCGGGGCCTTGGGGGCCCAGAGAGGAACTTCAGCAGCTTTTTTTTGGTTCCAGTTATTCTCCAGGGAGCACGCAAGCAAACCCTGCATGTGGAGAGTGTGTGTGTGTGCGTGTGTGTGAAAGAGTGAGAGAGGCAGAAGTGCAGGGTTTAGACAGTGTGAGCAGGTACAGGTGTCTCTATAGCAACACAGGTGAGACCACGTGAGCAGCGTGAGGACCGTGCACTTCCCCAGTTAGAGTGAGTGAGTGAGTGTGTGTGTGTGTGTGTGTGTGTGTGTGTGTGTGTGTGTGTGTGTATAGTGTCTACAGCTGTGACCGAAATGGATCTGTTCAATTCTGGAAATGCGAAACCCAATTTTTTAAAAATCGTGTCAGTAAGTATCATATATACAGTGTATATCCAACAGTGTATCTCATATAGAAACAGAGTATATGGTTTAAACCCTGGATGAGTGTATAGATATAAGTATATATTTAAAAATTACGAACAAGAATATTTATTTTTCTTGTTCATAGTTTGCGGGTTCTTCGGGGTCTTGAGGGTCTCCGGCCCGGCGTGCTCCACTGAAGGAGCTACGATCACTGGCTCAGAGCTACAGCCTGAAATTCCAATAGCTTTCGTCAGAATTTAGAAACTACAAGTCCCTGAACACACAGCACCAAACGCAGCAGCTACCCTTTCGGTCACAGGCTGTGTGTTAGTGTGATTCATTCTTTCCCGTGTCCGAGTGTGAAAGTGTGTTTAGACCCCAGTTTTAATCATGTTAGTCCGTGAACCAGAGTAGTTACATTCATTAACCAGGTTAAAAAAAAAAACCACAAGACCAAAATAAAAATATCAGCAAAGTTAGTAAAATTCTTACTAAGAATGTTTTATTCAAATAAATGCCAAGGGAGGAGGGAGGGGCGGTTAATAAGAAAAATAACAGCAAACACCATGAAAACTAAACGCAAGCATGTAAAAATCCTCAGGACCAGAAAAGGCTAATAAAGTCGCTATGAGTTAAACAAGCTCAGGAGCGGCAAGAAAACAAACAAAACTAAACCAACTAGTAGGAAAGGCAACACTCCCAAAACAAGAGACAGGTTCTGCATTAGATGTGAGCGGCATAAAGGGGGAAGGGTTAAAAAATTATTACTGTAGTGGGTTTTGTTGGGGGGGGGGAAAGGTCAGAAAGTGATTTATAATATACATATAAAATGAAGTTAGAAAAATACATTAGAAACCTGTAAGAATGATCGTAAATTACATTATTATACATGTAGTAGGCAGGCAGGAGAGGACGGGGCGTCTCCTCTTGACACCTGATGGACTAAACGGACGTGAAGACGGCACTCTGGTTAATACTGCCGCGTGCCCGGCGTCCTCCGCCTCCGGCTGATATTGCATTTCATTATTGTAGTTAAAAAAAGCGACTAACACTGAAGAACGAGTGACCTTCCCTGTGTAACAGCACGGGGGTGGGGGCTTCTAAACACACAGCACTTTAATTAGCAATCGTTAACACCCCCTCCCGTGTGGTTGGGGGCGGGGCTGCAGGGCCTGACAGGCCCCGCCCACAAAAAAAGAAGAAAAAAAAAAAAGGTTAATGTAACAGCTAAAACTGAAAAATAACCAAACCTAAGTTTGCTGTTGAGCTCCATTCCTTTAACTATGGTAACAATTGTTGGGCGCGGAGCCACTCACGATCAACTACACTTTGTTCATAATTTTTAGTTAAGGCTGTTATCACGAGTTGAGTTAATTTAACGTGCCTTGATTCGGGCCTCTATGGCAGCGCTGCTCTGAATAACTGCAGCTTTGTTTTTTGTTCTCTTTTCCTATTGTTCGTTATCGGTTCGCGTTTTCCTGTGTGACGCTGCATCGGCGCAGCCAAGTTCTGAGGTTGAAGTGAAAACGCGATGATGGCTTTCAGATTTGGCACCACTGTTAGACGTCATACGGCCATAATTCCAGCATCGGAACACTTTTAGTAGCGGAAAAGTCTCGGACGCAGCCTGGACTTTGACTGAGGAGATCCTCCATCCAAACACAAAACCAACAAAAACACTTCAGGCAAAATAAAGACAATGTATAAACACCAGTGTCCAGTTTGCACCGGGGCGGCTGGGGGCTCTCAGGACCCCCCTGGCTCACACACTTGGTTCGAGTGGCAGTTTGCTTTAAAACAGACTCACAGTAACAAAGTTAACACAGAAGACACACCCACTCCTCCAGGAGGAGGGGACTTGTTCGGATGGCGTGAAGGGGCGGGGTGGGAGCAGGGGCGGGGAGGGGAGGGGGAAGACGGGTCATGGCACATCATTAGCTGGTCGAGTGACTGCTATTTGTTTGCATAGTGTAGATTCAGCGGCGCAGTGAGACATCGCGGCCCCGACCGTAAGGCACTTTAACATCCCAGGAATCCAGAACACACAGCCCCCCCATCCCAATCCACCCCCTCTCCCACCGGCAGTCCCACGCCGCAGCAGCCGTCTACGCAAAGCCCCCCCACCCCAACTTTTTTCTTATTTTGTAACTGCAAGTATAAAAAGCTAAAATTGCCAAAAATAGATTCTCGTCCAGCACCTGTAAAAATATCTAGCTGTGATTTTTCACTGTCCGAGTGTGGAACGGCGTATCTACACTGTTTACACTGTTTATATTTATATCTGGTCATACAGACATGAACAGGTAGACATGGCTTTCACATCCTATTGTAGATTTTCCGAGATAAAGAAACGCAGGTGGTTTTGGACGATAAAACGAGAGATGAGTAAATTCATGCTGGGTTGTTTTTGTTTTGTTTTTTTGGGGGGAGGGGGGGTTTGTAACAGTGAACGTGGGGCGGCAGCTCAAAATGTAGGAAATAAAATTGAAAAAGTAAAAGAATAAAAATAAAAGAATAAAATGAAATAAAGGCAGGTTATGTACAGAACACCAGTTGACCCCCCCCCCCGCCTCCAGTCCAGCATCTTTTAGTGTTTCTATATATTTTTTTTAAATGTTTTATCACTGATGTTTTAATTCTGGAGATTTTTGGGAGCAACGTTAACTCATGCTACTGGACTGGATGTCAGAAACACAGGCAGGAGCCTCGGATACACACTTGTATACTCACACACTCATAACTCCGAGATGAACTCCGTTAATGAAAGCCTTTGGCTAAATACGCACACGTAATACTTTTCTTTTTTTTGTCTTTTGTGTCACAGCTCGATCAGGAAAAAAAGGTATAAACTTCAGGCACTGAATAAATTCGGGACGGGTCCCCAACCCTCACCACCCCCAGCCCAGATTCACTGAGAACACTCTTCACCCCCTCCCACCTGACCCCACTGCCCCCTACTGAGCGGCACTGGTACTGCAGTTAGCTACTCAACACTACTGTTAAAGTCAAATAAAGGAAAAAAAAAACAATAAGCAAAGAAAGAAAAACTACATGGAAATGTAACAATAAACCAAACAAATTCAAAGAGTATCGAAACAAAAAGGTGTAACAGAACAGAAAGCTTTTTTTGTTGTTTTTTTTTTTTTTTTTGCAGCAGAGTCCCATCAGGTCAGCCATGCAGTTCAGCGCCGAGCACAGACACACGAGGCAGACCCAGAGAGAGAGTGTGTGTGTGTATATATATGGTGTGTGAGTGCGTATATATGTGTGTGTATGTGTATCAGAGCTGATCTGTTTGTGTTTGGGGTAACACCCCCTGGAGCGAGGTGGGTAGTTTGACTGGGTGGCGCGGGGTGGGGATGGGCGAGGGGGGGTTGGGGAAGGGAGTGGGGTTATTGCTCTGGGCTCTGTGAAGGTCTGAGTGTCTCAACACACCGGTAAGAGAAAGAAAGAGCAACAGAGGAACATTAGAGTAAAGGAGAGTCGGGGCTCCGCCCTCGCGCTGGCTCTGTGTGTTAGGGTCCTCTCTCTCTCTCTCTCTCTCTCTCTCTCTCTCTCAGCGTCCGACAGGCTAGCAAAGGCAATTACCAGTTAATCTGATCAGCAGGCAGGCTGGGGCGGCTCATCATTGGGTGAAGAGTTCAGAGGTCAGAGGTCATGTGTTAGTTGCCGGTGGCGGCTAGGAGGTTAGAAACAAAAACAAAACAAAAACAGGAAAAAAGATAGAAAGGATATTAGTGTCAGCAAGAGGAGACTGGAATGACATCACTGTAACAGTAAAATGAATTCAATCTCATTCAACACCCCCCGCCCCAAACAGGCCGGATCCGGTTAACCTCGCCCCCCTAAGCCCCGCCCCCGAAGCGGAAGCAGAGGAACGTCAATAAGACACACAGGAGAACAGACTAGTACTGTTTAGTGTCTCTGGGAATGCGGTTATAAACAGTGATTAGTGGTCAGAGGAGCTAGAACTACTGCAATAAACAGATTAAAAAAAGAATAATTTTACTCATTTTACTCTTTATTTCATAATAAATACCACATTAGTTATTTAGAAAATGGCCACAGGTACCTAACAGTCATACAGAAACACTACTGCGGCTTTACTGTACCAGTGACAGAGCAGATAGGGGGTAAACAGGAGTATGTATAGTGTGTGTGTGCGTGTGCGTGTGTGTGCGCGTGTGTGCGTATGATACCCCGTCTGCAGTTTTTAAATCAGAATAAATATTGAATGTGGGAGTGTCTCTAACTAACCTCTGTCCGCGGTCACTATCCTTTGGTAAGGATGGACCCGCGAGTCGTGTCTCCGCACTTTAGTAGCCATTGCACCTAAATGACAGGTCCAGGTTAGACACGCCCACTCCGGGACGGCAGCGCCGCGAATGCCGCTAGCAGGGTACAGAACTGAACGGCAGGCCAATCAGCATCAAAACCAGGCAGAATATAATAGTAAAGTGGGGAAGGAGCGGGCAGGTCTTACAATGAAGGCACGCCCACTTTCCCAATTAAAAATTAAGTTTTGGGGTTATTTAAAAAGCGTACTTTTAAATGAATTTCAAGTCTAGCACTTCAGAACCAAAAGGTGAGAAAGGTGCCGCTACAGCTGACTGGGTGCCAGGTTCTGCTCCTTGTTAGCCACGTTAGCGGTTTTTCACATACATATTTTTCATGATGAAGTTAAAGGCCAACAGTCAGACCGGACGAATCCAGACCCGACTGAAATTATTCACAAGCCACAGCCAGAGAAAGTGGGGTCGAGGCTAGACCAGCCAGGTCTGACTGTGAACCTGATAATTTACATATCAACATATTCATACATAACGTAATGTAAAACAATACATATATATTTACATATTTTAACATAATATATACAGATCAACAAACAGGAACAGAGGGAGAATTCAGGGTCTCAGAAATATGAGCTGCACAGTGAACACTTGAGGCAGGCGAGGAGGAGGAAGAGGAGGAGAGGGGAAGAGGAGGAGGAAGAGAATGAGAGGGGAAGAGTAGGAGGAGGAAGAAGGAGGAAGAAGAGGACAGGGGAAGAAGAGGAAAGAGGAAGAGAAGGAGGAAAAGGAGGGGGAAGAAGAGGAGGGAAAGAGGAAGAGGAGGAGGACGGCGAGGAGGAAGAGGAGGGGGTTAGGAGGAGGGGGAGGAAAAGGAGGAGGAAGAGGAGAAGGGGGAAGAGGAGGGGAAGAAGAGGAGGAAGAAAAGGAAAGAGGAGGAGAAGGAGGAAGAGGACGACAAGGAGGAATAAGAGGAGGAGAGGGAAAGAGGAGGAGGAAGGAAGGATAAAAGGAAAAAGAAAGAAACAAGGTCTGCACACTGATGACGGATGAACCTGATTTTTTTGATCCTATGAAAACTACAAAACATTGAGAGCTTTTGAAATATAAAACTCTTGTCAAGTTCATGTCACCCCAAACAGTTACTGTAGTGTACTACAGTCTGTCAGTGCCACTGTGTGGCCGATCAGAGCGTTATAAAGCATTATAGAACACTATAGAACATTCTAGAATATCATAGAGCACAACAGTAATGCACAGAGCACTTTTAAATGAAGAGTCCATAGCGCCCCCTAGGCGCCCTGGAGTGAATTACAGCAAAAGCCCTATGAATGCTTTCAAAGTAAACATGTCGTTTTCCTCCATAATAGCAGAGTGCAGCACTGAGAGAGAAAATCTCCTGCAGAGACTCTCCTTTAGCGGAGAGAGAAACAAGTGACATTCTGACAACCCCCCTTTCATTCTGACTCTCTCTCTCTCTCTAGAAAACCACCACCTCCCACACACTGAGCCTCTAATCATACAGAGAGAGACAGAAAGAGAGTGGGAAAGGGAGAGACAGAAAGAGAGTGGGAAAGGGAGAGACAGAGAGAGAGGCAGAGAAAGAGAAACGAGAGAGAGAAAAGAGAAAGAAAGAGGGGGAGCTAAAAAGAAAGAGAGAAAAGGGGGATGAGAAAACAAATGCAAAACTGCACGAAAAGAAAGAACAGAACATGGGATGAAGTACAAGAGAATGGGTTGAAGATATAGAAACAGAAAAAAGAAAGACAAAAGTGAATCTTATAAGTCAGAAAAGAAAGAATAAAGGAAAGAAGAAACGTGAAGAAAGCATGAAAACAGAAGAGACAGAACCAGGAAGAAACACAGAAGCAGGAAGAAAAAAGAAAAGATGGGATGGAGAGAGAGCTTCAGACAGAGAGAAACACGGGGCGTGCAAGCCTGTTCGTCACTGTGTGCGTGTGTGTGTGTGTGTGTGTGTGTGTGTGTGTGTGTAGAAGACATTACATCTCCTGAAGAAAAAATGGAAAAGACAGAAATTCTCACATTAAACATCCTCCACCTGTTTCACACACAGTGACACAGAAAGTATTACAGACACACACACTCAAAACAGACTCACACAGACACAGACACTCACAGGCACAGAGAGACACAGACGCTCACAGGCACAGAGAGACACAGACGCTCACAGGCACAGAGAGACACAGACGCTCACAGGCACAGAGAGAGACAGACGCTCACAGGCACAGAGAGAGACAGACGCTCACACGCACAGAGAGAGACAGACGCTCACAGGCACAGAGAGAGACAGACACTCACAGGCACAGAGAGAGACAGACACTCACAGGCACAGAGAGACAGTAACTGTAACTGAGTGGAGGTTCTATGTTCCCCTGAGACCCCGTGTTCACCCCGTCCTCAGCTGCTCAGCACATATTTACCTCTGAGTGAGTCCTGAGCAGGGCCGGGGGAAACCGCCCCGTTAAAAGTGGCGCCGTAAAACAGCGCGGCGGCCGCGGCCGCGTCCTGCTGCCCGCCGAAGGGAAGTGCGTCTAGCCCCCGCTTACCTAGGACCCCTCCGTGCTCGATGGGGTACTCCAGCAGGGATGTGGGTGCCAGCGCATACGGGTAGTCGTAGGGCGTGGTGTAGATGATGCCCGCGTCGGGCGCTGGCGGCACCAGGGCCGGCGCACCGTTGGGCAGCATCGCCGCCATCTGCGTGGGCCGGATGATGTTCATGATGGGTGTGCCTGCAGGGGTCGGAGGTCGCAGGGCTGCCGGGGGCAGAACCTGACCAGCGGGGGCAGCAATGAGCCGAGGGCCCTGAGCCGCCGCGGCCGCCGCTGCAAGAGAGAACGCAAGGTTCGCTACAGTGACAGAGTGAGACAGAGAGAGAGAGAAAAAGAAACAGAGAGAGAAAGAAAGAAACAGAGAGAGAGAGAGAGAGAGAGAAAGAAAGAAACAGAGAGAGAGAGAGAGAGAAAGAAAGAAAGAAACAGAGAGAGAGAGAGAGAGAAAGAAAGAAAGAAACAGAGAGAGAGAGAAAGAAAGAAACAGAGAGAGAGAGAGAGAGAGAGAAAGAAAGAAACAGAGAGAGAGAGAGAGAGA
>JBBPDC010000001.1:24730443-24740904 GCA_037974485.1 Hemigrammopetersius urotaenia
ACTCTCACTCTCACTCTCACTCTCACTCTCACTCTCACTCTCACTCTCACTCTCACTCTCACTCTCACTCTCACTCTGGCACACGCGTCTCTGGAGCTTTTATTTTTCTTTCGGATCTTCGGATCACATGCGTGCCGAACCGTTGAGAGGGATTGGTTCGGATCCCGGATCAACAGTGATCCGTTGCACCACTATTGTCAGCTCCAGAGTAAACAGAACCACACACACGCAGTCAGAACTGGCTTACCTGGTTACTGACACCGTACGACTCCCACTACCTTGAACCGTGGACTAAACTCAAGATTACCACCGTTTCCAGACGGACTAACCCACTGCGTTCCATCTGTACCCAGACCAGTCCAGGTTCTCCTGGGTACTGAGAGGCCGGTGCAGGTCTGTGGGGATGGGGAGGCGGTGTCAGGAACCAAGACCAGTTCAACACTAAACCCTGATATCTGTCCGGATATCAACAGCTCCGTCAACTCCGAGCCAGCTGGACACGCACACACACGCACACGCATAGATTCTCCTCCATGTTTTAATTATGACAGAGCACAAGCACCAGATCATCAATATTTAACTACTTTTATTAAAACATTCCTAAGCCTTGCAGCCGGCAGACCCACCACACTCCAGTTATTATACAGAGGAACGATAAGACAGAGAGAGACAGAGAAAGGCTGGCATTGAGCAGTGGACTCGTTTCATTGTCAGAAGTTGAAGAAACGATGCAGGTTCAAATTCGGGAGCGAACCACAATCACATGACCACGGTGACAGACTGCATTACACTACAGGAAGCACAGGGGGCAACAGCGATACAGCCTACTGTTTCACTTCAAATCTCATACACACAAACAGTATGTGAATGTAATTCTCTTGCAGAAACCCGTAAGAACTGGGCAGTCGGACAGCCACAATGTGTGTGTGTGTGTGTGTGTGTCAGGTCACAGGGCTGTTTGTGTGCGTGTGCGCCTAAAGCACTTGTCGGTTCAGATCACATTCACACAGCCACCAGAAGCCACTGGCAGGACCTTCACTGTGACATCACCGACCCCATGACATCACGCCCGGGGCTGGGACAGGGACATGGAGCTGCAGGTACCTCAGGAGACACAACCTCTCCCTTATCGTCTCTCTCTCTCTCTCCGTCTCTGGTAAGAGAGTCTGTCTCTCTCTTACCAGCTCACAGACTGTCTCTCACTGTCTCTCTCGCTCTCTCACCGTCTCCCCCTCTCTCTCTCCGTCTCTCACATGCATGGGAGGAGTACCTCCTCCCAAGCATGGACACCCAGTCCAGGTGTGTGGTGGGGTGTGGAGGTTCTTCAGCTTTAGTAAAGGAACTACGATGCTAACATGTATCGGAGCGGCACAAAATATCAGCTTCTGACCAACATCTGGATGTCCGCCCCTGCAGTACTGACCACAACACACTGCAACGTGCAAATGAGCCTCTGACCAATCCCAGCGTATCTGACGGGGGGGACCAATCCCAGCGTGTCTGACAGAACAGGGGGACCAATCACAACTAAAGTCTAATTTTTAATCGTTAAATGTGGTGGTGAATTGGTGCATGAGTGGGCGGAGCTACACTGCTGCAGCCGGAATAAGAAATATTGAAAAGTGTTGTTTCTGTGACATCACAAAGCTGTGTTCTGCTAGCAGGTGTAGGTGGCGGAGAGGAGATGAGCCGAACACAGACTCCTGTTAACCGGCCGGGTCTCATCTGGTCTCATTTCATAATTAGTGACGAACAGAATACAGATGCGCGGAAGCAGCACAGACGCCGAGCAGCACTGGCTTCTTATCCTCCATCTCTCTTTTCTTTTTCTCCCTCACTCCATCTCCAGCCATCCTGATGCAAATTAAAGAGGATTCTCCTCTGGCGGTATGCGAGTGAGTGTGTGTGTGTGTGTGTGTGTGTGTGTGTGTGTGTGTGTGTGTGTGTGTGTGTGTGTTGATACTGATTGGACATGACAGAGAGCAGGGTCCTGCTGCACTGGGGGAAATTGCTCACTTTGAATACTCGAACCAGGCAGTTAATTACAGCCAGAAGGGGACGCCACCACTTACACACCAGAACACACCAGAGAGAGAAAGACAGAGAGAGAGGGATTGAGTAAAGAAGGAGGGATGGCAGAGGAGAAATGCCATTTGTGCTCCAATAAACACCTGAAAGGACAGAGAGAACATTTTTACATTTTTTTTACATTTACAGGATTAGTGACTTCCATTCCCGAACTGCAAGGGGCAGTGTCCCTTGAGAAGCTTAAGGGGTTTAAGGGTCTTGCTCAGGAACCCAGTGGTGGTGCAGAGGGTAGGATTCCAGCCCATGACCTTTTGGTCCAGAGGCAAGTTTCCTACACACTAGAACCCAAACACCAGCAGAACCCAAACACCAAACACAAAGACAGTACAAGGCAGGTGTTTCTGATAAAGTGGCCAGTGAGGGGGTCCAGGCTGTGTAAGGACAGTGAACTGAGATCAGTTTATCGCTGTAAAGGCTGTAAGTGGAGAGAACAGAGGAGTAAATGTGGCTGAAGCTGCTGTAACTGTGCTGCATCCGCCTCGTTTATTTATCTCACCCAGATAACAGGCCAAAGCATCCGTTTAACCCATGGCTCGGGTGTGTGTGTGTGTGTGTGTGTGTGTGCGCAGCGAGGGTATGCTGTAAGGGAGGCCGATCTCAAAGTGAAGCCGCAGGGATGTAAAACAATACAAGGCCAAACAGCAGAGAGCAGGGCCGACCGCCAAAAAACGGACAGAGACAAATGACCGACTAATCCCACTGCAGCACTTTCTCGGTCTCTCTCTTTCCGTCTGTCTCTCTCTCCGTTCGTCTGTCTCTCTCTCTGGTTATTCTGAACTGTAATTTTGAAGTGTTAGGTGATTGTGGGCATGGGGGCTCTTACACTGTTCTCCATTAAACAAAGATAAAGAGCGTTTAGGGAAAACACACACAGTCAAGCTGAGTGTGGCTTAGAATCACATTAAAGAGGCTTTTTATCAGTTTAAAGGAGAGAAGGACAGAGTGTGGGAAATAGTGAGACAGAGAGAGACAAACAGAGGCAGAGGCAGAGGCAGAGGCAGAGAGAGAGAGACACACAGAGACGGAGAGAGAGACAGAGAGAGAGACAGAGAAGACGGGGTGGAAAAAAAGTGTGTTTATCATAAATCAATAATACAAAGTTCTGACAAGACCAGCAACAAACACACACAGCCAATTACAGAGCAGGAGAGACACACGCGCACACACACAGACACAGGCGCGCAGACACACACGCAAACACGTTTCAGTAACTCAGTTATTAATACACACTCAGTTATTTGATCGAATGTGAGAAACTGCGCTCTAGATTACTCATTCACTAATAATCAATAGGGACGCCCTGATCGATTACGGAAAGGTCTAAAGTCTCAGACCAGAACTTCAGTGTCTGTCCACAGTGACCAATCCCAACACATCTGACGGGTGTGGAGGGAGGGACCAATTCCAGCGCGTCTGACGGGGGAGACCAATCCCAGTGGGTGTTCTAATGAATCGAGTTCTTCATGGAATCCAACTAAAGTCTAATTTTTAACTGTTGAAGGTGTTGGAGAATCAGTGCATGAGTGGGCGGAGCTTAACTGCCAGAATAAGGAGATCCATTTTAATGTGCTAATTTTGTGACATTACAAAGTGTGAATTGAAAACAGGATTAAAATCTCAGTCTGTGACAGTAAAACAACTCTGGTTCTGTGTGTTTCTGTCTGGATCGTGCAGCTCTGTTCCCGAGTCCAGTCACGGACCCAGAGAGGCCCGGAGAGTCTCTTCAGAAACAGATAGTGAAGGTTAAAGAGGCAGCCAGAGGGGTGGGAGGGATCTGCAGCATCAGCAGCCCCATCACAGGACCACTGCAACACACACACACACACACGTGTGTGTGTGTGTATGTATAGTGTACACTATATGGACATAAGTATAGAGACACATTTGTTTTTCAAGGTTTGGGCTAGGCCAGTGACTTCCAGCATACTCATGCTTTGTGGCCATAAATACATAGTTGAGTTTGGTATATATATATATAATTTGTGTGTATGTTGTCTGTATAATGAAACATGCAGTTGGTCAGTGTTTTAGAATCTTATCTACAAAATGTTCAGAAAAGGATCTTGACGTATGGTAATGATAAATGTTGCTGTATTTCCCAGCCCTAGCTGCACCTGTGCTTTTACCTGCGTCAGTGTATGGTGTGTGTATGTGCTTCAGTTCTGATAACTCGGGACGCCTCTCTTGCTGCAAGGATCTTTGCCTCCTGTTTATTACTGTTTAGGTCTGAAAACACTGGGCTGCTGCTGTTAGAGGAAGTGGGACCTCCTTGCTGTGTCTGGTGGGGAGGATCCAGCCCCAGTGCTGTTTGCTAATTACTCACGGGAGAACATTGCTCCACTGGGACACCTAAAGAAATCAGGCCAGAAGGAACTGGGGTTCAACACTAATTTAATTTTTACTGCACTAAACTTGACTAGGGGATGTGCTTGGAAATGGTCTGCTTAAGTACACTCCTCCTATCTGGATTACCTAACAAATCAGACTCTGTCTGGCCAGCCACAGACGATACTATAACGATGCCGGCCACTTGTTGATTAGTTATTTGATTTTCCTAAGCAATATGTGTACATCTCTGTGGGCGAGACTCTTTGAGGAAGATTTAAATTAAGTGCCTCTCCGGGGCAAAACTTAATCAGACCCACAGAGTAGAAGAAGACGATGTGACTTTGCGTTTTCTCTAATGTTGAAAAACTGCACTGTTAAAAAAGCATCATGCCAGAAAAATGGTGAAAGGTCTGGCAGCAAAGGAATCATGCATTGCTGTCTTATATGGGCTTCTATGAGTCATGTAGAAAAATGTCTTATTTCAGTGCTGTTATTTAACAGCATTTTTGTACATTTAGTAGCTGTGTTTTACCTTTATATTATTAATCTTAGAACTCTTGTATTTATCTGTGAAAAGTGGTGTAAATACAAGATTTACAAACTGTTTGCATTATTTTTAAACAAGAAGTGACGGCTTAGTTAGAGACAGCTTTGGCCCATATATCAGCTCTACCAGTTTCAGACATTGGATATAGCGCTAGGAGTGGGTGGTGCAGTGACCTCATAGCAAGAAGGCCATGGGCCATGAGAAACTAACTTGCCAACAGATGAGTGTGTGTATTTGCCCTTTGATGGACAGGTGACCAGGGTGTTTCTTTGCCTCTCATCCTGTGATTGCTGTGATAGGCTCCAGCACCCCGGGACCCTGGTTAAGGAGGAACGGATGGATGGTTGATATAGTGATGGTAGTTTTGGCTTATTCTCTGATCAGTTTAAATCCAAAATGCAATTGTTAATGTTTCTTTTAGCTAAGGCCAATAGCTGGAAAGGTCTAGCTAGAAAGCTAAAAAGTTTTTTTTGCATGGTACTAACTATTTTGGCTCTAAACCATCAATCAGCATGTTTCTGAATTAATTTGGTTTTTACTTAGTCACCCCTGAGGAATTATTTTTAATTATTCGAAAATGTTAACATGTCATTTGCTTGAAGCCAGTTTGGCAAATGCTATTTTTCTTTTAGCTTGTTTGGGTGACTGTGAGTGTATGTTCTGCTTCTTTACTTCCAAAAACCAACCCTTCCTTACTCTTGTCCTAACTCATGACTTTTCTATGACTTGGTTTGTTCAGATTGTTTGGCAGGTGTTGGTTAGGCACTATTTGAAAGATGTTGTATAGGTGCACCGAATGTGCAGTATTTTGGTTAAAATGTGGATTTAAGCTGCTTTACAGTTTTAAGAAACAGTTGTGGACTACTTGAGCACTGATGTGCATCGCTCTGGATAAGAGTGTATGTGAGTGAGATTTTTTTTTCACATTGCCTAATACACCTCTGCACTTAAAAAAAAAAGTCTGCTGGCTGATCAAGGAAGAGTTTGCATGCTACTGGAGAGTGGTGTTAATCCTCAGATGTTAATGAGGGATTTACGCGTTGTTGGGAGAAAGTGCTTAGTGCTCAATGGGTATTTAATCACTGGGAACTTTGCGATATTCATTTTTATCATTATAGCCAAGGCCAGATGTGTCCTAAACAACAGGGGATTAATGGGTTAAGTGCAGAAACACTCCACCCGTCCACCCCTCCTGCTGGGCTGAGTGCTGGGCCTACACAGCTTGCAGGACTGACTTGATCTGATAAAAGGCTCAGTTGAATTGCTTGGGCTGGGTCATCTGTTTTGAATTTGAAAACAGGAAAATATAGAATTACTACAAAAGCCATAAAATGCTGCAAAACAAAGTGAGGCAGTTTGTGGTGTTCCATTCCTATTAAAACTGGAAATGCATTAATGTAGAACTTCTGGGATGAAACTATAACTATGATTACGTTTATGCTCCCATGCCATTCCTACAGCTAACATGAGATTTTTAAAACTCTGCAGTATTATTGTGGATCAAAGATTTCACCTTCGAGATAGCAAACCTATTATGTAGGACCATTGATTTACAAAATCATTACCTTGATCTACTTTTGAGCATTAAACTAACTAACTCATTAAAAGGATCATTAAAGATTCAAATCCTGAAAAGGATATTTGGTAATGTCTGGTATGGACTCAATGAATAAGTTTTTAGTTCCGAGAGCTCTAGAATCTTTGCAAATAGACCCACATTGGAACGGGAACCTTACCATTTTACAAATTCGCATGATGGCCATGAATACAATCTTTTAAGCTTATAATGTATGAAATACGAGGCAGTATAAAGACAGCCATTTTAACAGCCATTGTTATATATTTTTAAAAAGTAATTTAGAAAGATAAAATGACCAGCATCAGTATCAGCAAGTTTATTAAGATTAAATTCAGAATTATGAAAGATCACCGGACAGGTTAAGCTCAGAGTATGAATATATTGTAGTACATTAGTATGAGAACATATGCTGTAGGAATATTCTCTCTGCAGTTGTGTGTTTCTGCTTCTCTGACACTGCTTTCTTCAGAATTTCTTAAATGCAAATTTGCAAACTTTATTTTAACTAGCAAACCATATATATCACTCCCTGGTCTCTAGCTTGCTGCTTTGCAGATTAGGTAACATTGCAAAATTAGGTCAATATCATCAGATTGATGAAGAAAGAGGCAATTGTGGTATTTTATGTCCTTGAAAAAGATAGCCTTATTAACTGATTCATAGATCATAATCTGATTTTAATTAGACTCTAATACCTATGTTTTGTAGAGATTTGAAGGGCGGAGTGAGGTGTTGGGGTTGTATAGAGGGCGTTAGGGCTCCAGATGGCCATTATAGTGGTCACCATTGTGACTATATTTATTTGTTTTGTGACTATTTATTTCATTTCAGTCGCTGATGGCGTCTCTCACCACCAAGAGAAATTAGCATAACAAATAGAACAAGTTTTCATTTATATCACATTTGACAGAGTTTATGGCTCCCAAATATTTTGGGTTTGGGAGCCAATGGCTGGTAAGGTTTTGCTTTTTTGTCTGGAGCCCTGATATAATTGTGACTTTATGACATCTCATAATCAATATAGAATCAAACTTTATTGTTCCTGGAGGAAATTGCTTATGCCATGACTGCACAGTCACACAAAGACAAGAACAATTGAAAGTTCATTATTGCATGTAATGGTGACCACTAGAGGCCTAGTGGTTAGGGTTGTGGGTTCGAATCACAGGATTGCTTATGGTGCCACTGAGCAAGGTACTGTCCCTGCTCCCAGGGCACTGTGTTCCTGTTTAACCACTGCTTCACTCTGTGAAAGGGTTATGTGCAGATACTTGACTAGTGAATTTCACACTGTTCACACTGTCTGCTGCACTGTGTTTGCATATGACTAATTGACTCTTTACACTGTACAAGTGTTGATGATGCACAAGATAAGGCTATTGCTGATAATGATGAAGATATTGTACATCAATTTAGTGAATAGTAAGAAATTGTGCATCTGAGTAGCAGCTTGTTATTAGATGGATTGTTGTGTGCTTGTGGGACAGAGTCTGAACCAGTTACTGCAATAATTTTGCCCTATTCCTCAGTCCTAAAAGATTCTATATCTTATGCTCATGGTCCATTAAGCCAAAAATGTCTGATAGAAATTCTAAGCCCACAAATTAGTGTAAAGGTTTTTAAATTATTGTATAAATACTATCCAGACCCATTTCTAATGATTGGTGTGTGCAGCAATCATTATAAACCTCCCATGTGGATTGAACCCAAATCTCCTGTGTTTGGGGGACATGATTTCTACAAAGAAATAAAGAAATAAGTGCAAATGTTAGAACTTAACATAAGCTATTTTATGGAAGTATTATGGTTATGTTGTCAAAAATGCATTTTAAATGCATTCATAGATTTGGGACAGGGAGGCTGATTTAAAACAGTGCTAAAACTTCTGTTTTAGATTTGCCACAGTTTCCACAAATTGGTGGATTTTCCCTTTGTGGTTTCTTTCGCTACTATAAACAGAAGTTACAGGAAGTTGTGTTATAAAAAATATATGTAATATTTTGCCCAGTACTGTGTGTGTGTGTGTGTGTGTGTGTGTCTCTATACACAACGATATGTGATATGAAACCGAAATCGCGACACTCAGATTCACGAACCTGTGTCGCAGTGTTAGAAGGCCGAATTACGACACACCCCTTCCAACTCCCAGAGTTATCCTTCCCGTCCAGATCCACATCTTTCCTGATCCACCACCGCTGGGGGTTTGAACTTGTGTACAGGTCCCGCCCAGAAACATACATTTATCGTCGTAATAGGAGGATTTTCACATCAAATTCTTTTCTTTAACCAATAGCTGAGGATCTTGGGGTTTCAAAGAGCCCTTCCACAAATTTAAAAACATCCAAGCACAGATGCATTCTGTTGTTTTCTGAATTTATTCGCTGTGAGTACAGGGAAGTTATGACACTAAAAATGTCTATAAGCTGGCTTGGTTGTGATAAAACCGCTTTGGAGATTTTGTGTAATTGTTTTATTGTGTCTTGAGTGAGTTTTGTGGGCTTCGGGCAGCTGGGTGGTGCGGTTTTTTGTTTTGTTTTTGTTTGTTTGAACGGAGCAGTGAACCAAGAGAGGGGTGTCGACTCCTCCAACTCGACTCCTCAGTGTAGTTCACCGAAGCCTTTTCTGCAGTATGAATGGAAAGGAAGCGGTATTTCAGGGTTTATTGATTTATAAGTTTGTGGTAAACATAAGGTGTCTCCAAACAAAATGGCGTCTCAGAATCCCTCCCGCCCCTAAAGAATCGTGATACGAACCGAATCGTGGATTTGGTGTATTACAGCCCTAATATATGTATGTGTGTATATATACAAATATATAATATAAAGTAAAATATGCATCGCTGCAGTTTTGATCTTCTATATCCCCACACTAGTGTACATCGGAGCTTTTTCATTGTTCGTGTTAATTCTTCATATCATTGTATTCTTATGCCAGTTAGGAATTTATAAAATAATAAAGAAATCTGCTTTATTAGTTCGTATCACATATATATGCTTATAGCTGCATGTCAGAGCGACATGCTCTGTTTTTAAATGTAGTTTTATTAAACCATATAGTTGTGCGTGAATACAGCACAGCACACTGTGAACAATGTGAAATATTTCTCTGCATTTAACCCAAGTGAAGCATCGGGCTTCCGCCAATGAGGAGTGCCCGGTGAACAGCGTGTGGGGATGGTACCTTGCTCAATGGTATACACTAACAGTTGGGATTCAAACCTACAACCTTCTGATTGCAGGGCCAACGCTCTTACCACTAGGCCATCCAGCTGCCCCACTAGGCCATCTCTGCACATAGCCTCTCAGATACTGCGAAAGAAACAAATATCAGGGCATGATTGCGTAATGCAGTCACATCCTGAAAGCATTATGCAAATCTGAGATGGTCAAAGTTCTGTTGGATTGACGTGTGATTAACTTGCAAGCAGGGAGAAAAAAATAGTGCATGATCGAGCGACCTCTATGTCGTTTTGTTCTTTACATTTCTGTGTACTGAAGTGAGGATGAATGAGTTTCACTCTTCCTTTAGCCGGTCTCTTTGACTATGCCTTGTCTACCACCATTGAACAGCAATAAATCTGAGCCAGTTACAGTCGACACTCTTTCTTGGAAAAAGGAAGAACAAAGCCTGGAGAACAGAAATCCTAATGGAGCGTCCACCCAACTGCAGTGATGTGTTGCACCGACCAAACCAGTCTTTTATCTGAAATTAGAATGAAGAGTCCACAAATATATGCTCCAGCTGGATAATTAACCACTGATAACCACTGACTGAAAGTGCATTTGTATTAGTGTATATATATTTGTGTATATATATAAATGTGTATGTATGTATGTATGTGTGTATATATATAAATGTGTAGGTATGTATGTGTGTATATATATAAATGTGTATGTATGTATGTGTATGTGTATGTGTA
>JBBPDC010000001.1:24779127-24799127 GCA_037974485.1 Hemigrammopetersius urotaenia
TGAGAGGCTCTGAAGGTCCTTCAGGAAGCCTGGAGAACTGTTCCTCAAGAACACACTAACATACAAGACAGTCTGGATCTCTGGAGGAGAAATATGGAGAATTGAGGGGGCCGGGACTTTTGCACAGTGCTGCATATTTGTGGTGGGGCTGATCTTTTGCTGAACTGTTGTTAAAAAAACATTAGACTGTATTACAGGAGCTACGGAGGCAGACAACACACACAAAACACACAACTGAAACACACTCGGGACAACAGCGCCTCCTGTGGAGAGTTCCAGTAAAGTTCAGACGCCTGTGCTGCTGGGGGGGGGGGGGCATCATGCAGACCCTGCTCCCCCCGAACAGCCGCCCGCATGCATGTTCATCCAGACCCATGCATACAGGGGGGAGGGGGGGGGCGAGAAGATCACACAGTACAGGGATGTTTAAAAAGGCGTTTAAAAAAAACTGAAATAATAAAAGAGGTGTTTGGGCAGAGCCCACGCCTCGAGGTCAGAATGAGCTCCGCCGGCTTGGGCCGATAATGATTAACATCTGAATCAAAGCTGGCGTCTGTAATCAGGATTCACCAGAATCACTTTTCTTCAGGCTCGGTCTGAAGGTCTGATCATATCTCTTAGTGTTAAAATGAGTTTCTGTTCTACAGACCATTTCAGCTCAGATCAATAAAAGTCTATCAAATTTAATTAAACCCAAAATCTATCTAAGCAGGGAAGTCCTTAGCGTAAGCCACGCCCCCACTCATAGCAGACGAATAAGAGACGGATGTGTGACACTGAGAATCTGGAGCTGGTCCAGGCTTTGTTCCTTCGGAATGTGGAAAACAGCTCAGACCTCACGATAAAGACACACCGAATTGTCTTCAGTAATACGGGAGCGTTTATCTGGGAGCGGATTCTGAACACGAGGCTGCAGGAGCGACTGCAGGAGCCCTTCCATCCAGAAACAGGAGCTCCTTTTGGGAGCCCAGAGGAGAGGAGGAGGGAGGAGGAGGGAGGGATGGTGTTGGGGAGGAGGGGAGGGAGGGATCAGCTAGATGGGTCTAAACTTTACCATCCGCTTTCTCCTGGAACACAGCGCTATCATCTGCAAAACTTCTGGTGCCTGAAATGTTACCATAGTCAAATATGGGCCCTTCCAGCAGAGTCACAATATCCATCCGGTTCACCTTGGTCAGGCCGGCGGTCAGAGCGTCCGCTGGGGGAACAGACACAGCGTCAGAGCTCAGTACCACACACACACACACACACACACACACACACAATGATTTACATTCACAGCTAACTGCAGGGGGCAGCCTCCCTGGAGCAACATGGGGGTCTTGCTTGGGAACCCATTGGTGGTTTGCTGAAGGTAGGATTCGAACCCATGACCTCTTGGTCAAGAGGCAAGTACTTACACACACGCACACACACTCATACACACTCATGACTGTCACCCACAGTTCTTACAGGGCCATGGAAAACCAAACAGCCCCTGCACTGTTTTACATAAAACAGCCCCATCACCTGCTGTTATTACCTCATCACCTGCTGTTACTCTCCTCATCACCTGCTGTTACTCTCCTCATCACCTGCTGTTATTCTCCTCATCACTTGCTGTTATTCCCTCATCACCTGCTGTTATTCCCACATCACCTGCTGTTATTCTCCTCATCAACTGCTGTTATTCTCCTCATCACCTGCTGTTATTCCCTCATCACCTGCTGTTACTCTCCTCATCACCTGCTGTTATTCCCGCATCACCTGCTGTGTGTTTGTGTGCATGTGTGAGAGAGAAAGAGAGAGTTAAGAACTCACTGGTGGCGTTTTTCCCATCTCTGCTCACCCACTTCTTCAGCAGCATGAAGCTCTGGGCGGTGAGGGAATTTGGGTTTTCTGTGCGAATGTGATTGATCTCATCCACTGAGAAGTTCATCTCTCGAGCCAGCTCTGCAATCAGATCACAACACATCACATCACAGCACTACACATCACATCACTACGCTACACATCACATCACTACACTACACCCCACATCATTACACTACACTACACATCACATCACTACATTACACATCACTACACTACACTGCACATCACTACACATCAATACACTAAACTACACAACACCTGACTACACAACACTATTTAATTCTACACTACACTATACTACCGATACGTATAGACTATATACCGCTACACTTCACAAGACAACACAGACTACACTGCGCTGTACTGATGTGTCTCTATGTCTGATCCAGAATACAGAGAGAAATGCTGCAGTGTAAAACTGTATTTAGCCAGGAAGGGGCAGTGTAACACCAAGGCCATTACAGCTCTCACTGCTACACCACTGAAGCACTCTCTACCTCTCACTGCATACAGGAGCCACTCTAACATCAGAGCTGGAAATAAAGCACAGCATCCAGTTTCTGAACCAAATCACAATGCCCAGCGTGTTTCCCTGGGGCTCATTAAAATCGCTCTGATCGGCTCAGTTTAAGCCAGAGTTTAAGCAGTCTCACCGGTCCAACTGAGTCCCAGGTGATCGGCCACAATGGCCATTCGAAGATCTGTTCTTTCACACGGGCTTTGTGGACCTGGCAAACAGAGAGCATCAGAGAAAAGCTATTAGCATTGATTGACAACATTGCACCCCATTTAAAGTCATGTAAACACAAGCGGCTGTGTCCTTTTCTGGCCAAACTGTGTTTAGGTGTGACTGGAGCTCTGTTTTTATCCAAACAAGCATAAGAGAACAGGGACCATCATACTGCAAGAACAACAGGGTGGGAATTTTGCTGAGAGTGGCAAGAAAAGGAGCAGAGCACACAAACTGCTGTGTCTAAAAACACATAGTGCTCTGAATACTTCTGTGAATTGAAATTCTACAGAATCTATACAGGCAATCACCGTGACAGTATTAAATTTAAAGGAACAAAAAAACAACCAAAACAGAAGGTCTGTAGCTTTCCAGATATTACATAAGGGTGACTTCTGATGAACAAAGGAGGCATGCAGGCATCCTGTACAATTCCAGTTACACGCTTTACTGAGAGTGAATATAGACACTGAAACTGCAGCTTTCTGCCAGCGACTCTTGCACAGACAGACTGTCCAGTGGCCCCTCCCTCCCTAACATGCTACACCGACTGTCAAAGGTGGGGGAGAGAGAGAGAAGAGGGGATCCGACAAGGACAGGTACAGTAACACTCACACAGTACAGAGATGGGAGAAGAATGACAAAGATGGACAGCTACTGTTCACGTCACAGGCAAACTCAGTCAGTCAATCACAACGGCTCATGCAACTAAGGATCAAATAAAGTTTTCAATAAAGTTTTACAAACTAGGCTTGATCTCCGCGACGGGGGGCGCCCCGCGAGCACCTGCGCCCTTATTGCCCTCCTTCCCTGCTCCTGTCCGCCTAGTTCTCCTCCTCTCACTGCCCGCGGACCTCGTGACCTTTGACTTTGAGGGTGTGACCCCTCTGGAGGAGCCGGCAGAGAGGGAGGGCTGGGACTGGGAGGGGTCCGATAGGGAGGTGCTTCGTGACGTGCTGCTGTCCTCCTCCGACTGCTCTGCCTGCGTCTGTTTCTCCTCGTCTGAAAGGCGATCCGCCACTTTTGCTGCTCCCCCGCTAACGCTCTGAAAGAACTTGATCGACTGCCTACACAATTCACTCAGGTTGGCTCTGTCTGCCTCGCTAAATGCACAGTCATTTGCAGCAGCAGCACCTGAGGACCTGTCCCTGGCTGGCTGCTGGGGGGGGACCACCTGCCTGACTACCCTCCCTGCCCCTCCGAGCCTTCCTGACCTGGACCCTGTCTGAATGGTGACTGCACCATTCCTTTTGATTTCTTTGACTGGAATTCTAGATCTGGGCTCTACCATGCTAGATGCAGGGTCCACTTTCCTAGCCTCGGGTTTAACAGCTTGCCTAGGTTTCTGCTTGCCTGAGCTTTGATTGTTGAAAGTGAACCCTGCGGCCTTGACTGGGAGCCTAGACTTGGGCTGTCCTTTGACCTCCACCTCTTTCTGGGAGTCTGCTTTCCTGTCCTGACCCTGAGTGCTGGAGCTGCTCCCTGCTGTCTCTGTGGGGACCCTGCAGAACTGAGCTTCTATCCTACTGGCTTTCTGCAGAGTGGGCTCAGAAGATGACTGGAGGTTAAACACTACACTGCAACAATGGATGTAGTTAGCCTGAACACTGGAGGCCTCTAGATTATTGTTGTTATTGCAGTTCTCTGAGGGGAAATCTTTCCTATCAGTTACTGTGGAATCAGGGCACCTGCTACCAAACGGACTCTCAGATATGTGGGTCTCCAAACTAACGTATTCCAGCTTCTGACTTGCTGAGGCATCTGCTTTAAAGTCACTCAGTTCTGCAGAACCAGAGTCTTTCTTTATGGTTATGGAGGCAGCGATTCCCATCTTTATAGGGGTGCGCAATTTAGGGTCGACCTTAGAGGCCGTGACAGTGCAAGAGGAGGCGGTTTCGCCTACAGTGTCTGTGCATGGAGGTGCATCCAGGCAGCCAGCGCTGCCCTGAGCTGGACTGCCTCTGGATGGTGTAATGTCTGTGATGGCCTCTACCTTCCCCTCTACAGTTCTCTCCCCTGCCTTTGTTTGGGAGGCACCTACACCCGCACTTCTGCCCCCTTTGCCCGTGTCCCCTGACATCCCATCTGCGGTATGCTCACCAATCTGGAAAAACTGTAGCCTCTCCTCAACAAAGTCCCGCTTGCTCATGTCAATAGCGCCACTGCGGGTCATCTCAAACATCTTTCCCTCGTGGAACGGGAAGGGGTTGGGCTCGCTAGTTGGGGTGCTCTCATCAGTTGGTGTTCGAGCTGGAGTGGTGTCCGGAGTTGTAGCTTGTGACTTGTCTTCCACTGACAAACCAAAAGGCTTTGGATCTTCATCTTTGCCTTTAGCATCAAATACTCCTTCCTCTGCTTCTTTGCTTGACCAGGGGTCAAAGTCCAAGCCTTTAGTGGCAACAGTTTTAAAAGTGGTATTTAGTTCCTCCTCGAGTTTGTAACTGAAATAACTATCTGCATGCCCTTGCCTGTCAGGATGCCTTCCTTCCAAGGAGTAGATCTTGTCTTTGTCTTTATCGGTCTCTGATTTTTTGCCCGATGAGCTTTTGGATTTTGCCTTTTCTCCAGTGTCCTCGTTAGGAGTGCTCTCTTCTTCAATCACCTCCAATTTGCTCTGGCTAAATGATCGATCGCCAGTTTTTCCATCGTTAGAAAGGCTGGAGGTTTTGGGATCACTCAACCCATCATCCTCATCCTGCAGATCGTAACCATCAAGAGAGTCTATCTCTGTGGCATCGGTGTCATGGGAAAACTCTGCGGTTGTTGCTATAGAGCAGTCAGTGATAGACTGGTCATTACCATTCTGCTCAAAGTCCACATCATCTACTTTGATTACACCGTTCACACTCGACTCTTTGTGATGGGAGCCATTCCTCTCTGGTTTCTGAGGCCTGACATGTTTCTCACCCTCCTCTGCCATTTTGAAGGTGTACTTTTTGAGAGGAATGGGTTGAAAGACTGATTCATCATCGCTGGAATCAGTGTTATCAGCTCCAGGTGGGAGAGGAGAGGGTGGTTGGACTCGGATTACAGGTTCCGCAAGGAGGTGCCTGTCATGCTCCTCCTGAAGATTTACCTCCATCATTTCTGTCTCTGGCTCGGATGATGTACAGGACGCCTTTCTCTCAGGGACAGGCTGCTCTCTTTCTAGTGGTGGAGGTGGAGGAAACTCAATGTACGGCACCCGTTTGTCTTTTGCTCTTTTCCCAGGTGATTCATGTTTCCCTTTTGGAGGCTCAATGGCAGTGGCAGGTTTGGCTTTCTCTGCTGGTAGTTCCCTAAAGATGAAAGTCTTAGATTGCTCCTCTTCCTCTGATTCCTCTGGGATTGGGCTAGGCATGCCAATCATGGAACCGATGACGGACTCTGGCGCTCTAGAATTGAGGTCAGAGCTAACGTCCTCAGAGCTGGGTGTCTCAGGCGTGACAGGACTTCTTCCAGAACTGTCCATAAAAGTCACCTGCTCTAATGTGTCGTCCTCTGGGCTGCCCTGAGGTGAGGACTGCTGTTTCTGTTTGACACTGTAAAATGCACCCCTGGTCTCATGTACTGTCCGGCTCTCATGGCTGACTACTTTTTTGTAGGTGCTGAGTTGTCCAGTGGCTGTCTCCTTCTCATACTGCTTGCCCACTTCGATGCTGACATATACAGGTAGTGGTTTGATGTCGGCAGTAACACCTGGAGCAACTCTCTCTATATACTCAATTTGATCGCTAACAACACCATTACAGACTACATTAGCATTTCCTACTGACAACACATCACTGGACGACTTGTTTGCATCAGAACTACAGTGATGCTTGCTTCTATCTAACGGTGTTATGTGGGATCCTGCTCCATCTGATGAATCTAGCTTTAATGTACTACTCTGGTGATGATCTATAAAACTAGATGAAACCCTAACAGGAATTTGTGATTCCGAGTTTTTTTTTAGAGAACCACTGCGTTTGTCAGTGCTACCGGGGTCTTCTTGGATCACCAGCTCTGTATATATGATCTTTTTGGTCGTCTCTCCTGTGGTGGCGTTACCACTCTCTTCACTGTCAACCATAGCATCTTGGACTAGGGTGTGGGACATTTTTGACTTTTGGGCTTTATAGTGTCCATTGCCATGACTCTCCCACGTTTTGTAAACTTTTCTATCTTTATCTGCATCTTGCTCTTTGCTAGGGACACACTTCTGATGTTTTGCGGTACTGTTATCTGATGCACTTCTATTTCTGTCAGCAAAAGCTTGGGCTCTCCTCATATTATAACTTTGCCCAATCTCACTATCTTGAACTCTCTTTGGGCTGTGCTCGCTTTTGGAAGAGTCTGTTGTTTTTGGAAGATTCCCTCCAGAAAAAGCTGGATAGACTGGCAGTTTACTTTCTTGTAGCTTCCTCACTGGAGAGCCAGAGGTTTGATCCCACTGGGGGCCCTTATCTTGCTTTTGAGCCTCAGCTTCAAATTTCATTCTCACAGAGCTAACTTTGGATGTTGAGGGCTGAAAATACTTTGAGGTCTCGCTGGCACTACTCGCTGAAGAGCAGTCACCTTGTTTTCCATTGTCATCATTGCATTTATGCAAAACACGTCTCTCTGGGCTACTAGGAAGACTGGCACACTTCCTATCATGAGCACCATACCTGTCTCTGAACCTGTCTCTGCTCCACTCCTCTCCACTCCCTCCACTCCTGAACACTGATCTCTCAGGGCTGCTGCAGGTAGAACTGGGTCCAGATCTGGTTTCTCGAGCATCTGCCCTGCGGTGCTTCTTCTCAGGGGAGTGGAGCTCATCATTTAGTTTCTCTGTTTTTTCACGAAAAAACTGTGACACTTCACTGAGCTTCTCCTCTGCCTCTTTGACTGTTCTGTCTACTCTGTCCTCATATATCATCTTGTCTCTATTTTTATTTTGCCTGTCTTCAGACACTTTCATCCAAATGGACTTTTTTGGACTACCAGCATCTGATGCGTACTGCAGCAGGGTCAGCTTGTCGTAGTTTTCATTCTCACTCGAGGCTGTGCCCGGCTTGTCAGGTTTTAGCATGAACTCTCTCATTGAGCCACCATGTGGTCCTTCTTCATAGTAACGAGATCTGTCGATCACAGATTCGTCCGAGTCTGAATGAGAAGAGTCAAATTTCTCAGAGAAGAGCATTTTCTCAGCAAATTTGTACGACTCTCCTCTCGTATCTGCCGATTCCTCCTCGTGGTATTCGACTGAGTGCTGACTGAGCAGTTTCAGAGTTTTGTATGAGTCATCACCCATTAGCTGGGCAGAGCTGGGACGGCTCTCGTCCTCCTGAGAGACAGGAGTGTTCACTCTGGAGGAGTCCAAAAAGCAGGGCAGGGATTCCTCCGGCTCCTCCTGCAGTTCCAACTCCTCTCTGTTTTGAAGTTCTTTCATTCCGCTACTCTGGTAAATGTACATTTCTTTCTCAGGGTGATTTTGGGTTTGCCTGATGATGACTTCTGTTGGTTCAGCTTTATTTCCTTTCTCAATATGGACCTCAATGATGCGCTCCACTTTGGGCATTGAGTCTCTATCCAAAGGCCTCTGAGATTGGTCCATTCCTTCACTATTGCCTTTGTGCTCAAATAAGCCTGTTATCTCTCTAGAAGGATCTCGGCCTGACTGAAAGGCCTTCATGATGTCTCTCACAGACATGGTCTCCTCAAGCCTCTCTGTGGCAGCCTCTTTACCTGGTGGTTTGTGGTAGACCATGCGGGTGGTGGTTGTGATATGAGTTTCCTCTTTGAGCCGCATGCCTTTGCCCACTACGTCTTCTTCTGGATTGGTTCTGGCTTGGTAGGCTTTCACTCTCTCCTTGATGGAGCCACCAGGGGATCTGGGCTCTGAATCGATGCATCGTGCAGGAGGCTTTGCCATTTTAACCTCCTCCATTCCAGACTCGTTGGTGTCCTCTGGGGGCTCGTAGCTCCGGATAACATGTACCACTTCGGTCCGTGTTTCAGTGATGACCGGTGGGATTTCCTGAAACAGAGCTTTAGGTCCCATTCCTTCAGCACTCTGAGGCGCTGAGGGTGTTCTCTCACTTCGAGTCTCAAACCCACTATCTGACAGTGGACTTTTATCTTGGTCATGAGAGATATCATCTGGTGAGTCAAGGACAACATCTGGCCCAAACAATGCATCTGCCAGCTTGCACAGCTCCTTCTCCGAGGGGGATGGGCGCATGTTGGAGGGGGGCATTTTCAGCTTGTGCTCTTGAACTGCCATGGCAGGTTTTAAGACACGTTTCTGTTTCTCCTCTCCCTCTCTCCTCACCTCCTCTGTCCTCTGTTTCGCTTCTACAAGTTTTGACAGTGGGCTTGTACCGATGTCGTTGGTCAGGTAGTCAACCACCTTTGCTAAGTTAAAATCTCTGTCAGGTATGTTTTTTGCCTTGCCTTGAGACGCCACCGTCTCATATCGAGGGGGACACCTCCATCCGTTCTGCTGAATCTCATCGATATCATCCTGGAGTTCTTCTTCAGCCTTGCTATTTTTGATATTTGCTTTACTCTCCCTCAGAACATCCTTGCTTAGTATCTCACTAACTTTGACCAAGTCTTGTTTGACTTTCTCCACAATCCTAAATGGCTCCTCGTCTTCCACTTTGTGCTCTTTGGGGGAGTCAGATCGGAAGCTTTTGGAGACAGAGCTTGCATCCGTTTGCAGGATGGCCGACATTCGGATTAGATCCTCCTTCATTTCAGCCACATCCTTCAGTATCTCTTGGCTGTTGGACAGAGGCGATGGGGAGGTGGACTTCAGGGTTGCGGGGGACATGAACAGGGGCATTTTGACTGGGGAGAGAGTTTTGGCAAAGGAAGACTGTGTTTGGGCACTGGCCTCAGGGGGCACGGTCTTTCTGGGGGACAAGAGCGCAGCGGTTGATTTGGAGATGTCAGGAAGCTTTTTAAACTGGTGCTCTGGCAACACATTTATAACGGAAT
The DNA here is from genome assembly GCA_037974485.1 of Hemigrammopetersius urotaenia. NCBI lineage: Eukaryota > Metazoa > Chordata > Actinopteri > Characiformes > Alestidae > Hemigrammopetersius > Hemigrammopetersius urotaenia. Next base: position 24,788,657 of record JBBPDC010000001.1, read on the forward strand.
AAACGGGCACTGTGATTGTGCTGCAGGTGACAGAGGTGGTGGAGTTGGGAGGGGATCTAAGGGAGGCATAAATGGAGCTGGAGCCGGAGGAGCGGATTGACTGATAGGAGGAAGATGGAGAGGACGACACGGACTTGAGTGTGCCATAGCCTGCAGAGCAGGAGTTCAGCGTCTTCTCCACTTCGTCAAAGGCAGCATTGACACTGGTGGTGGCAGCATTGGTTGTAGCCTGTATTCTCTCCTGTAGGCTTCCAGACATGAATGAATTCGGTGAGGGGGAGCGGTATTTAGTGGGCGACACGCTCCCGTTGATTAGGGCTGCTGCACTGGGGGTAGGGTTACCTTTGAGTGGTGAGGAGAGTGAGCTGAGGAATCCCCTGTGAGAGCTGGAAGCATCGGTGGTCGTTCGGCTCGTGGAGAGGCCTGGGACTGTTTTAATAGGGGAAGCAGTGGATGGAACATTTGAGGTTATGACAGATTTATAGGGCAAACTGGAGTTATACGTGTTGAGAGAGGACTTGGGTGAAGCAGGCGGCGTCATAGCAATGGAGGATCTCTCTAAAAGTGAACCTCCAGCAGGAACCGGAGAGGTTCTGGCAGAAAGGGCTGCCAGGGCCTTTACAGAGACCGGGTCGGGGGCATTCTTTCCTGGGGACGACAGCAGGGTTGGGGAAGCCTGGACTGGGTATTGGGCCTGCTGCACAACTGTCTTAATGGGGGACGAGATGGTTCTGTAAGAGCGTATTGGTGATGCTATGTCACTGGCGGATTTGATGGAGGATGCAGGTGAGCCTCCGATGACTGATCTGATGGGGGAGGCAGAGTTCACGGACCACACGGACCTCAGTGGGGAGGCTGAGGGGGTGTTGGAGGAGGAGCTGGAGAGCGATCCGAAGCCGGACTTGGCCTGACAGGCGACGCCAACGGGCGGGCTTGTCGCCCAAGCCTGGTAGGAGCGCGTCGTAAAGACAGGCTTGTAAGCGTAGCCAGAAGGCTGCGGCGTGGCTTTCGGAGTGGAGTTGTTGCCTCTTTCGGCTGTTTCTGACGCAAATTAACAAACCAAACATAACAATGAACAGAAATTGTTAAGAGAAAGAAAACAGAGAGACGGGAAAGAAGTTTAGTCAAGAAGTTTCATCAAGATGTGCCAGAAAATAGCAAATACACTGTCATGGACTGCTGTCATACACAATGGACATTTTTTGACAAACTGATGGTGACAAATAGTGAATGCAAACAAAAGACAGAAAAGAAACAAATGTAAATGAAAAAAAACAACAAGAAGCAAAAGAAAACTGGAAAGGATCGCAGGACTGTGAAATGCAACCATGTATACATAAATACAGCAAAAACATCAAATTAATCATGTGTAAAAAGGTTAAAAGAGTTATGCCAATGAGAATGTACAATAATTACAAGAACAAAAATAGATTCTTTATTTAACAGAATGTAAAATAACACAATGCAAACTCATGAATCATGCAAAACAGAAATATTCCAAAACAAAAAAAGGGGAAAGAATGGCATGAAATACAACAGAAATTCTTATTCTGCGTATGATTTGAAAAACAAAATGCCAGTGAAGTGCAATGACAGAACTGAAGCCAAAAAATGTGCTAATTTGGCACTGAAATCAGATCCAGTGGAGGTAATAAACACTGCCTACAGAGGATTTCAAAACTCTCTGAAGAAATGGAGAAGAAAATTAGGAACTCACTGGATGCCGGGTCGGTCAGATAGCTGTAGCGCTTTCGCAACGCAAACGAAGCAAAGGTATGGCGTCGCTCTTTGTTGTCGTTCTGAAATAACAAAAAACAAAAAGGCTATAAGAGAACAATCTGACTCGGAAACGAAGTTATTCTGTTGATTTTATCTTTGGTTTTCCATTTTTAAATCTGGAGATAAAATTTAAAGCTTAAAAATTTTGAAAAACATAAAGCCTGTTCCACACATGACCTTCACCAGTATCAGCAACTCAGTTACTATCAGGGTTACTTGTTACTTGGGGGTTGTGCATAAACTTTATTGGAAAACTGATCTGGAATTGTAGTTCTAAAAGGAAGTCCAGTCATATTCAGCGTTTCTTTATTTAGTTGGAATATTGGTGGTTGGCTCAACAGCGTATTTGTGTTAAATTAAGTCCTCAGGTTCTATTTAATGGCCACATGATGTTGATCTTAGATCTTGATCTGCCAGGAGAGAGCGAAAAACACTTCAGAAACTAACAGCTCGGTTCAGTAACACTGGTTCAGTTGGATTCTGAGGAGACTTGAGGACGGATCATTTGACACTCGAGCACAGTTCTGTTGAGACTTGGGCATGGTTCAGTCGAGACTCGGCATGGTTCAGACAAGACTCGGCACGGTTCAGTCGAGACTCTACATGGTTCAGTTGAAACTTGGCATGGTTCAGCTGAGACTCGGCATGGTTCAGTCGAGACTCTGCATGGTTCAGTCAAGATTTGGCATGGTTCAGTCGAGACTCTACACGGTTCAGTCAAGACTCGGCACGGTTCAGTCAAGACTCGGCACGGTTCAGTCAAGACTCGGCACGGTTCAGTCAAGGCTCGGCACGGTTCAGTCAAGACTCAGCACGGTTCAGTCAAGACTCAGCACGGTTCAGTCAAGACTCAGCACGGTTCAGTCAAGACTCGGCACGGTTCAGTCAAGATTCTGCACAGTTCAGTCAAGACTGCATGATTCAGTCATGACTCTGCATGGTTCAGTCAATACTCTGCATGGTTCAGTCAAGCCTCGGCACGGTTCAGCCAGGACTCGGCATGGTTCAGTCGAGACTTTGCATGGTTCAGTCAAGACTCGGCACGGTTTAGTCGAGACTCCACACGGTTCAGTCAAGGCTCGACACGGTTCTGTTGAGACTCTGTATGGTTCAGGCGAGACTCTGCACGGTTCAGTCGAGACTCTGTGCGGATGAGTCGAGACTCGGCATGGTTCAGTTGAGACTCGGCATGGTTCAGTCAACACTCTGCACGGTTCAGTCAAGACTCCTCATGGTTCAGTTGAGTCTCGGTACTCATCTAATGTACTCTCCAACCAAGCCTGAGCACAGAACCTGAACCTGACTGTCCCATTTAACTCACATAGAGTCAAAGAGAGATTCTGGTCTACTGAGAAATAGCACATGCTTGAAATTTTTTCAGATGCGAGAAAACAGGACCGACTGGACCCTATTCAGAGACTTCTGTTAAACAGTGACTGTCTTCACACTCGTGGACCAAAGAGCCACTGAAGGACGAGGTGGTCAGCTGAAAACACTGCAGGTCCAAGATCTGAGCATACGGGACGGTCTGTAAATCTGCAGCTCCACAGGACCGAAGGAGACAGCTCGTCGATACGAACAGTGAGAGATCAGACCAGCAGGGGGAGTAGAAGCACAGGAACGGAGATCCAGGCCTGGTGTGAGCCCGGCATGAAGTGATGAAGGATTTGAAGGATGTTTTTGGTTGTAGCTGCAGTGACCTGCGTCCTGTAATCCAGTTAATGCAGACTGTCTGTGCGACACTGAGAAACGGCTGCAGCTGAACAGAGAGCATTAAAGGACCAGCACCTCCTTAAACTGGTGAGAGAATTTTGCTCAACCTACTGGGAATGATCAGCAACTGCAACTGCAACTGCATCTGTTTTCACTATAATCGTTCATTACTAAGCATCATTTTCACTGCATTAAACCAAATTAAAAGTCCTTTAAAAAGTTGGTGCATAATCTTGCTGGAAAAGCTTTGAAAAAAAATGTATATAAATCAAAAAAATCAATAACTGAAATAATTAAACTCACTACTAAACACACAAAGCATGCAATAAAACTAAGCTCCATCTTATGTCAACCAATGAATGATCTGGGAGAGAAAAAAAAGCCTCTGACCAATCACAAAGAAGGAGAGCGTCACCATGGCAATGTCTTAAAATAGCTACTAGCACATGAATTACACAGAAAGCTGGAGCGAAACATGTGGAGCCATAATTACCTCATCATCAGGATCAGACTCCGCCTCCTACAGAAAGAGAGAGAGAGAGGGAGAGACCGAGAGACGCAGAGAGAGAGAGAAAGAGAGAGAGATAGAGAGATAGACGCAGAGACGCAGATGCAGAGACAGAGAGAGACAGAGAGAGACAGACAGACAGAGAGAGAGAGAGAGGCAGAGAGACAGAGAGAGAGAGTGAGAGAGACACAGAGAGAGAGACAGACAGAGAGAGAGACAGACAGAGAGAGAGAAAGACAGAGAGAGACAGAGAAAGAGAGAGTGAGAGAGACAGAGAGAGAGAGAGAGAGACAGACAGAGAGAAAGACAGAGAGAGAGAGACAGAGAAAGAGAGAGAGTGAGAGAGACAGAGAGAGAGAGAGAGAGACAGACAGAGAGAGAGAAAGACAGAGAGACAGAGAAAGAGAGAGAGAGAGAGAGACAGGCAGAGAAAGAGAGACAGAGAGATAGACAGGGAGAGATTAGAGAACCTGTAGCTGCAACAAAAAACTGATCATGTGTTTTAAAGTGCAGGCTGGTGTGTGTGAGTGTGTGTGGTATGTGTATGTGTGTGTGTGTGTGGTATGTGTGTTTGTGTGTGTGTGGTGTGTGTGTCGGTGGTATGTGTGGGTGTGTGTGTGTGTGTGTCGGTGGTATGTGTGTGTGTGTGTGTGTGGTGTATGTTATGTGTGTGTATATGTGTGTGGTATGTGTGTGTGTGTGTGTGTGTGTGTGGGGTGTGTGTGTGTATGTGTGTAGGTGTGTGGTGTTTGTGCGTGTGTTGTGTGTGGTATGTGTGTGTGTGGTGGGTGTGTGGTGGGTGTGTGGTATATGTGTGTGTGGTGTGTTTGTGTGGTATGTGTATGTATGTGTGTTGTGTGTATGGTGTGTGATTATGCATGTGTGTATGTTTGTATGGTGTGTGATTGTGTGTGTGTGTGTTTATGTGTGTGTGGTATGTGTGTGTGGTGTGTTTGTGTGGTATGTGTGTTGTTTGTATGGTGTGTGATTATGCATGTGTGTGTTTGGTATGTGTGTGTTTATGTGTGTGTGTGTGTATGTATGTGTGTGTGTGGTGTGTGTGTGTCAGTGGTATGCGTGTGTGTGTTTATGTGTGTATGTGTGTGGTGTGTGTATCGGTGGTATGTGTGTATGTATGTGTGTGTGTGTGGTGTATGTGTGTATGTTATGTGTATGTGTGTGTAGGTGTGTGTGCGTGTGTTATGTGTGTGTGTGTGTGTGTATGTATGTGTGTGTGGTGTATGTGTGTATGTTATGTGTGTGTGTGTGTGTGTGTGTGTCGTTGTATGTGTGTGTGTGTGTGTGTGTGTATGTGCGTGCGTTGTGGGTGTGTGTGTATGTGTGTGTGTGGTGTGTTTGTGTGGCATGTGTGTGTATGTGTGTTGTGTGTATGGTGTGTGATTATGTATGTGTGTGTGTGTTTGTATGGTGTGTGATTGTGTGTGTGTGTGTTTGCGTGTGTGTAGTGTGTGTGTGTGTGTATGGTGTGTGATGGTGTGTGTGTGTGTATGGTGTGTGTTTGTGTGTGTGTGTGTGTGTGTGTGTGTTCAGTACCTTCCTGTGTGTTGGCAGTGTGAAGTTCAGGTTACAGATGGCGCTGTTTAAAAGGCCTTTAGTGTTTTTCGGCTCTCTGAGGAACGATAGTCTCCCACAGGCCTCCTGCCCAACGTCCCGCACCTACACACACACACACACCATACACACACACGTAGTATGATATACTACATAACAATATAAAGAATATATTCACTGTATACAGTGATATAAACAATATGATCAAACACACCTTGATGTAGGATTATTATTAAATATACATCATTAACACACACACCCTTAATAATAATCACACACACACACACACATACACACACACACACACACCTTGACGTTGAAAGGCAGTCGGTTCTCCTTGAAGGCGTAGAAGGTGATGATGAGCTGCTGGCTGCTCTTGCTGATGGGAGACAGGTTGCCGTAGCAATCCACATAGATGGGCTTTCCCTCCAGGATCTGTCAATCAAATATTACCAAACAGAAAACAATTCACCAAACAAACACTAACAGAGACAACAGATATACTGAGTGATGGGGAGAGGGAGAATAATGTGTGATTGTGTGTGTGTGTGTGTGTGTGTGTGTGTGTGTGTGTGTGAGAGAGAGAGTTGCTCCACACCTCGATGTCTTTGCTCCTGGCCACCTCCTCAAAATTCTCCTGCTGCTCCAGAGTTTTGTCCACTTTATCATCGGTCATACAGAAGCAACGTAGTCGTGCCTCCACAACATCTATCGGCTTCGCAAAAACAACAAACTTCGCCAAATAGGGAACACTGATCAGCTCCCGATACAGAGGAGTCGCCAGGGCAACCGTCTCACTGACCTGCTGACAGTCCGCCAGCCAGAACCTGCAGAAAGAGAGAGAGATAGAGAGAGATACAGAGAGAGACAGAGACAGAGAGAGAGAGAGAGAGAGAGAGAGAGAGAGAAAGAGAGAGACAGAGAGACAGAGACAGAGAGAGAGAAAGAGAGAGACAGAGACAGAGAGAGAGACAGACACAGAGAGAGAGACAGACAGAGAGGGAGAGACAGAGAGAGAGAGACAGAGCCAGAAAGAGAGAGAGAGAGAGAGAGCAGTGATGACAGGGAGAGGGTAAATGTTGTATCTGGCTGTAAAAGTACATGTTGTTCTAAAGTAAAGTGACACTAAAATGTTTGATAAACTCTGGTTCTGAGATTTAAACAGTGTTAAACAGAGCTGGACTGTGGTGGCAACGGCGGACGCTGTTTATCAGAACATCCCAAGCGTTTTCGTCCCTGCTGATAAACAATCAGCTTCTGAAAAAACTCCCACCACTATCACACTGCACTCCCACCACTATCTCACTGCACTCCCACCACTATGCCACTGCACTCCCACCACTATCCCACTGCACTCCCACCACTATCCCACGGCACTCCCACCACTATCTCACTGCACTCCCACCACTATCCCACTGCACTCCCACCTCTATCTCACTGCACTCCCACCACTATCCCACTGCACTCCCACCACTATCTCATTGCACTCCCACCACTATCCCACTGCACTCCCACCTCTATCTCACTGCACTCCCACCACTATGCCACTGCACTCCCACCACTATCTCACTGCACTCCCACCACTATCTCACTGCACTCCCACCCCATCTCACTGCACTCCCACCACTATCCCACTGCACTCACACCACTATCTCACTGCACTCCCACTCCATCTCACTGCACTCCCACCACTATCTCACTGCACTCCCACCACTATGCCACCACTATCCCACTGCACTCCCACCACTATCTCACTGCACACCCACCACTATCCCACTGCACTCCCACCACTATCCCACTGCACTCCCACCTCTATCTCACTGCACTGCCATGACTATCTCACTGCACTCCTACACATATCCCACTGCACTGCCACGACTATCTCTCTGCACTCCTACTCATATCCCACTGCACTCCCACCTCTATCTCACTGCACTCCTACCTCTATCCTACTGCACTCCCACCTCTATCTCACTGCATCCCGGTCTGTATCTCCCTGTATTTCTTTTATTGTTTTACTGCTTTTCAGAAGCTCGACATTCAGAGGCGCTGATCTAGATGTGAGTTGCCTGGCAACAGACGGTGTGCAGGACCAGAGGGCTGAGTCAGCAGGCTGTGATGCTGCACAAGCTGCTGCTGGAATAAATCATGAATCAGCACAATATGGCCCCTCTGTATTCACACACCCGGAATAAAGGTGTGTGAGTGTGTGTGTGGTGGTGTGTGAGTATTTGAGTGTGTGTGTGTGTGTGTGAGTGTGTGTGTGAGTGTGAATGTGTGTGTATGTGCTACCTGGCTGAGACATTAGTGGTAAACGAGACGCAGTCTGTGACAAAAGACAGCGGGGTGGTCCCAGTGATGTCCTCCCACTGAGCTGGAGATGTTCCACCTACACACACACAGCATTTAAGACTTCATATCTATTTTCCTTGTTTATCTTAACAAGCTGGTGCAGTACAGGTAAAGTGTCAGTTCCAGCTGCTACAAAGTTCATTTGGGTCCATAGATGCAAAATTTGCAGCAAAAACAGCTGAGTTTTAATCCACTATTTTTGTGATGTCACCAAAACACATTTACACATTTACCAACAGTAAATCCACTGTTTAACTGTCCACACCTCACTGTGAACTCATACAGAGGATCAATACAGAGCAGACAATCATGAACAATCAGATCAGGTTTAAACAGTAATAATGATGGGTTTTGTTTTTTTGTAATTTTTCTGGTAACATAGGGGCCTGAAGTATGCACACACACATACACACACACACAGAGCTCTCTTACTGCAGTACCTGTGATGCTGCAGAGCAGCCTCAGGCAGGGGGCGGGGTCACCTTTCCGGCTGTTTGCTGCCGTCTCCCTGGCTCTGGGTGGGACAGGGATGGTCATGGTGATGGGCTTGTGGAACTTCCTCCGCCGGGGCTCCACTGTCACAATGGGGCTGAACGACGCTCTGCTCCCGACCACCGTCCGCACCACCTCCTCCGGCACCGGCTGGGCCTTAATAATAATAATAATAATAATAATCATCATCATCGTCATCATCATCATCATCATCATCCTGATCACAGTCCGCACCACCTCCTCCGGCACCAACTGGGCCTTAATTAATAATAATAATTATCATCATCATCCTCCTGATCTGGATAAAACACTTAATACTAGAATAATGTGTATTAATGCTGTGTGTGTGTGTATTAATGCTGTGTGTGTGTGTATTAATGCTGTGTGTGTATGTATTAATGCTGTGTGTGTGTATTAATGCTGTGTGTGTGTGTGTGTATTAATGCTGTGTGTATGTGTATTAATGCTGTGTGTGTGTGTGTGTGCGCACGCACCTGTAGTCCGACGCGGATTTTCTTGGTGAGCGCTCCAGGGGGGAAGGCAGCCCTCACCATGGGAACCGCCTCGCTGCTCAGGACCCCGCCCTCCGGACCCATGTGGTCACTCTCCTGCTTAATGCGGGACACAACCGCAAAGTACTGTGGGAAATCTTTAGTTACGATGCGGCAGATTCGCTTCTTCTCCAGCTCAGCGGGGCTGTCCAGCTCTGTAAACAAAAAACCAAACACTTTTACACCACCAAACAGATGCCCTGAAGTCAGCTGAGTACTGCTAAATATATCCCCTAGGGGGGTGAATTAGTATGTAACTGTAAATTCAGTCATACAGGGGGCGCTTTAGTTTTAGTGAGACTGCTGCACAGACATGTATGTTGTTGCTTACCTTCGTCCATGCCATTGAGCAGAGCAAGCAGATCCTCTCCACGGCAGTCGTAGTGATGCTCCTTCCACGTGTCTCCGTTGTCGCTGCGCAGGACGATCAGCTCGCGCTCTTTTCCACGCATGGAGCCGAAGTGAGGGATCTCCACAATCACAGGTCTGGAGAACAGAGGGAGCAGAGCAGCTCCTCAATGGACTGGCATATACAGTAATACAGTTTGTGTTGGTGCAAATATTAGGGGTTATATGGTAACAAGTCCCACCTCATTTGTCCCATGTTAGTTTTGGCAAACACAATATGAAAATTTTAGAACAGCAGGTAAGGGGTCTTCATGTGTGTGTGTGTGTGTGCTGGCAGCAGTGTAATACAGTAATATCTGATCTGTCCAGTGTAATACAGTAATATCTGATCTGTCCAGTGTAATACAGTAATATCTGATCTGTCCACTGTGATACAGTAATATCTGATCTGTCCAGTGTAATACAGTAATATCTGATCTGTTGGTCACCCATTTCTGACCCCATGGTAACTGCCCTACGTACCCCAGAAAGTGAGCTCCAGCTGGCCCCACCTCCACCAGCCTGCTCACAAGCCCCTCCCCCTCCACCATGGGGGGCGGGTACGCCAGCCTGTGCCGCTTTGCCAGGCGGCAGGTGATCCGTGTGGGGGCGGGGCACTTCCTGGGGGGAATGATGATTCGCATGCCATCATGACGACTCCCTCTCATGGACCCGCCCCTCGCGTCCACCATGAAACTGACCAGGAACCTGCAGAGGGGAAGGCAAGGGACGAGTTAGAGAGAGAAAGAGGGAAAGAGAGAAAGACCAATCTAACCCACGACACAAACACTGAATGGCGACAATTCCCATGCTGCACCACTGTACCACCAATATTGAGAAGAGACAGAGAGAAATAGAAAGAGACAGAGAATGATGGAGGAAGGATGGAAGGAGAGGTGCTGTTTCGAGATGCTGAAACTGGCGGTCTGATCTTTCCTGCTGCAGATCCAGTGAAGTCCGACTGATCCACTGCACATTAAATCTGATCAAAAGTAAATCTATTTACTGCCAGATCAGGAGTGTCAAAGCAGCAATCAGCGACCAATACAGTGATCAGCTACACCTTTGCAGATGAAAAACCATGAGATAAAATTCAGTTACTCAGAAAGAGGGAGGA
>JBBPDC010000001.1:24801721-24825239 GCA_037974485.1 Hemigrammopetersius urotaenia
GTGTGGGGACGGTACCTTGCTCAGGGTACCTCAGCGGTGCCTAGCGGTCTTGGGGATCGAACCTGGACTTTCTGGTCACAGGGCGGATGCCTTAACCACTAGGCTACCAGCTAGGCTAGGCTACCACTAGGCTACCAGCATAAATGTGGTCATATTGGTTGTATTGAGAACAGTTTACTGTATCGTTAAAAAAGTTCTCATTTTCCTGTAATCTTCCATCAAAATGTGCTACGTTTTGCTTCTTTTTTTGAGCACAACATTGTGCCTCAGTGAGCAGGGAAAATAATATTAACCAGTAAATCATGTTTAACCTCCTCCATCGATCACCGGCACCCAGCATGCTCAGCTTGATCAGAGACTCTTCCTGATGTTATGTTTAAGGAAAACGCATGTTGTTTTATAGTTCCCGCTGACGTACAGCCTAAAAGGATCTAAAAATTTTCCCCAAAAATGGCCTTTACTGCACAGTGATGGGAAACATGTAGATTCACACTCTTGTTATTTCATCTACTTCTAGAGCAAACATCCACTTCAAATCTTTTCATTTACTAACAAATAATACATGAAAAGAATGTGTTCATAGGCAAGATTTGGTGAAAAAACTAAATCAAAACTGAATAAAGTGTCATGTTGCCAAGAGTCCAGGGAAAGAGGGAGGCGAAGGCTCAGATATCCATTACTCAGAACTTTTATTAACAAAACACAAACCAAACCAAATCACAGGAGACTTGACGTTATGAACTCAAACTAAAGATGGTGGACCGATCCTGGGTTAAAACCTAAATACAGACAGGACTAACCCAAGGACCAATAATCACTTTAACTTAAACAGCGGCCGGCTGTGAACACTCACCCAACTGGTGTACACACATCATTTCAAAATAAGAGTCTGCAGAGGGCTGGATGGCCTCCAGAGGCCTATAAAGGTGTTCACCACAAGTTAACACAACAGAACTTTACAAAGCTGTTAGTTTATATTACAGCTCGAGAATGTCTACAAGAAGGGGTAAAGCAGCCTTTTGCAGTATAAACTTTGCAAAGGTCTTTAATTACAGTTCGTCGTAGTATATGCATAGCTCTATTATCCTTAAAGAAACATCTGTATTTCTGTTAGTAATACATCTTTTTTATGATGTATTATCACAGAGCCAAAAGACATTGTATGTAAAATTGAAGAGGATGGATGCACTGGAAGTATATTGAATATATAATATTATGTTTCACCTGTATGAGCCAAAAGGAAAGCTGCTAGTTCTTTGACCCTCTTCTACTTTATATTTAAATAATAGCTGCATTTTTCGATTGGCTCGCATCGCCCCAGTGTCACACGGTCCCCTCAAACAGCTCAACGGCTGCACACACAAAATAAATCAGGGCTGTTTCTGTCCTCCGTTCTACGCTGCAGCCCCGGTCTGACCTTGCGAGGCCTTCTTTTGGGCCCTGTACAGTTTAATGTGCAGGCTTGGCAGGTCGTAGAGTTCCTCCAGGTGAAAGCAGGACTGAAATCTGTCCACAAAGCTGTTCTCGGGGTCCAGCCGGAACCTCATCGCCCACAGAATCACGGTGTCCTGTGAGCACAGGTGTTCAAACGTCTCCATCAGTTCACTGAGGTAGGGGTGGGCATACACCACATCAGCTGCCATGATGTAGTCGTAGTGGCAGGAGACGCGAGGGAATCGCTCTTCCAGCTGCTGCCCCCAGCTGAGCTCAGACACCTGGGGCTCGTAGCGACAGCGCCCCCTGGTGTTGCGGTTAACGTTGTACCTCAGGTTGCCCAGAACGTCAGGCAGGTCGGTGGAGGTCACCTTAGAACCTGTAGGTCATGAATTTTACACGGATTCACAGTTAATGACAAACGACATCAGTGCAGCACGGGATCGGTGCATAGAAGAGTCAAGCACTGCATACTCACCCAGCAGGCTGCATACTACAGTCACGAGCCCTGTTCCAGCACCAATTTCAATGACGTTCTTATCCATGAGGTTGTACTGTTCACGATGAGTGTCAAGGAAATGACACAACACCATGGCCTTTAATAAGCAAATAAAAATAAACATAATTAATTTCAAGGTGATTCATTGATTATGCATTTGTATTAATGCACTACAATAATTACATTTTGTATCTAGCTGAGCAATGTAATGGTATTTATATCACGATATAATCATGCATTCCTGAGCATATTGTAAGCATATGAATGGCCGCAAGTTTCATTACAAGCAGAATTAGTGTTCAACTGAACTATAAAATCATTGTACTCATAGTTTTTTGTATATTTATTTCCTGCCCAATTTGCAGTAATACGTTTGCTACCAATTCAACATGCTGGAGTGATGAGGCAATGAGGCCATGCTACCCACCAAACAGAGAGTAATACAAATTATGTAGGCTTTGACATAGCCATAGGTTTAATGTGACACTACTGGTTTCTTTTTGCCTGTCGCAGCTTATCAGATCAAAAAGTGTATTGCTAGCTATAACAGAGAGGTGTCAGACACGCAGTGCATCATAGTTTGTTGTTTATAAACCACTACTATATCCACTTTTTTAAATAAAGTTGAAATAACTGGCTAAAAGTGAACTAAATTTCTGGCATAAAACAGAAATGAGTGTGAAGTGCTGAAAGTGGGTCAATCTTTCACAAATGTTGATTAATTTGTTTTTGAATGAGTAATTGTGGGGAAGAAGAAAGCAGAAATTAGTATTATTTGTTAATCATCAAATAGAAACAAATAGAGGATAAAAAATGAATAGTTTTGTCGTAAAAAAAAAAAAAAAGCCTCACCGACGGCCACAGCACAGCACCATAACAGTCAGTGGACTCTTTGATTTTGATCTCCAGGTCAGCGAAGGTGTATCCCTCCCAGGCTTCAGTCTTGATCAGGGAAGGGCGAAAATGCCTCTTCATGATGGCTGCGGACAGCTCAGCATCCGGAGCAACATCTGCAACATTGAATAAAGGAAAAGTTACACAAAGATTACACAAAGTAAAACAGGCTTCACTTACAATAGTTACAATACATGGTCAAGAGCAAGGATCTGAGTAACCTTGACAAGGGCCAAACAGTGATGGCCACTGGGGCATGCTAGCTCTAACAGCAAGGTGTCAGACACACAGTGCATCACAGTTCAGACCAGTCAGAGCACCCTTATATATACATATAGACAAAAGTATTGGTACGTCTGACCACTACACCAACAGGGATACTGCATTTAATTACACAGACTTTAATATGGAGTTGGCCCCCCCTTTACCTCTATAACAGCTACCACTATTCTTGGAAGGCTTTGCGCAAGATTTTGGAGTTTATGTGGGAATCTGTGCCCATTCATTCTGTAGAGCATTTGTGAGTTCAGGCACTGATGTTGAACGAGAAGGTCTGGCTCACAATCTCCCTTCCAGTTCATCCCAAAGGTGTTGGGTGGGGTTGAGGTCAGGGCTCTGAACGGGCAGTTCTTCCACACTGAACTCATCCAGCCATGTCTTTATGGAGCTCGCTTTGTGTACTGGGACACAGTCATGCTGGAATAGAAAAGGTTCTTCCCCAAACTGTGTTCACAAAGTTGGAAGCATGGCATTGTGCCTTGGTATGCTGCAGCATTAAAATGGCTCTCTCTCACTCTCTCTTATTCTCTCACTCTCTCTCGTTCCTGACTTTTCCGTATTTAAACCTCTGGTTTATATTTACATTTTCTTTAAGGGTAATGTATTAAACTGACTTCCAAATGAAATTAAAGTGATCTGGGAGAACATTTGGAGGCATTTTATGGTTTACACTATAAAAACAGCATATATATATGCAAGCCCCCACCTTGTATGGGGTTCAGCAGTTGGAGCTTCAGTCTCTCGCTGATTGTTTCTGAGAACCGACTACTAATTAATTGCGAAACTCCCGCACATTCGCAGAACCCACAGATATCCTCTGCATTTTTTGGGCTTTTGTGTTTTTTAGGGCTTTAGTGATTTCCGCCACACCCCTTATCTTCGTTCTGGGTTGATTATGTCTGGGCGTGGCAGTTAACAAGGCAATCAGACACCTGAACAGAACGAGCCTCCGCTGCTCAGTGCAGCGCCCAAACATGGCGCAATATATAATATATGGCAATATAGAATTTCTCATACATTTTGTGCCAAATTATTAAGAAAAATATAATTTACTAATTTGGAACAAATATTAACTTATCTAATTTCCATTTAAAATATAACTTTACACTATTTGGTACTGTCCAGAGAAAGCGCGTCTTCTTATGGTGACATACCGCTGTACTTGGAGGCGGGAGGTTTCTCCTTGCTGCTGACTGGCTGCTGGTCTGTGCCGCATCTTGTTTGGAGCTATCTGGAGTGTTTTTCATTTTTGTTCTTCTTAAAGCACAGTATTTTTATTAATGTAAATTAATTTATTACTGTATTTACCCTGCTCACACCAAAGAAAATGCACTTGCATGAACTACAGTAGAGTCTATTTAGTGGTAATATCAGTATTTGTATGGATACAGGTTTACCTTTACATTTTTAAGGGTAATGTATTTAAGGGTAATGCGTTTACAATTAAATTGTAAAGTGTTTTGGGAGAATATTTGTGGCCATATTTTGGGTTTACACTATAAAAATGGGCTTTTTTTCCCCACATAAAAATGCCTTTTGAAAATGCATTAATTGTAGATTTACATTTATGGCATTTATCCAAAGCGACTTCCATTCCCTACCTACAGTCTCTCCCTGGAGCAACTTGGGGTTAAGGGTCTTGCTCAGGGACCCAGTGATGGTGCTGAAGGTAGGATTCGAACCCGTGACCCACTGAGCTACCTCCAACCACCCACAGACTACTCAGGAGCAGAATATTTGCCCACGGTGGGGTACTATGCTAAAATATCAACACAGTGATCAGATCTAGTCCTTGCCCCTAATTAACGTACCGTTGAAGGACAGCGATCTGTTGAGAACCACAGCCACTGATTGGAGGCAGGCTTCTAAAACAGATCTGTTTCGGGACCAGGGTGGAGAACCGAGGAGACACCTGGGAGACTCCCACAGCAGGGTGAAGGCAGCTTCTTCCCAACACTGTCAGAGGTCGCAGCCACCCTGGGAATGACGCACAGAAGCTGTTACAAATGCAGCAGTCCTAACATAAATGCAAGAGTGAGCAAGATGATCACTATAAACGAGAGGGCTCGATCATAAAACTGTTGCTTGCTAATCCCTCGGTATTCAACCCACCGGTATGACTTCCTCACACTGTTGTTTTATTTTATTGGAATGTCTCATTTATGTACTAGTTCAACGTCTTACGTGCCTAAAACACACAAAGCAGCAATAAAACAGAAACAATGTGGAACGAATATTCTGAGATGGACCGTTCTCGTTTAGCTATTGCAACAAGAACAATATTTACATTTAGAAAGGCCGAGACAGAACTTATAACAGTCAGAATGATAATTTAAGAACATGTTTATCTGAACTAAACCATAATTAGTGAGCATCGACCGGCTGCACTACAGAGAAAACATATAAATCTTATTGTTACCAGAGAGACCTTTAGCCAAGGTGGCCGCCATCTTGGATGTGCACCGCGAGGCCAAACTACAGCGCGCGGCACGGACAAAAAGAACGGAGCGAGGAAAAGGCGGAGGACATAAAAGCACAACAAAAACTCATCCAAACGAGATTTAAATTATATAAAATACACTATTATATTTTATATAATACACTATATTATATAAAATACACTATATTGGGACACACCTTATACCAAGACATTCTGGACAACGCAATGCTTTGTGGACGCAGTTTGTGGAAGAACCTTTTGGATTGCAGCGTGACTGTGCCCCAGAAGGTCCGTAAAAACTTTCAATGTTTCAATGTGGAAGAACTTGACTTGGCAGGCCTTCTCATTCAAGTGCATGATCTTATTAATTCTCTACAGAATGAATGGGCACAAATGTTGGAGAAATACTCTTGTGGTAAGCCCTCCAAAAACAGTGAAAGCTGTTACAGCAGCTTCATATTAAAGTCTATGTATTGAAAGCAATCTAAGTCCCAATACATTTGACCATAATAGTGTATAAGGGCACCAAAACTCAGTACTTTTTATTCTTTAAAATCCAAATAAACAAAGCAGCTACTCTTGATAATGATGCTGATTAGTACCTTATATTAAAACAGTATTAAAAATATGTGCAAAACATGATTCACAAATCTGCTGAAGATCTACATGGTAAAACAATTAACAATATGAACAGCTGTATTCATTTTCTATTATAAATATACCAACATTTAGCCTACAGTCTGTATATATTTATATTGTTATATTTGTTTATATTTTTTTTTGTTTATTGTATTTTGTTTATTGAATTTTCTAATAATTACATTGTCTCAGGAGTGAGTTAGGATTACTGTATGTTCTCTGTATGTTGTGTTTAACTGTATGCAATAAAAAAACATCTTGCATCTTAAAATTGTTTACTCTTTAAATCCATAACCTGTATTGCACTTATACTGTTATGTAATATGTGGTAGATAAGTGGATATGACTGTCAGAGCTGAATGACAAACAAATAATCTTATTGAAATGCGTACAGAGTGGGAAGGCAGTATGCCTTGTAATATATTTAAATATACTTGCAAACATGTTATGTCAGATAGTTTAAGACACATATTTGAGGAATGCCAGCATACTTACCAAAACTGAAGTAACAATTAAAAGACATACAGCAAAGCTAAATTACAATGAAACTAAATGTACATCTCAATGAAGTACATAAAACATGTGCCATTATTTGAATGTTGTGCAAAGCCTTTAATTCCAGCACCAGCCCTGGAATAGTCAAGTGTGCTTCTTTTAAAAACAGACAATAACAAAAATGTACATAAGACACAATTCCTTAAGACATGTAGTAAGAAACAATGGCACTGGTGAATATAAATAGAGTCTATTGGGCAACACAACCAGAGTCCAGCACATAATCAATGTTGTTGATCACAATGCAATGTAAAAATCCAGTGCAACACAAACAATACTGCAAAACAACAAAACACAGAGTAACAGAGTAGCCTCCCATTCACTGACACATACAGTTAAGACACTAAAATTACTTTGCAGATATAAAGAACTGAGCAAAAGTCTCAGGCACCTGAGAAAATGTTACTTATAATATAAATAACACTAATTATAAAAACCCTAATATTAAATAACATTAATACAGTAACTAGTGATTTTATGTATGTTTTCTTAACCATTTCCAGGCCCCTTTACAAAGCCAAGTACTACTTGTAGTTGTCATCAGATAGCTTGTTTTCCTCCATCAATACTTTATTAAATTAAATGAGGTGTTCTGCTATACCTGAAATTTCACAAATCCATTCAACCACTAGGCACTGATGAGAAATCTGCTTCCTCGTTTTTTTGCATTTGTTCTAATAATTTATGTTTTAATTTGCCCTTAACCCATTTGCATAGGTGCCTAAGACTTTTGCACAGTTCTATATGTAGATCATTAGATGTGGTCGAAGTGAACTACTTAAAAAGAAAAAAAGAAAACACATTCAGTCAGTGTTTTGGTACCACAGGGAACAGAACAGCATAGTAAAAGTAACAGTCTGATTTGTCCGAATGAACACATTTTGATTCAATAAAAAAACCTGTGCATCTAAGAATGACAAGGAACAGCTGAGACTGGTCACCTTTTTCACCTGTCCTGTCTGTTTTCAGAGAAAGTCCTGCTGTCCAACATTTACGCTTGCATTAGCTTGACAGATTTTGGTGTTTGTTTTGTGCAGATGTGTCACCACCCTGCGTACACAGGCTCTGCATCACACGGGACTCCATACAAACGGCCAGACGGTCGTTCCTTCCGCAAAAGGGGAGCCCGAGAGAGGGAGAGTTCACCATCTGTATCCCTCCTCCTCCGCAAAACCAGGAGGATGATGAACAGGAGAGCAACTAAAGAGAAAGAGTAATTGAGAGAAAGAGAGTGAGTTCTAATATAATCAGATACGGACGAAAAATATATAACAGAGCTTCAGGGGACGTTCGTACCTCCTCCTCCAATCACAAGCAGAGCTATGGTGACCGGGGCCAGCTCACATGTATCTCCAGCCTTTCTGAAAAACGTTTCCATACAATAACCTGGTGCAGTGCTGCCCTCTGGGCAGAAAGCATCATTGGGACACTGGATTGGATTCACGTCTGGACTCTGGAAGCAGAGGGTACAATTCAGTTTTAGACTAAACCATTATTTCTAAATGAAATACGATTTACAGAGTTAAATACAAAGATGTATTAGAATCATGTTCCTTATATTAGAGGCCAGGTCCCCGCAGGTGAAACTGACTGTACGAGTTTGTGTGTGTTTGATTTACTATATTTTCAGAAATGACCTGACTATGCAGAACAATTTTACAACAAAATAATCTGCCTTTGTAACATTAATTTTATAACTGAAAGTACAAAGGATTTCTTTCTGGATAAAGATATTTTAGATAAAGATATTAGTTATTAATTATAGAGATATAGAGATAACTAAAGATATAAGACAGAAGATTATTTATTTGCAATACAAGAACAACACACCGTGAAATTCTTTCTCTGCATTTAACCCATTCACCAAGTGAAGCTGCTGGCAATGAGGCGCCCGGGGAGCAATGTAGGGGGACAGTACCTTGCTCAGTGAGGACACTACCAGTTGGGATTTGAACCCCAGCCCTCTGATTGCAGGGCCAACACCCTAACCGCAAAGCCATCCAGGTTACTAAATTATATACTGTATATTTATTTATAGTCACTTTTTCCCCCATTAAATTATTCATCGTTATTATAACAGCTAGATTTGGTCGCCACTTTTCAAATAAGCTCATTCTTGGTGTTATACAGCTTTCTCCGCTATTACAGAATTATCTACAGCTCAGATAATTAAATATTCTTCATTTGTACAACAACTTTAATATCACCAAATCAGTTTGATCATAATTGTTCAGTAGTGACCTATCACTGCATACAAACAAATGTGTATGTGTACATATGTCTGTCTATGTGAAAATAGACAAAAAAGAGACATAATGTGTTTGTGTTATGGAAGTAGTGACTCACAGGGCAGTAGTGGTTTTCAGGGCAGATGTTGCAGTTCTCCTGGCCCCACTTGATCTGATAAAAGCCGCTGCTGCAGATCTGACAGATTGTTTGACGGGCAGGCTTGTGCATACCTGCCAAAAATGTACATTTACACACAGGTATCATACATAGCACTTAACATGTTATGTTAGATTCAGTGACAAAAAGGAAAACAATAAAATAAAAAAGCATCAGAGCAGAGCAGATCAGACCAGATGGGCTAGACTTCCCTCCCCACCAATGAGCCCTGGGTGCTCCTGAAGCTGTTGCCAGTTCACCAGTTGCCCTTTCTCGGGCCACTTTAAGCAGGAACTAACAACCGTATACCAGGAACACCCCACAAGACCTACCATTTTAGACATGCTGTGACCGAGTAATTCACTCATCACAGTCTGGGCCTTAAATCACTCAGATCCTCACGCTTGTACTTCGAACCCATCAACTTCAATAATTGACTGTTTACTCGATGCTTAATATTTCCTACCTCTTGAATGGTGCCACTGAAATAGACTTTCAGTGTTATTAGCTTTAATGGTTTTAATGTTTCGATGGCTGATTGGTGTGTAATGAACATTTAACATACATTTAATGTCAAACATTATTTAACTGGACCTTCTCAAAGAACATTACTTTAATGCATGGCAACTTAGAAAATGTCATGCATTCAGAGAGTCATGCATTCAGACTTTTCACAATTTCTGCGACTGTACTCTTCTTTTCGGCTTTTACCGCTGTTTAAAATGTGTGCATTTGCTAATAATGTTTAGTATTGGTTGGGCTTCAAGCCTGGATGATCTAAGCCTGACTAAAAACAGTGCTATTTCCCCACAAGTGTTATGTCTTTAGCATGGCAGCATCACTGGTCAGCATTAGAGTTTACCTGGGCGACAGGGAGTGCACTCTTTAGAACCAACCAGTAGGGCTTCAGAGCCAGCAGGACAGATTTGGCACTGAGCACAGTTAGAGGAGCTATCAGACAGGAAAAGACAAAATCAACCCAAACCATTTAATTCAATACAGGGCCACTGATTATATTATTATAACAGTCTTATGTTGCTGCAATATCGATCTTGTGACTAAAAAGAGAGCTAGAAAAAAAAAATGAGTGCATTGAGGCCTTCACAATGCCTCAGGTTTGGCTACTTAAAATCCCAAAGTAAGAAGCATGTGACAGTGCTCTGCAATTAGGGACTGCCCAAGGGTAAGAAAGAAGCAGTGTTACTTATTCTATAGGATTCCTGCCTGCTATAACGACTTTAAACACCAAGAACAGCACAAAAATATTGATAAATATATAGAGCCAACTTAAACTGCGAAGCTTACATGTACACTAAATTATACAGTATATATATAATCGACATTACTATATTTTGAAGAAAGCCTTTTTGTGTTTGGCTCAGCACAAAAGTAAAAGGGGCTCTTAATAACCAGACAACTGTAAACAAAACAGCAGCTGTGTGCCCAACTTACTTGCAGTATCTGCCTTCTGGACATGGGTTACAAAAGGTGGCATTCTGCTCTGATGTATAAAAACCTACAAAAACAAAGTTCAATGTTTTCATGCTTTATTAATTTAGGTTAAATGCTCCAAGTCCATGTCAAGTTTTATGCCTTTGTTACAATATCATTATGGGTGGGTTTTCCAGACTAAGAATCTGTCTAGACCAAATTAAATGTAAAATACTGAAATACCACTTATTACATGCCCAGAATTCTGACCCTGTTCAAATCAAATTACTTCAATGCTCACCAGGTGCACAGGCCATACAGGAGAAGGAACCAGTATTATTATTGTAGGAACCAGGAGAACACGTCTGGCATACGGGGCTGCCGGTAAAGCTGCGGACAGCAGGAGGAAGGGGGGGAAACCACTGTTGAGCTTGTTGATGTGTGGTTCGTAGATTCACTTCTCAAATAGTGAGCCCAGAGAAATAGCTGTTTACAGTACTTGGTCAAGGATAACTCACTTGGTGAAGAAGCCGGGTGAACAGGGCAGACACGACTGCTGGCCTGCTAAAGGTTGATAGAAGCCTGGTAAGCAAGCCAGACACGTCGCAGGGAACATACACAGTCCCACCTCTGGACAGCACGAACACAGCAAAGTCTCTGGAACAAAAAATCGAACGTATGAAAGCTTTCTTTTTAAATGGTAATCTATTATACTGCACAACTCAATTAAAATGTATGACAACGAGTAACTAAGACTATGCTCTCCAAATCAGGTATAGCATTCTCAGTAGGCTACACATTTGTCAATTGACTAATTTATTTATTCATTTGTGTCAGTGGAATGTAGTCAAACCTGTAGATAGTTCTGCAAACAGAGGTTTGGACTTTGTAGTCATGTTGGTTGTTTAAGCAATCATTGCATCATTCCTGCAACTTCTATTTAAGGTGCAAACTAACTAATATTGTAATAATGAATAGAGAGAGGCTTTTGATCAACCTAAAAAGTACTGCATAGCCCTACTATTAGCATATAGTTTCTTAAATTTAATATTTTAGTTGAACATGTCTTTTTTTCAACAGTCACTACTGGATGTCTGAAGAGCTGAAGGAATATTTATGATGAAGTTTCCACTGCATTTACATTTATGGCATTTAGCAGACGCTTTTATCCAAAGCAACTTCCATTCAGCTGGAGCCCTTTACTACAGGGGACAGTCTCCCTGGAGCAACTTAGGGTTAAGGGTCTTGCTCAGGGACCCAGTGGTGGTTTGCTGAAGGTTGGATTTGAACCCATGACCTCTTGGTCCGGAGGCAAGTATCCTACCCACTGAGCTACCTCCAAAGTCACTGCAGGAATTTGTTGCTCACCGTTGTTGTAGTATGAACCTGGAGCACATGCCTGGCAGGTGGATGTGTTGAGGGAAGAGCAACCAGGTGCAGTGGTGCTGAGCATGACTGGAGTGGTGAGGTTTTCACGGACTGTGGTGGCTGTCACAGTAGGAGTGAGGGTGGTCTGGCTCCTCACCACTCCTGCACACAAGTGATATGTACACACACACACACACGACAGATAACCACAGTGACCTATTAAGTACAGTGTACTTATAACACAGGACAGAACACAGAACACTGCTAATTTACAACTATAATTACTACATGGGGGGCACAAAACTACACAGCAGATTATCAGATTCCATTGAAAGAAAATAATGATCCGTTTTTTATTACTATTAATCGCTACATAAGCAGTTCTGTTTGTTCTAAAATCTTTAGCACAGACAGTGCTCATTGAGTTACGTCTCGTGGTTTCAACGTTGGCCTATTTCTTTGATTTAAGGGTTCACAGAGAACACTTTACGTTTTGGAATCACTGAACAATATCGTCATAATGCCCAGTGATATTAGCTTGTACAGAATTAGGGTTTTTTTTCTTTTAATCCACTGACCTAGAAACAACAGCACTAGCTGAGAAACCTGATCTATTAAGTTGTCAAAGATTCAGTACTCAAATTCTCAATAAAGTAACATGATATGAATATTTTATTTTATAAATATAAAACACCGTAACAGTAGAACATTTAAGAGAAAAACGAACGTTCATTTATTGTTCAATAGTCAGTTTTATTATGTCAGTTCCATTCTAAATAGTAGAAATTGTTAAACTAAAAATATTATACACAGTACAGAATAATGCAATCTAAAATACACATTGAAGTCCATATTGTTCTAGGAACTGACCAGCTAGGCTGTAAATGACAAAAAAAATAGGTTTTCTAAGGGTCAGCAGAGAGGGAAACAGAGTCTTTATTGTGAGCATAATCACATTAAGCATGTGGTTGGCTACTCTCCTGAGTTACAGACACCCTCTTCAGAAATGCAGTAATTCTGAGAGGCTGGTCATATGACTCCCTCTGGCTCCAGCGATGTGAAGAACAGTAAGACAAAAATGCCAGTCCTCAGATTTACCTTTCTTTCAAAAGTTCTTCTAAATATACAGGAACATTTCACAACAATTTCCAGTGTGAAATATCATCTACTTAGTTCTCTTCAATTCAGTTATAAGCAATATCTCAGAATTAAGTTCCTTTTGTGACACTGTTCTTTAGACAGGGAAAGTAAAAGGATATTTTATATGTGTATTAAAACATTGTAAAAAGGATGACAGAGAGTAAATTAGACCAGTTACAGGTGATGTGCCATTAGCTTAGTTCAACAAAAAAATTCCCAACTTATTTTTGCGAATTATTCTTAATGACTGTAAACTGTCACCAAAGAAAGTAACATTTTCTTCAGCTCATTAAGTTGATTTTTGAGAAGTCTAAGAAAGGTTTCCTCACTCAACTGACACTCTGCTTTAACCAGTAAAAGGAAAGGAGATTTGAGCGTATAAGAACAAGGGGATGACAGAGAGTAAATCGGAGCAGACTTGACACACTCTGACACATACACAACACAATATAAACAGAGACAAAACATCTGGAAGAACCTGGCAAACCGGCTTCTCCGTCTTGCCCAGATGAACAATAACATAGTAAGAAAAAAAGATAAGGTTTTACTGCATGGGAAGATTTTCCAGCAACACAGAAAAACACGAAGGACAACCGACCGGACTCACCCAGCAGCAAACATGCGACCACCACAACAGCCCGGGCTCCCCAGTGTGCCATGTTTCAGTAATTCCTTCTCGAGTCACAACATCTGCTCTATCGGCCTAAATTCATGGCCGAGAGCTCAGATTGGCCAACCCGGTAAAAATCAGCACAGAGTCTTACAGGGAGCTCCGGTCATTCCCCTGGTCTGTGGCTCATCAATGTCATATGACAAATGACTAGTCATGTGATTTTTTTTCTCAGCTCTCCCTGCAAAAAGGAACCAAAAGCTATTGTTTTTTCTACATGAAGGTTGCACGTATATCCACCTCCACACACTGGTTACGCCGCAGAGAGTATACACGATTTGAAAAGGAAGTTTTAAAGATGAGTCTGAGGGTTTGAGTTGGATCAGAGCTAAACTTAAGGTAAAAAGTCGAAGACCCGCCCACATAGCATAGGCACCGCCCCATTGTCAAGCCACGCCCCTCCATGTCACCTGCTCAAAGCTGCCGTTCGTACACTATATGGACACAATTAGTGTTTTTCACCTGTTTTTCAGGGTTTTGGCTAGGCAACTTATTTTCAGTGAAGGGTAAGATCAAGACATTTTGGACAACGCCATGCTTTGTGGACTCCGTTTGGGGAAGGTCCTTTTCTATTCCAGCATGATTTAAAAACATGGTTGGATGAGTGTGGTGTGGAAGAGCTTGACTGGATCGCACAGAGTCCTGACCTCAACCCCATCCAACACCTCCAACACGGAGATTGCGAGCCCGGCCGACATCGGTGCCGGGTATAAATGCCCTACAGAACGAATGATCACAAATTCCAAACTCTTGCGCGAAGACTTCTAAGTGGAAGCTGTTAGAAGGGGACCAATTCCATATTAAAGTCTATGTATTTGAATACAATGCCATTAAAGTCCTTATTGGTGTAATGGTCAGGCGTCCCAATACTTGTTCTTCTCTGTTCACGGTTCTTTCCATTAACATAATTTCTCAAGGTCCAATTATTTAATGAAGATGCTGAAAACTATGTGCAACTACATGCAATTTCCTGGTCAGCATTGCTGAAGAACAAAATTAACCAGTAAAATGTTTTAATAATGTTAATACACAGCAATGATTAAATGCCTTCAAATGTATTTATATTTTTGTCAAACAAACATACAAATAAATAAATACAATATCACTGATAAAAGGAATAACTTGTAACTCTTTCTATCAAAAGCTCCACCCCTGGATTGTTGTTGCAATCCAAGTGATTCTTAAACATTCAAAAGTGTTACAAATGTCATTTTTAACCTTTTGTTTAATTCATCTTGAATAATAATCTGAATTAGTTTCATATGACATTACATTGAACTCAGTTATATATCACATCAACACAGGGAATGCTGACCCATACTTAAAAGGAAGACATGCAAGCTGTTATAGTTATTACAAAACAGACTCACATACTTGTCACAGCGGTTCAAAACAACACTGTAGTGTTACATAAACGTAAAATGAATTTACACACACCAGGACAGCTTAACAAATGTAGACTTAGACTGAAAACTTAGGCCACCAATTTGACATTTTATTTCCATTGTGTCATTTACTTAATAAATATATAAAATGAGAGGCACAATCTCTGTGTGTACGCGTGCATAATTATATGGTACCTGAAAAAAGTGTAAACTGCCATTACAAGCCCTTATTCGGTGGACTATGCTCAACACTTTTAGCGAATGAGGAAAACACAAATACAGACTGATCATCATGATGTTTAACTTTCTCTCCACAGACTTTATCTCCCCAATATTTACGAAATAGGTGCAGCACAGCTGAAAACAGCCCAAACATGAACAGTACTATTGCTGTTAATATTGACACATCACTCTTAGACTAGACTGATAACAAAGGGTCAAATCCTGCCTGGAATTTAGTGTTTTTCTGGGTTAAAAAGAACACAATACATAATGCAGCTGTACTGTTTATTTTACTATATATTGCAGTCACTAAGGGGGTGAAGCAGTTTCTTTAACATCCTTTGGTTTCTTTGGTGGCAGTTTCTGAGCAATGCCATATGGAACATGAGCTGCCACAGTGCCCAGCTCTGCAGCCCCTTCTATATGGAACATCTGATCATCAAAAAAGATATGGGGCTTGATTTTTGCCAGCATGGGGCCCTTAGGGGCTCCAGCCAGGAAGAGGGCTTCATCTGTCTCCAAACCCCAAGCACGGAGGGTCTTCAGTGCCCGTGAACCTGAACTGGCTGCACTCCGAGCCGTCACAAGATAGGTGCGGATAGGACAGTCCATACGATGACCTTTGGCATAGAATTTCCTTTGTAGTTTTCCCAGAGCTTCCAAGAATCCTTTTAATGGTCCCTATTGCAAGGAGCAAGAAGATGATCAAGTAGAGCATCTAAATCAGTGAAACTCAAACAGTAGCCTACTGCATATCAGGCTACAATATAATTCTAAGCATCTTCATAATACTGTACTTCACAAGGGGCAGAGCCAACAGTTGGCCAGTGTCACTCTAGAGTAAATCTTCACCTTTTCCACTCCTGACACGTAGTTGAATCAATCACTCATCATCAGTGAAGTAGACGACACCTTTTACTCTGTATTAACAATCATCTATTATGATGTTTGCATGTTATCATGCCATCAGGGGTGTTACCAGTTAGTGTAGGGTCTACTGTGTTTACACTCTATGTAGTCCTATCCTGCCTGCACTTGTGTCGTCTTATGGTGTTCCTGTTTTTGTTCTTGGTGTTGCACCATGGTCCTGGAGGAACGTTGTTTTAATTCACTGTACACTGTGTATATGGCTGAAATATATACACTTGACTTGACACTTCACTCAATAATTGTTCTGAGAGGTTTGTAAACAGCAGTCATGTCAGCAAATACTGGTCCATACTCGTAATATTAAATGAATGCTTCAGGTTTGCCATCAAAATGGTGCAAATCTGTTCACTACTTTACTTACATGATCAAGGGGCTTGTTTTCATGGGCCTGTTCATGTTCAAAGAATTTGTCAAGGCCCTGGGTTTTATAAATTCTTTCGGACTCGTCCGAAAAAAGCACTGCATCTCCATCAAAGGCCACTCGCAGTTGGGTCTCAGACACTTGCGTCACTTTCTCTGGTGAGTATACGATGGCTGCTGCGATGCCTTAGGGAGCAGAAGTCTCTGTTATGAAAATCAGTGACATTTACAGAAAACGTACAGGAACAAAAACCTTCAGCCCACTTCTTCATTCGTAAACAGTTTCAATTCTCACCTTCGTCTATGGCCTCTCTCACTTTCAGAGAGTCAGCAGACAGGTACAGATTAGTGTGGTAGGCTTTCAGATACCCAATCAGACTGTTACCTCCAGTCATGCAGAAGCGCTCAACAAACAGCTCTAAAAGAGAAAGAAATGTAATCACTTGAACCAAACTTGGACATCGGACTATACTTTAAAGCATATGTATCTGAAAATCTAGAGTCATTTGTTGATTAAATCACAGGGTTAATTAATGTATTTGTTGATATATAAACTATTTATGATAGGGATGTACCATATTCCAACCTCACATCAGATCAGTTTGATTGTAGTTCTTCAGAATATTAGACAGTGCTTCATCTTAAATTTTACAACTGGATTCAGTTTTGTGGTACAAATCAAAGTCATTTTTAAAATACACTGAATACTAGGAATGTACAATTGGTCAGTTGGTCAATTGGTCAACATTGAAATCAGCAGATTTTTGCTCAAAACATAATCAGTGATTTTTCTTTTCATTTTGGCAAATCTGAATCAAAATGTGCTAAATATCATTTTACTTTTAACTTTCAACGAAGTGCTTTATATAATTCATCTTTGTCATGGTTTGGCCAGTGGCTGGTTAGGGCCACTGCTCTTTGGTTGGTGTTTTTCTGGTTCTTTTATTTTGACAGTTCTCCTGTTTTGTTCATGTGTCATGTGTCTTCTGTTGTCAGCTGTTTCTGTTAATGGGCTCCTCAGTTCCCAGCTGCCTTGTGTTTACATTCTGATTATGTTTTGTATTTAAGTCTGTTTCTGTTAGTCATTCCTCATTTTTCCTGTCCCCGATCTGATTCCTGTTTTCTGGTATTCACATTCCTGTTTTTGATGGCCCCCGTGCCTGGTTTTGTTTTGCCCTGTTTTTCTTAATAAAGAGTATTTGAGCATGGATCCCTGGTCTACTTGGTCCTTGTCCCGAGGTAGCTCAGAGTCGTGGGTTCGTACCCTCGACTCTGACAATCTTATTGAAAAAGGCAGTGTAATTTTAATTCATAAATTCAGCTGAACAAAACATTTTAAGTTAAAGAACTGATCAGTTGAAGAACAAAACATATGACATATGTTGTGATTAAAATAAAAAACAGGAAAAAATGGGCTTGTTTCATGTATTCATTTAGCCCACTTGGTGTGAACTTCAGCTTAAAATAAAGTTTAATAAGAAATGTATCTATCAGATTAAAAAATTAAGACAAAATTTAGACATCTAATACTTGCTCACTGGTGGCCATGTGGCAGTTGATGAACTGAGTAAAGGGGCTAACAAATGGTACAGAGAAACAGATAGACCCTGGTCTGTAAATGTAACCTACAAATTTGCACCTATGTGGTGATTCGAGCTGATTAAATGGACAGTGAGTGTAGATATGACGATTGAGTACATAATAAAGTGCTCTTGTCAGTGTATAAATAAGCTTCTCTCATATCACACTCTGGACTTTCAATAGCGCCTGCACTTCACTTTCTATTTACTACCACAGCAGGCACACTCATATCCTGTTATTTGATAAGCTTACACTAAATTTACACTTACTCAATGAGGTTCCATGCAGCTAACTGCCTCTTGTATAATAATAATATGATGATATTATTTAGAGTGCAATATTAGTCAAGGTGTACGTCCCAGTCATACTATACTGTTACATTGCTGTATTGTTTATTAATTGTATTGTCTCCGTTATAACTTGCACTTTGTTGAATGTTATATATGCGGCCCTATTTATGTGTACACTGTTGCTGACAACAATAAAGTAGCTTTGACAACACAAAATAACGCACAGACATTTTTGCTTTTTATGCTTTAAAATGACCCACCCTCCCAAAACCTTTTTTGAATGGGCATGAGTAAACATGATAATAGTATATATTATCATATATGTAAAATATAGACAGATGGCAGAGATTATGTGGTTACTGCAGGAGCAGACTTAAAGAAACCTTAACAAAGTGAGAACCACATTTTCCACTGCCTTAATTATTATGCAAAGGATGTAAATGCCACCTCCCACCTCACTCCATCACTAACACTCGCATCTATGTTCACAGCTATCATGGCAAACATTAGGAGTCAACGACAGTATAACACACATGAGCTGGTCATGTTGATTTCACTACTGACTGTGTAAAATCATTTAAAAGGTGAAAAATGATATAGTTACTGTCGAGTCCGGTAAGAAATAGGCAATACAGAGACTGTTAGCCAGACTGTCCAGCGCTTGTTTTGAGCTCTCCACTTACTGTGGTGGTTGATTGAGTTGATGAGCCTAATTCCGGCATGCGCATGATTGTTGGTCATCAGAACTACATCAAAGAGCTCTTCACTCTCTGGGTAGAGATTTCTCAGCTGCTCATTGACCGCTTCCAGAGCCTGGAGGTGAACATAAAAAGTCTTATTTTTACTTTGAGGTCTTCTTATGGCATTTGTGTGATTTTACACACCTCATCTAAAATCTCTTTATCTCATAATATAAACCGACTGTTTTTGTAACTGTGCCTTCAAGACTAATATATGTAAATGATCGGTGTTGTAATTGGTAGCCTGGTTCTAAAATGTATCCTGTTTATCACTATGATGCAACAATACTACAACGGATTGGGGAGTGAATGGTACATTTTGCATTACATGCTACATTAAAAAAAGAAAGGGCTTTTTTCAATATATGGGCATCTTAATTGGTATAATAAAACCTTTGCATTATGTAACACACTCCTGCACATCTTATTACAAAAAACGTGTCTTATTAGAACTATCCATTGAAAGGCTTCTTAAAGAACCAAAGTGGTCCTTCAAATGACCTTGCCCTAAAGACACCTTTGCCACCTCTTCAAGGGACAGCAGCACTGCAATTCTTTGTTTTCATCAAGAGCAAATCATTTTTGGCCGTCAGCTTGAAAAAGCGTCTTCTAGAATCTTAGTGATTTTACAGTTATATTTAAGTAACCAATGCTATGTAAGTAATCATAGTTGTGTGGCTGTTTGTTCTGGACCTTAATGAAAGGGAATGCAGGCCCGGGCGCAAACGGTTCGGTCTCGTGCTCAACCTGGTACTTCAGATATTCCTCCATTCCCTTCTGCTCAAAGATTTGCTGCTCAAAATCCATGCTGAACAGGGCCCGCGATGACACAGCGATAGTGATGGCATTCTGAGGCTTGGGCTGAGCAAACACAAATTTCCAGAATAATTCTTCAGTCAAATTTCAGTCTACCAATTAAAAGATGCAATAAAATGTTGTAAAGTTTCAGGGATAGTGTGAGAATCACATGCTCATTTAATTATAGTGTTTCTAAATGTCGAACAATAATTCTATTTAAAAGGTGATTTTAGTGGGAAACAAACAGAATGTATGGGGTGTATGGGTTGTACTATAACTAAACAGTGAGAGTAGGGCTATATGCATTATATCTAAACAGTGAGAATAGGGCTATATGCATTATATCTAAAGAGTGAGAAGAGGGCATTATGTAGAATAAATAAACGGTGAACAGTGCGAAGCAGGTTAATAGCATGGTGGGTTATAAATGATTCATACTGGTTTAAGGTTACAGCAGATCTACTGTAGCGCATAGAAATAATGTGTGCAGGATTATTTCCACTCTGAGCTTACGCTTTAACTCGGTGCCACATTTCTCGTAGAAATTAGTCATAAGGTAGTGTAATAAACAAAATGGAAAGGTTTCGGATAATCCAGCTGAATGGGTGTTAGAGTGCAGTGAGGACCAGCTCCAAGTCTCCGTTACTTTAGCTTTCCTCTGCAGTAGAAACTTACGAAGAATACGCTTTGGTGCTTCGGCGCATGCTCTGTCGCGTGTGCTGTTTATCTGAAGGAGTGCAAGGATCCACGGATCTACTGGATCTACGGCGTTGCGGAAACGACGGTTTTATCACAAAATTAAAACCAAACATGTGATGCAACAATGTGAGCTACATCACAGTGCACGGAGCTCTTCAGTAGTCTAACAGATCTGGGGTCAGCAGAGCCCCTCCTGTTCCTCATCACCTTCTGCTGTACGTCCTGCGTTAAGTGGCGCTCATTTTGTTGGGCATTATCAGACAAACAAGTGTCTGTTGACCATGTAGAGCTGGAGCTCAGTGTGAACTTCAAAAAGAGTCACAGTTCATCTCAGTTTACTTAGTAACAAATATAAAGCAAAAAAAAAAAATGAAGCTGAGATGCATTTCCGTTCAAACCCCAACAAAACTGTTCAGCATGCAACAGTTTTCACTGGTGCAAAGCTAATGACAGGCTGTCAGAACAAAAATTAACCCTATTCTGCAGGTCATAATTGTCATATTCTACATTCTTACCATTTAATCTGTGATGACAACCAAAATGCATGTAAGTTTTGTAATGCACCATTCAGACTCACAGATTTAGGCTTCCTGGATGGAGAGGGCTGATCCCTAGCTTTCATCCCCTCCAAAGAATGTGCGTCACCTTTGCTGGTCGTATGTTGATGGTTCATTTTTGCAGCGCCTCCTGGTTCATGCCTGAGAGAAATCAGTCCCTGCCTCCGCTGATCTCATCAGTAACCACCAGGGGTAGCATGGATGGAGCCTCTGGGGCAGGATGGCTCAGCAATAAGTCGTGAGAGCATGCAGAAGAAAATCGCAAGGCTGGAAACAGCCAGCCTACCAGGGAGGCTGCCAGTGATGACTTCATTTGCAGTCCTTCTGCAGGCCAAGGTGTTCTCTTTCAGTGTGTGCTGCATCAAGCGATTCAATCTTTTCTGTGGCCACGCCCCCACCCATACAATCATTCCACTCTGTTAAGCACAGGAGCACCATGTTCGTGGCTTGCCTGGGGTGGGTGGGATTTCTTTAGGCTTGTTGAAGGAGATACTGTTTTATTTTTAGAATCAGAAAACCTGTGCCAGATTAATGCGGAGACGATACAATGTTACCATGACAACCACCGATGTCAGCTCGTGTAGCGGTACTGTTGCATCATCACTTGTCACGTTCTTTTAACCCGGTTCAGGGCTGATGGTGCTTGGCCTACATCATGTTAAACAAATAATGTTAAACATAGAATGTAGATGTTCAAAAACATACATTTTTTTTTCATTTTATCATCATTTGAACGCAGCAGCTTCCCTTCAGTGTTTGTACGCTTCATTATGAGAACTACAAAATTACTGGGAATAACATCTATTAAAATGAAAATGTTTAGTAAATTAAGAGAGCTTTTATCATTCTGGAGATTTTATGGACATCAGGTACATACATATGCAATAGTTATACAGGGCAATTTCATACTATGTTGTGCCGTCACTCTTGTGAACATCTCAAAGACCTACGATGACAAACATTACTAAATTCCAAAACGAGATGAAAAAACAAGCTTTCAATTTTTGAAAGAAAAAAAATGTAATTTATTACTCTCATGGCATGACAAATACTTGATTTCAGACTTCAGAAAAAGTTCTTATGTCTTGGATTGAAACAGCCATTATAAAATAAAAACAAGCTTTGAATAAATAGTGTGTACAATTTTGTCACTGTGATTTTCTTTATACAGAGAAAAGAATTATACATTATATATATATATTAATAATTTTTGCTCTTTGTAAAATAAGACATTTGTAAAGATCTTTAGATTTGATTTTCCTTTAACTTAAAATGCTAAATGAAACTGCAGTGATATGGAGGCCTGAGGATTGGCAGGTATACGTCAAAAACTCCCCGTACAACAGGCCCAAAGCTAAGTTTGCTAAGACAAACAGCCATGGCAAGGTCAACTTGTGGCCGATTTCTTGGCTTGCATCGCCAAATCTGAACTAACCCGCTTTAGGAGGTTATCAGCCTATGCTTTGCATCATACCTAAATACAAACACAGTCCTGAAAAACAGCAGTGATCTCAGAAAAGGAAGCAACGCAATGGGAAGTCAGCCCAGATCTATTAGGCAA
This sequence comes from Hemigrammopetersius urotaenia, assembly GCA_037974485.1. Lineage (NCBI taxonomy): Eukaryota > Metazoa > Chordata > Actinopteri > Characiformes > Alestidae > Hemigrammopetersius > Hemigrammopetersius urotaenia. The sequence goes on from JBBPDC010000001.1 coordinate 24,824,579, forward strand.
GCCATCTTAGGCCAATCAGCCAGAAGGGTATAGACATCTCAGAGTCTACCATACACAACTTTCTTACATTACACTTTTAACAAATGAGAACAAGTTTATGCTGCATTCAACAGTGGTTTCAGTTCTCCCAATGGACTTAAACGTATGTCTGCTTGTACCGGGAAAAAAACGTTTATCCAGTCAGAAAATGAGAATACAACCGTTTCTATAATACAAGGGTGAAGACTGAGTAGTAGAGAGGTACTGTGTTTTTAAAGCTTAGGATTTGCAGACACTGATGTACTACATACATTAAGGACTGCTGTGAGAGGACCTCGAACACTGAGGCTCCCACCAAAGGTGTTTGCCAAAGCAGGACTGATTCAGAGTTACTCCATTGTACCATATTACATTAGTTTTCTAGAAGAAGGAATACTGAGTGATAAGAAGGCATTTAATGGAATTGCATTATAAGTAGAGGATGAGTGGGGTGAGACAACATCCAGGTGTGTAAACACTTCTCTGGAGAGCTTGCAGGAACATTGTTTAGTTTTGCCAAATTGATCTATAGTTAGTAATTGTAGGTAAAAAGTATGCTAGCTGCAAACTACACTCAACAAAAATATAAACGCAACACCTTTGTTTCTGCTCCGATTTTTCATGAGATGGACTTAAAGATCTA
>JBBPDC010000001.1:24834083-24848692 GCA_037974485.1 Hemigrammopetersius urotaenia
TATATACACACACACACACGTACACACACACATACATACGGTGCAACGGTACTCTGTAAAATACCGGACCGTTCGGTACACTCTGCACGGTTCGGTATGCCCTTGTGTACCATGGCACCTCGGTTTTGCACTTCCTTTTGAACTTCCATACTGTTAAGCAGCAAGCACCAATGAGCGAAAGCCCTCCCCCGAGACTTAATGTCCAATCACTGTTGTGGCTCCACCCACTCACCAGCCCTCACACTGACGTAACTGGATCTGAGCTCGCAGCTCAGCAAACAGACGCGGAAAAAAAGAAAACAAACAAACTTGGCCAGCACTGGCGTAACAGTGGAGAGGCAGACGTTTGAAGAAGCACCAGCTTCGTACAAATCTCCAGGATTTTTTACGGGTTTACTGTAGAATACAACGACCAGGGAGTCAAAACATTTAATAGAAACGTCACTGTTTGTAAACTTTGCCTAACATGTGTCCCATCCGCAAATGGAAACATGAGCTATATGGCTAAGCGTAGTCATGCTGAGATAACGGTTCCTGAATGGAGGACAGACTAAAAGGTATCTGTCTCTATTAATGTGGATGCTGATCCTGTCGTGTGTTGGAGGGAAAGGAGAAAATTCCCCCATGTTGCAACAGTTGCACAACGTCACCTCTGTGTCCCAGGAACTTCTGTTGTGAGAGAATTTTCTCCACTGCAGGACACGGTGTAAGTGCAAGCCGCTCTTGCCTTGCAGCTGACAGTATTGACAGGCTTATCTTCTTGCAGAAGAATCTTATAATAGCAGAGGAATAAATACCTCATGCCCATAATGGCAATAATTGATAGTAGTCAGAGTAAACATGCTTCAGCTACATTCACAATGTAAAGTTCACTATGTTGTGTTTAGAGCACTTTAAGAGGCACTTTTTTAAAAATATTTTGTAAGTTTGAATTTTATACATGTATAAATATTTTAATCATGAGTAAGAGGCAGTTTATTATTTGTTTTGTTGTGTTATTATTTGTAGTGTTATATTATTGAGCACAGTGTTGCTGGAATTTGTTCAAAATAAAGATATAATTTTGGGAGAAAAAACATTGTTCTCTTTATGCACAAAACACGAACCGAAACCGAACTGAAACCGTGGCCCAAATACCGAGGTACGTACCGTACCGTGGGATATAGGCAGGGTGGGCATGCAGGATATTTTGACCTTTACCCAAAATCAGAGGATTGGTTACACATACACCAAAACAAATCCATGAATGCCTCAACTCCACCAGTAGTAGCTGAATCTTTATGCATGGGTGTATATGAAAGGGTGCAGAAAGAGTGCATACCTGATATGCAGACAAATAGGCGATGGATGAGGTCACTACTGCTGTGGAAACGTGAACGTATTTTGTTATGAGAAGCCAGTTTGGCAGCCTGCAGAGCTAGTTGGATCTCATGGTGATCGAGATCCTCTGATATCTCAGAGCTGGTGGTCAAACTACTGACAGAGCTAAAGGACAGATACAGAGAGACAACATTAAACAAAAAAGGTTAACAATGAAAACACTAACTTCAGATAACTGGCATGTTAAAATGTTTAGTATTTTTTAGGAAATATAAAGTCTAGTGTTTCAAACTTAAAATGCAGTCCTTAAAGGACATGGAAACTTGTAGGACATGTGCCAGCCAACTACGGCCCTACAGTGCGCACTGAACAAAGTTATCAGAAATATAACTTATAAGAAAGTTATAAGAAGCATAAGGCACCGTGGCACTATTCATTAAGGCATTCTTCTATGCCACAATACTATTTTTTTTTATTTAACTATAAAAATTAACAAAACCTCACCACTATAAGCAGTCATTTGAGAGCAGTCGTAAGGAGGCCTAATTTTGAATCAGATTTCTTTCATGTTTATGATGGTAATTATCACAAAAACCTGCCTCCCCACATGCCACCAATGAATCCTGAGCACCCCATGACCCCGTCACAGCTTCACCTGCTTTCCTTCTTAAAACTAATGGCAGGTACTAATCAAATGCATATGCTCTGACCCTGACAACTGGTCATTACAGTTTGCCCCTGGTCAAAAGTTGCTCCGATGCTTATGTTCACCCATTTTCCTGCTTCCAACACATCAACGTCAACGGACTGTTCACTAGCTGCCTAATGGATCCGACTCCCTGACAGTAATGAGACCAGTGGTATTTACTTCACTTGCCAGTGTTTTTGATGTCAGTGTGTCTATCAACACAGGATAAAATCATTTTTTCCCCATTATTTACATTTTATAGTCCAACAGAGTCCATGAGTCCAAAATATTAACAAGGAAGTAGAGAGACACACAGCCATAAATAAATGTGCAGTCACTCTTGCACAATGGTCCAAAAGCCATAACTGTTTACCTGGGGGTGTACGCACTGGACAGAGTGCACGTGGTGACAGACACACTCTCAGAGTCACTGCTGGTGCCTGAACTGAGAGGGGACTCCTGTAAACTGTAGCCCAACAATCAAAGAAAACATGGGGAAGGAAGAAAAACAAAGCAAATAAAAATAAACAAGGGTTCAATCTTAAACTTAACTGAAAGCAACTAGAAATCACATTCAAACAGAAGAAAACAAAAATATCAAAAATGTAAAACAGAATTTCTGGCCTGATAAAGTTCACACTATAACCCTAGCCTATTGTCAGACAATGCTTTTCATTTCCAAGAACTACCTACTTTGACAAGAAAGGTAATTTCACCAATGGGAAACAAACATGTTTGGGGGGGGGGGTCTCATTTAAAAATTACTCAATTCTTCAAAGGAAACTAATTTATAACTTTCACAGCTATAAAGCCATGAACATTTTTTAATCAAGCAAAAATTTTGCTCTGAAATGCTCAGTCAACTGCTTGCAAATATTTCCCCATCAGAAACTGTGCTACAAAAGTGTGTTTACTCAAATGTGTGGATAGCCATTCAAAACAACCAACAAAATCCTTTTCGTTGTGGCTACAAAACTAATTTTAGAATGATCAATTCTAGAGTCATTGTAAGTTACCAAGCACAATCATTGTCAACTATGCTACTCTTCCACAGAATTCACCAAAAAGGGTTGTGACTATATGTGTATAAGGGTTCATCCAGGAGAACGTAAATAGAACGTAAAGCTACAGACTGTTATTAGCGCCACAAATTTCAAGAGAAGACTTATTCATAATTACACTTTTCCATTTATCTGGAAATGTCTTGGGCACCCCTTAATAAAATGAAAATCAAAAATAATAACAAATAAAAAAACTCTCTCTTAGCAAAAACACACACAGATACAAACAAAAGCACAAACCTATAGTTCATTTTGTCTTCTTTGGACTGTTTCTCCTGTCTCTCCTTTGCTGCAGTGCTCTTCATCACCTTGCAGGCTCTGCTTTGATGGGTGCAACTATCTCTCAGCTCCCCTGAGTCTCCAGAGTCTCTATCTTGGGACAGTGTTGAACTTGAGCTGCTGTCAAGGCACTTCTCACAGTATAGGGACTGGGAAAAGTCCCCTCCCTCTGGCTCTCCATCCTCTTCCCTCACTGGTTGCGGAGTTGGAGGAGGGGGTAAGGGAAGAGGGCCATCTCCCTTACCTATACTGCCAGTCCCCACTGCTGACTGGATAACAGAATTGGTTATAGTGAGTTTAAGCTTATCAAAACCTAGAGCCCCTCCTCCTCCAGCAGTCTCTGTGGCAACAGGGTCGTCATGGCTGTCAAGGCAGCTGGTGGCACAGCAAACACAGGAGTTTAGCAGGCAATGGGTGGCTACCAGAGCATTGCCGTGTGCAGCTATGGAACCCTCTCCAGAGTGAGGTAAGACTACTGCTAAGTCAGACAGACTGGGTGACCGTGGGTTAAAGATGACTGTGGCAGACAGCTTCATACCGCCTGTCCGATGAGCAATCACTTCTGCTGTCTCCGCCCCCTCTTCATCATGTGGTCCTTCCCAGCCATTTACCAGTGGCAATGTGTCCGTTGTACCCACTGTTTCAGAGGAGGGACATGGTTTATGCTGGTTGCTCTGACTAACTGATTCATCTGACTGACAGACTGCCACCCAACCATTGCAGGTGGAGTCAGTGGAAGGAGTGGGCCTGCCACGTATGTTGGGACTGGCTCGCTGTCCTTGGCAAACTTCTGCACTGGTCACAACAAACCCCACACTGCCTAACCCCTCCAGGTCATCCATGAAGAAAACTCGCTCATCTTCCTCCTGGAAGGAGCCAGGAGCTCGTTGAGGAGAGTTCTCAGTGCTGGAGGGCCCCCTGGACCCTGCCAGGTTGGGCCGGTATGGCCTGGAATTGTGGGTTGGAGACTGCCTCTGGCTTGGAGGTGAAAGCAGTGTGGACATCTGGTCACCCACCCGATGCACCATCATATTGAGCTGCTCAATCTCCTCTTCATCGTATTGCATGGAGCAGGCCAGGTCTGCCTCCACATCTTCCTCTCCCTCACTTGGGACATTCTGCTGACACCCACTTTCCTCCCACACACTTTCCTCCTCCTCCTCACACTGGGAATTACACAAATCAATGTCGGTCACCTTCTCTGCCTCTTTCTCCTCTTCTCTCTGTATTTCCTCCACTTGGCTCTTTGTGCTGGTGGAGGTGGCTGGTTCCGGGGTGGATGAGATGTCTGGGCCTACAGGGAACTCACCATCCTGGGAGATGCACAAACTCCGCTCCAGAGTCATCAGTTCCTCTTCCGTCAAAGTCTGCAGCAGGTCCCTACGTCAACAAAAACATCCAGAAGCCTGTTGTCTTAATAAGATAAAAACAACCTGCTGAAAACCACACATTGTAATTAGCACAATGAAAACAGTAGGCCTGGCCGACACTGACCACAAGAGCATATTTCTTTCTCTTTCTCATAATGATCTGGTTATAAGACCATATTACACAAAAAGCAATGTCATAGTAAGTAAACCAACTACTGTCAACACACTGAGGGAGAGAGACTGGTATGCCTTAATAATAGGTTATAAGTGTGAGACAACACTTTGAAAAAAAGAGTTACCTTATTTTCTTCAATAAAGTGCGAAATGGTCGGAAGAGTTCAGACATGTCTTCTGGTTTGTTGTCCAGATTAAGAGGCCCTTCAGGATACACCACCAGTCCACTAATAACAACATGAAAAATGTTTTACATTATTAAAAAAACATTCTTCAAGCATTTAAAAGAGAAAACCTGATTAATAACCTAGTACTGTGGCATAAAGTGAATAAACTGAAATGACTGAAAAGTGAATCACTTACCATACAATGGCTAGTCGAGGTATTGTAAACATGAGAGCAGGTTCATAATCATCAATCATGTCCTGAGTGAGATAGCCAAGCTTCAGAGCCCTTAAAACAGATGACACATACTGAATTACAAAATTTGCATAGTAAGTAATTTTTTAACCAACTGGATCATTTAAATTTTAAGAATGGAAAAGTCTTTACAATTTAAAAAAAATCTAATTTTGTTTCTGTGAACTACAAATTTCACTCATTAATAATTCTAATTAATAATTGTAAAATATTTTCACAAAACACCCCCCCCCCCGTGAAACAGTAATGACATTGTGTGGGCTCTCATTAGCTACTAAAACAATTAAAAACTGCGGATTTAATAGTCTTTAGTTAAATAAATGCATCCAATTTATAACATGAGAGGATGAGTCATACGATAACAATATAGACTTGGCAACCATAAATTTAATGAGCTCATAAAGGCCTTTGATACAGATCTGTATGGAGTTGTTGAACAGCTAAGCACTTTGCTGTGTTGAGTAATAAAAACAAACGAATAGGCAGCACTGTGTTAAGTTCTGTGTGGTTTCTGTTTCAAAGCATAAAAGCAACACACCCAGGCTGTGGGAGTCATGGAGAACAGGGAGTAGACAGGAGGGTAGAATGGTGTAAAAGTAGAACAGTAGTGAAGAGATAGGAATATATATTAGAGAACAGTGTGGAGTGTGTCTCCAGTTTTTGCAGAGATTCTAAAAACTGGGTGGGTGCAAACCCAGGTGCAGTCTGGACCCACACCAGAAATGTCAGGTGTAAACAGCAAAATGCCAAATCCTACTTTGCCATGTTTAATGATGTTTATAGCTAAACATCATTAAACATCATTAAACATGGCAAAGTAGGATTTGGCATTTTGCTTTTTACACCACATTCTTTACATGCAGATAGAAATTGACAGCATACATATAGATAGCCAGATTAATGGTGTATATAAAGTGCAAGCCAATATATAAGCTATTTTAAAGACTATATTATATCAAAGCAGATTGTAAACTATTGCTTTGCCCTCTGTTTGTCACTTACCTCTCTACAGTCTCACAGAAGAGCACAATAACTTCCTGCTGAATGTAGTACTCTTTAGGGGACTTCACAGGCACCATGGCTGACACATAACTACAAGAAGATAAGTAAATAAATAAACACACTGTCTAGCACTCAATACAGCCAATGGTTCCAACCTCTCATTGATAAACATTGTAAAACAAAGTAAAGCCGCTATGAGCTTTTCGTACTAACATGTTTTCACATGGTAACAGTTCTAGTTACTGTGGCTTTATTTTATTATGAACATACCTGAGCTCAAACTCAGCGAAAAGGCTGTCAAACTGCCGCAGTGCCTCCCTCATGCGCTCGTTGTAGAAGTTGAGGTCTCTCAGCGCTTGGTCACGTGTGATGTTGCGCACCTCCTCCAGACTGCGTGTCAGGTCTTTGGCCAGTGGCCGCATTGCCATGCTCTCAATCTCTCTGTTCATGATGATGGAGCCTGCTGCCAGGCACTAGACATAGCCCCAATGTAAACAACCATGTTACACAAGGCACATACCAGTGAAGAAACTATTATTTTGCATGTTTAAGCAGTTATATTCTGTCTTCCACTGCCTTCACTGGCTACCAGCATCCATCTGTATTCAGTATAAAATCTGTCTATATACTTTTAAAGCCCTTCATGGCTTTGCTCCCTCTTATACACACAAGGTTTGCTCCATTCCTACATCACGTCCCACACATTAAGGTCAGCAGACTCTGGTTTACTTACAGTACCCAAATACAGACCATCCTCCAAGAGAGGCAATTTGTTGCCACACCTGAATAATAGAATACATTGCTCAAACACCTTAGAGGCACTTCTTCCCTTTTAGAATTCAAGAGCTCCCTTAAGTCACGCCTTTCTCTCTCTGTTAGGACTGGGTGTCTGTCTAGTCTTCTTATTGTGCAGTATATCCTAGTTTTGTATTCTTGTCACTCTGTAAAGTGTCCTTGGGTTTTAGAAAGGCGCTAGTTAAATTAAACTGACTATTGTTATGCAAATCAAGTATGTCTAGCACCCTACAGCATGCATTCCAGCTTATTTAGCATTGTTCGTCTCTATTAGTACAGTACGTTTCAAAGTAGATGCTGCTACTTCCGCAGAAATCCTTGCCAAGATATTTCATGAGTGGACAGTTAATGCTAAATCCTTTCAAGTGATTTGACCATACCTCTGCCCCAAACCACAGCTGTCCTGCAAGGTTGTCATGGCGGATCTCCTCCGGAAATTTCACACAGAAGTCTCTGTTTGCTCGATCTTCTGGTATACACTCGTCCATAATCTGGTTTATAATATTCAGCACATTGTCCTGCACAAGAAAACGGCAATTCATTCACCAATCACTGTGTGTCTTCTGTTATCTCTGGGTCCACAATTAAAAGTCCCCAGAGACTCTCCTGCAGTGTGAGGGCAGGTTAATGAGAAGCAGATAAATAACTAACCTGGCAGGAGCGGAACTGGTTGACCAGCAGTGTGCACCGCTGAGGGTCCTTCCTCCCATCCAGACTGTCCAGCTCCGATGCCACCTGGTTCAGCTCTTCATCTGCATAGTAGAACTGGGCCAGTAGCTGGGGGTCCGACCTCTGCACCACATGAACAGTAGAGAAAAAGAGCCTGTTAAAAAAGAACCTAATGGAAAACTGCTGAGGCTGAAAACAAACCAGGGTTTGTTTGTGTATGCACACTTATGTGTATGAATAACCACAGAGGCCAGTACTGCCCAATGCCACAACACTGGCTATTGTGTCCATTAATGTGATAAAGCCAAGAAGAAGCATTCTTGAGGAACAAAGGCCACACACATACACACAGGCATACAATGTGACGACCACAAAAACACAGGCTACTGTATGATGGTGAGAAAGGATGCCACCACGGGAATAAAAAAAGGGCACTGATCCACAGGCAGACCTTTGGCCTCCTTATGCCGCATTCCACACTCTACAGGGAACATTCTCCAAGCAGTGCATCATGGGTTTGGGAGGATCGCGTTCCAGAGAGGATTCCAGGAACACCCCACCCACCCCCCGTCCTCCCTACATCACTGTGCCTGCCCCGACCTCTGGGTCTTCACACCATGTTATGTAGAATTATGAATCACGCTTGTTTCCATTATTATGGTTTTCCCTACCCAACAATCATGGTCAATGATTCACAGAGATGTGCATCACTAAATTCAAAGAGGTACACATAAAACACTCTGTACAAGTCATATGGCCTGGGTAATTTTAGAAAAACTTTTATCAACAGTCTTTATTGCTTGCACCCTTTTACATACAATGTGTGCATTTTTACTAGATTCCTTCTCTCCTGTGTAGAACCCCAAGAAAAGGATTATAACTTATTACATTTTGGGATGATTATTGGGGGGAAAAGGTTCCACCACTGTGCCAGTACATCCAAAGACTACTATGCAATAATGATACATGTATCAAAACTGAGTTTTCTAAGCACTATTCAAATACATTCACACTGCAAAATTACAAAAGGGTTTTTTTGGACACTGAACATTTCATTAAAAGTTAATCTAAAAGAGAAATTACTTTGTCTACTATTACAAACACTCACTTAGAAAGTTAAACTCAGGCATTTTACCCTAATCACTTTTCCCAAAAATGTTCACAATGTTCACAACCACAACATGGGCTTTATGTCATTTGTGTCAATACAAAGTAAATGTAAAACAAATTTTGTAACAGTGAGAACCAACCTGACAAGATGCATCAATCTTTTGGTCCAGTATTTTTCCACATGTTAAGCTTGACAGCATTTGAACATTTGGGAGTTGCGTTTGTAATCCGTTCATCATGTGTGTTGTGAACCAGGCTTGGTTATGACACGTGTCTGGCACACGGACCGGTGGAGAATAAGCCGATTTGAGCGCCCAGCAGACCCCCAGCTCAGAGATGCTCACTCAGCCAATATACACTCCAAAAGACTTAAACCACCTGATAATAATTGCTATTCTCTAGATAATCCACTTGAAAGAAACTGTTGAATGCTGAGAACAGTGTCCACACTGAGAATGTCACATCTTATCACCTGGGCTGTTATGCTTCTCCTGATTGTTTGAGCTCTAGCCAGCACTGTGTAATTAAACACAATTTACTCTGATAGTAATAAGAGACTGGGCAGAGGTGTGGTTGATTAGTTTGCTGGTGTGGTGCAACTGAAGCCATTGTGAGGCTGCTTTTATTCTTGAGCTCAATGACACATCACATTTTCAGGCTATTCTGTCTATAAAAAAAGCTTAATTTTTTTTCCAATTAATTCATGATCTCAAGTGACCTGTTCCACCACCTGTCAATAAAACTAGACTGATAAAAAATTAAGCTTGCTTCCTTCATCCTGGTATAAAACTCTTACTGTAAGGTATGATTTGTTTCACAGCATTGGTAGATGTACAGTAGGAAATTATACTAAAGCAACTACAAATGAGCCTTGAACATTTAAATATAAAACTAGCCAAAAGTTGTGTGTGTGTGTGTATGTATGTGTGTGAGTGAGAGACAAACCTAATCATATTGTTACAAGCTGGTGACAAATACATTTGGGATGATATCTGACATCACATGCCATTACTGTTTAGACAAGTAAGAATATGTAAATTGTCTTTCTTTCTTATTTATGTTTTTAAGCATTTTCTTTGTAAAATTATTTTAATATTGATAAGTTGTACGAAACAGAACACATGAAGCAGAACACACAAGCTATAAAAGTAGAACATCAATGAAATAGAGTTATAATAAGTGATACTAGAACCAGGGATTGGATATTTTTGCAATTATATTATCATTAACAAAAACGCATACTGTAAGGCATTGTAATACTTACATTGTTTACTTTGTTTATGAATTAAGATAATTACACTAACATTCATCATAATTATTTTGCACATGATGAACTACTGTGCAAATTAAGTTCACCGTCCAAGCTTAGTGAAAAAAATTGGAACATTGTTTACGTACCTATATATCTTTAGCACTGTGTTAGTAAGACTAGACACTGCAAATCCTGAATAGGATCTCTCTCACACAAGGCAGTGCCCAATATTCTAACTGATTTTGAGTTTTACAAGGTAGGGCAGAACAATAACGCCACAATCTAAATGGCTATTTTGAGTCCATTATGTCTTGCAATTTGTTGACCTGTTGGGGGGAAATCAACAACAGGAAGTAAGAACAATCGATGTATCTATTTTAAATTCAGAACATGGTTCAGCTAAAAAAAAAAACCTAATTACAGCAAATACCTCGAAAATAAACTACAAAATTGAACAATGCACTAAATTCAACACAGTTAAGCACCCCCTTTGATCTTGCTGTCTTGTGCGAAGGTGGCATTCAATACAAAATGTGCAAGTGCAGCGTTCATCAATTCACACTCACATACTTGCACACACACCTAATCTACGGTCAGCTTGCAACTCTTGTTCACTTATTGTATCTCTTCATTTTAGTACAGTGAAGTGGATCAAGGTCTGCAGGTAACAGGACAAATCCCAGAGCAGGAGCAGAGGCATTCACAGAAGTCTGGCAAAGACTGTGCAGTTTTATGGAATTTCTATTGCATTAGATTAAATAGAACCTACTTTAAGCTGGGAAAATGCTGGGACAGTCCTGCCCAGTGAATTTAATGACAGTGGATGAGGGTGATGTGATTAAGTGTATGTACGGGCAGGATGGTGATGCAACTGCACATCAAGAGTTTTGTGTGTACAGTATATGAAATCTTTCGGAGACTTGCATTCCATTGCTGGCCTCTGAGAGGTAACATCTGTCTAGCTGGATGACTAGGTTTTCAGGCAGAAGGCACAATAAAAGTAAAAAAAAAAAAAAGTGTTTATATCTAGAACATAAATCTAATACAAAGTTGTTTTGGACTTGTCAATAAATGTAAGTCAGCTGAAGAACAAGGTATGCACATATTAATGACAGACACTCAGCAAAAACAGGAGACATCAGAAGTTAGCTGTATTATCAGCCTGATACACACAATATATTGTGGTTTAGTTTTAAAGAAATGTGTCGAAACTCACCTTTGGCTTATACAGCCACTTTCTGAAGCGGTTCATCATTGGTTACCTCGCCAGCTTCCCGACCCTTTGTCACTCTTCCCTCCTCGGACTGTGGAGGAGCTCGGTCCCCGAGGCAGAGACTCCCACCGCAGCCGTTAGCAACCAGCACTGCTAACGGGCTAATGGCTACCTAGCATCCAACAATTTACCTCGAGTTATGTAAACAGAGACCCTAAATAGAGTCAACTTGTGTTATTCCTCTTTACACGCACAGCAGCGCTGACCCCGCTCCTTCTGTCCGCTCGTTCCAGTGCCGTTTCGCCCCCAAAAATATTCCCTTCTCATGACTGAGCCGAGCAGCTACTCAGCTCGCTAACAGCAGGGTCCGAATCCTGAAATCAGCTCGAATCTGTTATTTTCATTGCCCGAATCGATTCACATGTCCAACCGAGTCGAACTCTTGATCTATTGTTTATGTTGGTGCCATGGGTTTTAAAACCTTTAATAAAAGTCAAAAACGTTTTAACGCGTCTTATCAAACACAGAGTGTTTGAATAAATGCAAACAAACAAGAAAGCACAAAAAGAATCAATGTTTGTTTTGTTCGCCCCAAAAGCAGATCATATTTTGTGAGCTGATGAGCAGAACATAGGTTCGGTTCCAGATTTGTCCTCGATGCCTTCAGTCATTGCTTGGATTCGCGGTAGCCACCTGATTCAATTTAATTTATTGATGTACGGATTGGGTCAAATCTGGTTTCTAATGGAAACTACAAGTAACACAGGAGTTCCACAAGAAACAAATTACTGTACATAAAATCGCTGTCATAGGATATTATTTGTTTTTCATACTTTTTATAATTATTTATCAGAACCAAAATATCTTTATTGTCTTTGTAACAGAAAAGGTAATCTTTATATGTTTACTTATATCAATCTGAAAAAGAATGTTTTCAAATAGTTTTTGCAGGGGACCTATTAGACTTTTTTTCTCAGTGCTGTAAATGAAGAAGATGCAAGACTGTTAGAGGAAGGTATCGTCCCCTCACACCGCCCCCTGTGCACCGTGTACTTGCCCCTCATTGGTGGCAGCCCTCTACTGTCAATGAGTTAAATGCAGAGGAAGAAATTCGTGCTCTTCACATTGTGGTGTGTTAATGTATGACAGAATGGTCACTTTACACTGTTTAAAGGATGAGAATAAAATCATTTGACTTTTGAATCAAGGAATCATTTCATCGGACCGTACGATTCATTCTAGCAAACGATTCTTGAAAATCGGCTCTATGACGTCTAAATGAAGCTTCACTGTTCGCTGCGGAAGTAACATCAAACTGAAGCGGGGGGCGGGGTGTCGGATTGGGTGGCCAAATGTTTATTCACGGCTCCCCTTATTATTGTGTCAGAGGTCCTCCTTTTTTGTTTCGACGGAGGGGCCAGGCCCCGTAGAGTACTGGTGATTAAGGGAGCACATTTTGACCAGGTTTTGTTGACAAAAATGTATCATTGTATTTATGTGCAGCACAATTCCAAAAATGCCAATAAGAAAGGAACGGTATGTTATAGGGATGTTTCGAAAATGGGAAACGCCCCACTGTTGCTTGGCAACAGCAAAACATCGTAGTTCTCAGGACAGGCCGGTGCAGAAAATGGAAATTTCTTCTGGCAGGGTTATTGGAGTATTGTGTTAGATTTAGCACACACAGCTTTGAAGGTACGTTATTCTTGAAATATGTGTGATTGTCCAGTTTTAAATATGCTCTACTTAAATATACTCATTTAGTTGATATTGTTCTGGTCTGTTCAGCATGAATTACAAGGATCTGGTCGCAGATATCACCACCTTTCTGGACAAGTATGAGCCAGACAAACAGTGTGTGGACAGTTTTATAGAGGATTCTGCCAGAACCCTTGAGGTATATGTACTATTGATTTAGCCAAAGTTGCAAGAATAATGTGTTTTTGAAACAAGATAAGAAAGAGCTTTAATTATCCCTAGAGAAATCCCTGTCATTAGCATGCTAAGAGCAACAAGGACAAATAAAAGATAATAAGACAACAGAAAAAGTATAAAGGCAATAAACAATAGTGCAACCAGTGATAATTTATCAGTGATATTTTTGTTGGAGATATGTATCAGTACCCTAGAGCCATCCCTCTTTTTTGTGTCCATTAGAATCACCCCCCTGGAGACCAGAAGTTTGTGACTGATACTGTTTATGGTTGTATTGTACATCGAAGACTCTTGGATATTGTGATTAACGTCTTTTATGATCAAAATGGGAAATCTTTATTCAAATCTGATCGGAACATGTTTGTTGGTAAGTTTGACTATATTTATAGTATAAGGATTGTACTGTAGTTGTGAAGTGAGCTACTGAATGTGCATTATAACTAAACTTCAAATCCAACTTTGCTACAGAATAAAACTTGCTAGTTTCATTACTTTTTATTCTTTTCTCTTTCAGTGGTCTGTTACATTGCTATGTTCCATCTTGAGGATATGGGTTTGGAGCAGTTCAGCAGAATAATCAAGTCTCTGGACAGCGCAAAAATGTACAAAGTAAGGAGATATACACAAAATTTCACAAATTGCACAAAATTTTCACATATTTCATTTTGTTCAAGTTGTTTTTGACAAAAGAGTTTCAGGAAGTAAACACTGTATATTTTTCTTTTGAAATGTATCATTATGTCATAAAAACCATTGCATTGTCACCTTTTCACACTGAAGTTATAAGGCATGTTTTTGAATGAAGTGTAATGAAGAGCAGGCAATCGGAACAGATGTAATTTACATATTTCAGTAACAAAATCCAATGGTTTATGTGCACAAATATGTTTGGTGTTGCTTAGTATATTGTGTTTTTTTCCCCCAGTTTCTCTGTTTCTTCTTTAATGTTAGCAACCTCAGCACCTGGATTTATGGGGAGTGGAGTCACATCTATGATGCTTCCTATGTGGAGCACAAGTGGATTGGTCCGTTACTGAGGTAATACATTGCAGCTGATAAGTGTAGCATGTGTGTCTACATAACCTCATTTGTGCTGAAATGGGAGTGGATTTTATTGCATATGATTTACACTTAATTCTAACATATTCGTGTCTCGTGTAAATTTAATAGAATCCAGGATTTACTACTGTCACGTAGTTCTCCCTAGGTTGAGGTGAGAGGAAGACAGCGCCCATGCTGACAGTCATGATTTCAATCTGAAGTTTATTTACACTATTTACAAACACTAACAGAGAAGACAATGACTGAAAAGGAGAGAGAA